>JACXGI010000126.1:0-67900 GCA_016801175.1 Esox masquinongy
AATATTATGGCTGAACAGCCTTGGTTATCAGTAAAAAAAAAAAAAAAAGTGCAATACTGATATTCGGGTGACTGGGTCATGTTCACACTAAATGGGCTTCAAATGTCAGGCCTACACAAGCCAAGGGCGAAGCAGCGAGGGAGGCGTCAGCCTCACAGTGTGAAAAGGTGCTCACTTTACGTCACAGTGTCCTTGCATACAGAGACATTGAAAATATTTTTGACATTTTGCATTGTACATTTGATGTACAACTGAAATTATTTAAAACGCATGTGTTTGTGTGTACACATGCATGCACAATGCACATGTGTGTGTATAGGACAAAATCAGTGCAAATTCCATTGCTGCATTTGCATGTGAACAGCAAAAATGTGAACACTAAAGTTGAGTAGCACTGAATCTGAGGTGCATCCTATCTTCATCAATGTTGAATAAACCATTCCTAACAAGTATAAGAAAATTACCAGCCTACCTTTACCTGGTTACCACAGGCACCCCTGAAGCTTACATTGACCACTAAAATGGTTCTCCAAATCAAAAATGACCAAGTTGTTTAGCCCACTAAACAGCGAATGTAATGTGTGTTTGTGTATGTAAGAAAGAGAGAAAGAGAGAGAATAGCTCCTCCCCGCAATCCCTCGTGGTACAGCTTCTAAACATCACAAACAAGCCTCAGGAGTGATGTTAGGGAGGGGGGTGAACCGAGTGAGGGAGAGAAAGCCCAGCACAAACACAACAGCAACAGGAACCAACTTGAGCCATCTAAATTATTCATATTGCCAGATGGATTAGTTTCACAGAAATTTCACACTAAACCTTCCCTTTGAATTGCTGTTTTGTTCAAGTCGATATTGCCAAAAAACATTAAATATTACCTTTATCTAAATATTTACATTGCTCATTCATGTTAAGTTTGAAAAGTGGAAACCACTAGATATACCGACATGATAAAAATGATAGAATAGTACAGTATTGACTAGTATTAAAGTGCTTCTATAGAAGTCTGTTGTATACTATAGACACTGTAGCTTTCCTAGATTGCACACTACAGAATTTTGTAGTGTGCAACCTAGCACCTTTAAGCCACTCATTTGTGTAGCTAATACGGCCTTTGCTGAGCGTTATTACACATACATTTTGATGTATTTAAGTATTTTAAATTTTGTGATACTGACTAATCCCTAATAACCTAACTGTTAGCTATAATAAAGGCATATTCTTAGTAAATTTGGCCAGAATGCCAAGCACTAAGTTTTGCCTAAAAAACACACGCAAAAAAGAGCATTGTTGACAGAAATCAGATTTTTGAGCTGCAGAACAGAGAGCTGGAGGAACATCACAACAGAAACACAATCTCATGACATACTAGGAAAACGAGGGCTAAGAAAAATACAGATAATTACACCTGTGTGTAACGTTATTGAAGGAATATTTACAAATTTACCGGGAAACGGGAAGTAGGCTACAGTAACTCCAAATTGCATTGCGGCCCAAAAAACACACTAAAATTGTGCCTAGGCAGACACGATGCTTACGCAATAAGGCTACAAATATTGTTGACCTAATGACAGCCAAGCTACCCAATGTCATTGGACATTGTTCTCTCTCTTTCCATTCATCAATTAGCTTGTTCACAGTGGTGCAATCTCTGAATGCTGGAATAAGTTAAGTTGTTAACCCCCTTACTTCCTCCTACTTAAAATATTGAGAATTAAATCTGCAACCAGAGTATTTCAGCATTCAGCTACCTTTGGCTTTATTGCACAACTTTTGCGCTTAGAGACCCATATGCATCGTGTCAATAGATGTAAATGCCGCCTGGATAATTCTTGTCCAGTCGTGCCCCCATGTGACCACATTGAACCATTATTCATATATGAGCTAGATTAACCCTGAACATGTGTGCAAAATGTAATAAGTGACACAGATCAAAATATATCATCATGTAGCCGTTATGGTACCACTGCGTGGCCAAACTGAATGTACTTTCCTGACCTGAATCTTTCTAATGTTTTGAACATTTACATCATTTGATATTATGATACGGATATCGCTGTCTGTTGTATATGCATTTACATTGCTTGAGAACCCATTTCACAAAGCATAACCATTTTTTATTTTCAATAAATTGGCATAGATTTCTAAAAATATAAGTCATTATTTAGAAATGATATTTATAACACAATAGAATGTGGAGAAAGTGGTCTTTCTGTAGTTTTTGCTGAAAGAGTTGTGGTTTGGATGTGAAACCTGCTATTGCAGTACAGTACATGTGCAGAGGAGACATTTGCTTAGACTGTTCGACCACCCTAGGCCACTATCTAACTACCTTTGCCGCCAGCGACAACAAATACTGAACACTCAAAGGAAAGAAGCTATTTTATTACTAAACGGCATGAAGCTCTGGAAGGCAATCATGCCAGGTACCTAGATAAGGTTTATCTTTAACTTTAAGTCTTCACCGGTACTCCACAAAATTCTTTCAGACTAGAGATAATCTTTTGGAATCTTCAATGTCGGGCTGTTCCACCATGACAAACAAGACGGGACAAATCAGTAGTACACTACACGTCTACAGTAGGGTGGACTGTTCTGACGGCCGTCCTACCTCTTCCTGGATAATTCTTTCATCTTGCTCCTTTAGTAAATTATTCAAAAATGTTTTGGTTTTATTAAATTGCAAACTAAATAAAAATATATGTGAAAACCAAAAGACGGGACTTCAAAAATGTCTAGAAGAAATGGTACATTATTTGGAAAAAGTGTAAGGGTGCTAATACCTATGGCCACAACTGTCTGTTTTGCTAAAGCACAAGGCTTAGCTAGCATGTTAGTTGGATACTAATCTTGCACACAGATTTGTAAAATATATCAATAAATTCTTTGCTGGCATAACACTAATTTGAAACCATTAGCCATGAGGTCACACAACTTGATTTAGTTAGAAAGACAATTTTAATTTGATCCACTTTGTTTGTGTGAATAATGGATCAAAGTTTCTCTTGAAACTTCGTCCCGCCTTGCTATGTTAATACGAATTCTCTAAATATAAGTCACTCTGCATAAAATGTTCTAAATTACTAACATGTAAAAAGATTGTTAAGGACATTTTGCTATTTCTGTATTTGTTCAAGTATGTTTCAACAAGGACAAATCCTCCACTTTTCATTAAGAACACAGGACTAAGTTCAGCGTTTTGGTCAAATCCCATCTATGGTGAACTCAAAGAATAAACAGAACTGTCTCAATTCATAAGTTTGTCCCATACAAAATGTTTGGCAATTCCTTTCTGCAACCCTGACACTAACCACAGTAAATGTCTTAATCCAGAAGCTTGCCAAAGTAATATCAGCTTTTGGACCACTGCCATGAGAAAGAAATCCTCCATGACTTATTTCAAAATAACCCTGGCTTTACATACGGTGTACTGTATATGCAGTAAAGAAAAGATTGTAAATAAGTATTTGTTGTCTTGGAAAATCATTTCTCAGGAAGTAAAGATTATGCTTTTTAATATTTGTACTAAAAGTACACCTTGGGACACATCTATTAGACTTTACAGTAGCTGGCACTGCTTTTGGAATTAAATACATTTGTTTATATCTGCAGTATATTTAGAGAATGTTTTGTGCTTCCTTTTACCAGTATTTCCAGCTAATTGTGTAGCATGATTGTTGTTTGTGCTGATAACACATCAGATCCATTTAGGAGGGCATCCAAATGTGCTTTGGAATAATGTTACAAAATCCTATTATTGCTACATAAGTTCAAGACCCCAAAGAGATGTCATTAAATCAGGAAATGTCTCCTCAGCAATATTCCAGTTTGTTTCTTATAAAAGAAGAAGCATTATCCTGATAACCAGACAGACAAAAGAGGCAGAATGTCTTTTCATCACTTTCATCACAAGCCAAGAAAGGTGCAGGGGAGCTGAATGGGTACCTTGCCTGTGCATCTGACAAGATAGAATTGCTTCATTCATTTTCATAAAGAAACGTTTCTCAAACAAAACACTCTCTCTTAAACAAATGAATGGGTAACGAATGCAAATGGTTAATTGCCTAAACATTGACTGATTGTTTGTTGAATTCCAAAAATGTTTCAATGCTTTATTTCAGACACATAGCAATGTTTGATAAATGAACTTAGTTCCAACTGTACATTCATTTCCTCTTTTAATTATCCAAGTATTTTTAGATCAACTTTTAATTCTCCTGTACTTTAGTAAAATACAATTGAAATAACAGCACTTCTACTTGAGCAAAAATGTTTAGCTACTCTTTTCATCCCTGGTCTTGTGTCAGGTGAACTAAAAAAACTACAGTATAGGTAAATTTCACACAAAACCAACAATGTAATGTTTGGATTTAGTGTCAGGTGAACTGTTCTGCCCTCAGTGTTGGTTTCCCATAATCTCTAAACAATTTCATTTTAGTAATTTAGCAGATGCTCTTATCCATGGTGACTTACAGAAGCAATAAGGGTGAAATGCCATGTTCAAGGGCAGAACTAAATTTTTTTTTTTCCCCACCAAGGATTCAAACCAACACACTTTCATTTACTGGCTAAATTTTCAATCCACTAAGCTATCTGCCTTTTAATTGTTACCATGTTTATGCATGATATTCCATAAATATTTGTTTTGGCCACTTAGACTACTGAGAGAATGGAGAGGCTTGCCCAAGTCTGGTTGTGACTGTGTGCTTTCACATTTGTCACTTGTGTTTTCACATTCGCCACAGGTGGGTGATATTCTTCTGAAGTGGACGATTTAGGCTACCTAAGCAGGACAATAGCTGAACGTCATAAAAGAACAGGTGATCAATGAAGAGCTCTGGGGCCTGACGTTTCCACCCCTCTCCTGCCCTAGTTGTACTATCAATGCTCACTCTGCTCAACATTACCTACCTGAAAATGTTGCAGACCCTCTGTCAAGGCATGCCAGATCCTTACATTGGTATTTGCTTTTGACTGCAATGAAAATATACTAGTATTACACTTGACACATTGTGTATGCACTGTGTGTCAATGTGTGACTTTTAAACTGCCAAGTAAAATCAAAAATATTATCCTACATAAAGAATAAGCCAGAAAAAACAGAAGAGACGTTTCGGACTACTTCAGCCACAGAATGGTTTTGTGATTATTCCTCCTTTGCCTCCTGCCTACCCCCCATTCTTTCTTTCTCTCATCCTTTAGATTAGCGTCAGTCACAAAGTGCTAGAAGGGCTGGCATCCGCAACAGGCCACCAGACTTCTCAGCGCCTTTCGTCCTGTGCGTATGCCAGGGGCAGATGGGGCCTGCAGGTGTGGCCCACCCAGCGCTGTGTATACCATACCAAACACCTGCCTTTATTTACCTGACCCAGGAAAACTCCATCCAAGCTCCATAATGCATGAGACAGACAGAGTGGAGTGTTTGAGGTAAAAACTGTTCAACAGTATCCCTAAACCCAAATGTATAAAGTATTGTACTGTATTTAAAAAAGGGAAGACCTTACTGATGAGGTTAAATAAAGGCCGCAGGATAATGCCGTCTCCCCTGAGGCAACCAAAAGCCCATGGGGGAGGCAGCCCAGCGTGGGAGATCCTGTTGGGTCTCACAGCTGAGCTTGTTTTATTGAAAAGGTTGTTTGAAGGCCCTGAACCTGAGACATCACTGGTCATGTGTATTCTGCTTAGGGTGAAACAGCATTAAAGGCATTTTTGAAAAGATCAATTGCAAAGTTTGGGACAGAGGAAGAAAAAAGGGTATAGATTTAGCCAAATAATGGCAACCTGTGTGAACATGAAATGTACATAAAAATGAGAAAGCTCCATATTTCAAAAGGCTATCGATGAAAAATAGAAATATTCTTGCATACTGGTGATGATTGCAAGTGTTATAATAATGGAAAAAATGCAGTGTTTCTCTAAATATTCATTCCATTATTGCAATTATATAATCAAGATGTCGTGATAGATTGTGTTGTGATTTGCTTTGTTACCATATACTCTGATGAGGCAAAACATTATGACCACGCACAGGTGAAGCGAATAACGTTGATCTCCTAACAAGGGCACATGTCAAAGTCTGGGTAAATTAGATGGTAAGTGAATAATCAGTTCTCGTAGTCAAAGTGTTGGATGCAGGAGCAATGGACAGGAGTAAAGCCGTAAGCAACTTTGAGATGGGCCAAATTGTTACGGCCAGACGACTGGGTCAGAGCATTTTTGAAACAGAAAAGCTAGTGGGAAGCTCCCTCTCAGCAGCTGTGAGTACCTGCCGACAATGGACTGTGGAGGGACAAACCACAAACAGGTGAAAGGGTGCTGAGAGCCTGAGGCTCATCGATGCGCAAGGGCAACGAAAACTATTCCGTCTGATCTGAACCGACAGAAGGTCTACTTTGGCACAAGTCACAGAAGAAAATGTTAATGATGGTTACGGGAGGAATGTATAACAACACACAATGCTGTGTATGGGGCAGCATTATTTGTTTTGTTGATATAAAAATAAGCCACACCGTCAGTGTTGCATATGTAAACTTCTTTGAATTAGCTTTTTATATTCATAAAAAGGTATTCAGCCATTTACTGTTATTTTACATTTTTTTAAATCAACAATACTTAATATTACCAAATGCTATGTGCATCTCATTTAAGTGGGTCTATAAGGCTTTTAAATAGCACATTTTGCTCAAAACTTTTACCAAAAAATTTACAACTTGCAAAATTTTATTACAGTTGTGAGCATCAGTATTGCGACCACTACCTTGAATATACAACCACAAATTTGGTGACACAAGTGCAAAGGTTTGACAAGTTTAAAATTCCATTAAGTGGACAACAAAAATGCTTTTCTTTCTAAAACAAGGACATTCGTAAGTTACCCCAAACCTTCGAATGATAGCGTATTCGCTGGCTACTTCAAGATAGCTAGAAGACTACGGTTAGTTCTGTAGTTGGCTAGCTATCAGGCTTGACTTAAATCATTAGTTTTTGAGTTATTACTGAAATATTGAGCAGAAATTCTAATGCGTAAACATCGCTTCATAAATCTTGCACCCCGGCCCGGCGTCACCACGCTATACCAGTGTATAGGTTAGTCGAATGTATCTCGCTAGCTCAATTGTGATACTGTTTGTAAATAGCTAACTGTAGTCTCGGTCTTTTATGAACTTCCTGTGGTAACGTGGTACTCCAAATGCACCAATGCAGAGTGCCGCAACGCAAACGTCCCTTTGCGGACTGCTCTATTGACAATGAAAGACTTCCGCCGCTACGCAGTGCATTTGGCGGATCTTGACAGATATGCAACTACATTCTACCTACCTTACAGTTGATTCTGTAAGATCAGTAGTTAGTGAAAGAACGCCCATTTTTCGTAATATATTAAGAGATACATAAAATACAAATTAAAAACAAAGTCAAAGTCTTTTTATTTACCAAATGCACCGAATAACAGTGTCATTCTGAACAGTGAAGTTCTTGTGACATGGCACGCGACATCTACACAGTAAGCATTAAGTAAGATATAAACAAAAATAATAGCATAAATATACATAACAATGCAAAACTAGCAGCAATTCCAAAGAGTGTAGAAATGGGGAATATGGACAGAAATATTAAATATTATAAGTGTAATAGTTGCCTATGAATGCGTTCATTGAAATATGCTAATGTACAGCTCCAGAAAAAATGAAGAGACCACTGCTCCTTTTTCTTTCCTTTCCAAAAATGTTGAAAAGGAAAGTTTTGAGTGAGGAACAGAAGCGTTCAATTTGCAGTGGTCTCTTAATTTTAACCCTTCTGTCGCTCACTCAAAACCTTCCTTTTCGACTTTTTTGGAAAGGAAAGAAAAAGGTGCAGTGTTCTTTTAATTTTTTCCGGAGCTGTATATTGAATGTACATAGAAAGTGACCAGAGCATCTGAAATGTTGATGTGATCAATGCGATCATAGACCAAGTCTCCAGTCATGTAAAATTACACTCTAAATCATATACAAAGGTATTTTAGCTGGAGGGGGCCATCCACTTTTATTTCTGAGAGCTCAGACTTTCTCCAGGTATGCCTTATTATAAATAGTATAATAAAGTATAATCTATAAAAGTATAAACTCTACAAAGGTAGAAAATATCTAACTGGATTTTTTAAATTTACATTTTAGTCATTTAGCAGAAGCTGCTAACCAAAGCGACTTAAAGTTAGCAATTTTAGATTTATTAACAAGATAAGAATAAATACATTGAATAAATAAAAAGTCAAGTTTGACTAAAACCATAGAAAAGTACCATTCTTTTTAATTTTTAACTTGTTTTTCTCCCCTTATGTTATGACATCCAATTTGTGATTAATTACAAAATAGTAGTGGAACAAAATGTATAATAACATCAGTAGTTACAGATGTGGAATAACATGCATCATGTAATTACACATTAATTGTTAAAATTCCCACTTAATACCTATATAACTACTACACAATTACGGCAACATAATCATAAGCATTACCCACGTGGTTATAAAAGGCAATTGATGGGTGTTTTTCATACAGAGCTATAATGCTTCTTTACACGTGCACAGTTTATGGCAAGCGGCAAATTCATAAATCTCAATATTCTTGTACTGAACATGCCAAATCCTCTGAGAAATAGTGCATGGAGATATTTTGTTTATCAAGTAAACACAATGGTTAAGAATGAGGAGCTCTGTGAACCCAACACTCCCATTAGGACTCTATTGGAAAGTGCTGTATTTGATCAAGGCAGAGAAATTGTGCAGAAATGAACTGAAACCAGATCCAGACAACTTACTTTCCTTTTGGCTCTCAACTCAGGGTGTCAATCAGACTTAATAAGCTTTCAAATGTCCATTTTATCACAGAAAATAGACTCTGAAAAATAAAATCACATAATGGACCAAAGTAATGGAGAGGTGTAACTAACACAACACATTTTGTCCATAGTAATACCATCAAAATGAAAGCATATTCACTTCTCGAGTTTTCAGGGAATCAATTCAAACTGAATAGTGGCCTTTTTCTAGGCCTTTATTTCATAATGGCTCCAACAAATACAGCACTCTGGCAATAGAGTGTCACCTCGGGTGATACTAACACAGCTATTTTACACTATAGAGTTACAGGATCTTCCAGTTTACACAATGGCTCCTTAACCCCCATAACTCTTATTTTATTTCTGCACTTTAGACATTGGAGGTACATTACACTCTACCCTGCTAGATAGGATGAGTCCACTTTTACACCCAGGTGTTACATTGCAAGGTTAGATGATTTCAATAGATATGACCTCCATCTTGAATGAAAACGATCTGGTGATCTCTGCATTGACATGCTTAAAGATGTCCTTGTCCTGTATATTCATCCGCCACTGGTGTGCTGGGGTGATAAGGCCAGGGCTCTTTGCTCAGACAAATAGCTCTTAGTCATTAGTGGTAAAACTGCTTGAGAATTACCAGTAAAATTACCATTTATAGTTATATCAAATTTACATGTGATATGGTGGTGTTGCACACTGGTTCTAAAAAGAACGGTATGGAGCCTTCCGATCTCTGTAGTTATCTGAAATTAATTTGACACAAACATTGCAAGTGCATCCCAAATGCCACCCTATTCACTTCATAGTGCACAACATTTAATAGTGTGTCCTGCTATGCTGTTAAATATTTTGAAGATATACGGCTTCCTGAAAAGGTATCATTTATTTATATTGGAATTTTACATTCACGTGCAGGTGCTTCAGAACATACAAATCTCAACATTGACTCTCCCAATGACTGCTAATATCTTTTCATGTGTGGTAAGTTGAAATCATTTTTAGGGATCCCTCATCTTTAAATGAAACTGTAAAAAAAAAACACTTCAGTTCAGCGAAGGTATTAATGCCTGCACTTCCTTAGATTGTGCAAACATTTTATGCAAATAGGACGAAAGGTCGAAGAATTTCCTATAGGATTCACAGGGGAAATGCAATTTTGGTTATGGTTTAGCTTTCACAGACACATTTTTAAGATTGGAGAAAGTTGTTGCATACACAGGGAACCCGCCCTCACAACACTTATGTAAGGTGAGCGGGTCAGAGACTCAATTTGAATGCTACCAATTGCGTCTTTGACATATCCCAGTTGTGTTCAAACATGTTTGATTTTATTGGCAGAAAATCTGCAAAAATCTGTAGTTTGAGTTGTGCAATGAAATGCTTTGAATAAGTTTAGGGTGCCTGAGAGATGATGAAGGTTTTGCATCACACAGAATGTGTAGAAATTGTGTAGATTTGAGCAGCAGAAATGACTAGTACTAGTCTATTACACCCTTGCATTCGCAAGTGTGAAAAAGCTCTGAAATTTACAACAAAAAAAAAAGCTCTGAAATGTATCTGTATGGCAAGCATGAATCTCTAACTGAAGCCTTTAGGTGGATTTGAACTACAGTGAGGTTTACAGTACAATCCTCACTTTCTCATTCAGCCAAATGTAGAGTTTTTGATAGAAAGTAAGTGGGCCGTGATCTGAAACTATATGGTTTATGACAACTTACATCGTTGGACTAAGGGAGAACTGATGCATCAAGCATAAGATAGCTACTATTCCTATCCACAATAGCGGTTCTGCGCTGAAATGGAATTCAATTATTTATTAGACGTGCTCACCTCTCAGCTTAGCCCACCCATTAAAATAAGCCTGAAATGGGAGTCTCTACACACCTATGTTCCTAGGTTCTGTCAATTTTGCTATTGGAAATGACAGCTTGTGGGCTATCTTGATTTACTTCTAAAAATATTTGCTATGTGAGACATATTAAAATATTTTCTATCTTCTTATTAATCTTTTGACCAATCAAATCCGCTCTACAAAAAAAAATCTGCATTAAGAAAAACTTTGGTTGCCTTTGTAACTTTTAGATTAGCCTGTGTAAGACTGTATGCCGCAACATCCTGGTTACTTTAGGGGACCATTTTTTGACATTCTGGAGATGACTACTCATTTTTGTTTTCAGGGATGTTCACAGGAATACTTTGTTGCTGAAATATAACACAATTTATATCAACATTCTAAAGAACGATTTGAATTTCAGTTGAGAAGGGTTGGGTTTTTAGGTTTAGTACAGGGATAAACAGTAAAAATAGCCTTGAAATTGTGTTTTGCATCAACATGTGTTAATCAGCGACCAATAAAATATGTCAATAGGCAAAATAATTATTTGAAAAATAATGCCTACATGTAGCCAAGGGCCTAACTTTAAACCACTCCATTAAGAAAAATCCCATTTAAACTATTGTATTCTGCAATTTAAGAACACCCATGTCAACCATCTGCTGAATAAAAATCTGTTAATTTGCTCGCCAGTAAGCATTTTAGTATACTTTATAGTATACTGTTTATTACAGTAAACACCTGCATTTGAGAAACAAAAGTGCTTTTCTTGCTAACTTCTGTCCTTTACAATCATCTTCCAACAAAACAACAAATATACTGTGTCATTCTGTTCATACTAAGACACATAAGTAAATACAGAGGACAGTAAAACTTTCACGGGGGGAAAGAAGGCAGCTGTGGTAGTGGAGGTCGAGCACACGTAGCACTGGGACGACGGCGTCTCCGATCGCCCCTGGCGACCATCACGTTACCGTGCTCCGGAACAGACAGGCTTGCACGCACAACAGATGGAACTAATGATGCGCAACAAAAGAGATCATTTCACTGTGGTCTTCTAGAAGCTGGGGTGGAAGTTTGAATGATGGGCCAGGGGGTTAAATACGGGCAGCTCTTTTTGCAAAGAGAAAAACACCACAAGATATGATGCGTTTTTCAATGCATTGTATTCCATGGGAAAAGATGAGGGTCACATGGTTCATGTTTGTCAATACATTGCATTCAATAGGTGAAATATGTCACATGGTTGACGTTTTGTCAGGCATAGACAGACAGACCAACTGAGTCAAACCAACTTACCCACTGCAACATTAGCACCAACTTTGTTGCCTTGAATGCAATGTACTGACTTATAGGTCAATGCCCTTGATGCATATCTACACATCAATATCCTGTCTGTGAAGATGGGAGACAAGAGATAGGCGAAGATGGGAGAAAAAGGAGAGAGGGACTAGAAGGAATTAAAGAGAGGGAATGGGGGGCAGAGGAGAGAGAGAGATAGAAGAGAGTGAGGTGGTGGGAGAGAGACTCAAAGACAGGTTATCTATTTGTCAATATATTATCTGTGGAGGTGGAAGAAAGGATGGATAGAGTAGGGAGTGGAAGAGAGAAAGGCAGTCAGAGAAAGGTAGGAAGGAGTAAGGACTGAGAAGGAGAGAAGGGGAAAGCAAGTGGAGAGAGGATGAACAGAAGACAGAGAGTGAGGGAGCGAGGGAGAGAAGAATAAAGGGAGAGCAAAGGGAGGGTTGGAATTGAGGAGGGATCTTCCTGTCTTTCTCTGTCTATCTGTTGGACTCTCTGCCCTCGGTGTCCATAGTGTGATGCTAATCTTACCCATGTAATCACTTAGGCATTTAAAGTGTTATGCTTATCTAGCTGAATTGAATGCTATGTTTTTACTTAAGTATCACGAATGTGACACATTTCTCTAGGCATCAATAACGTGAGGCTGATCCTTCCCCTATTAAATCCAATGTATTTACTCAGAGATCATGTCTCTGACGCATTTCTCTAGGCATCAAGCGTGAAGCTAATATACCCCTCTTTGAATGCAATGCATTTACTAAAGCATTTGACGTATTTCTCTAGTCATCAGCTGTGTGAGGCAGATTAAATGCAATGTATTCAGTAAACCGCCATGTTTTTCATTTCTTCTTTAAGCATCAATATGGTGAAGCTAATCCTCCCTCCATTGAACGCAAATTATTCACTCGTGATGCACTGTATTTTTATAAAAATGCTTTCAATAATTTGACGTTGGACAAAAACTTCAACCACAAGAGATATTTTGCTATTTAATAAACAATATTGAGAAGAATGTAAAATTGATATGACACAATACACATAACTGTTATCAATCATTCCCAGAACCCAAAATATTTAGATACCAAATAAGTTCCAAATTTAATTTTAACAAATTTAAAAAATGGTTTTTTTTAAAAAAGAATGATGCAAACATGCTTTATATGTCATGATAAAAACATTCTGATCAAATATTTACTCCTTGCAAAATATACTGCTCAGGGGAGGGGTAGCTAGCAGTGATAGGGATTTCAATTGCCTTACCTTGTAGCGACTTTATGGTGGAAGCAAGATCTATTGCTGTCGTTGTCCGGAGAATGTGCACGTCTTTAATTGTATAGGTCTCGGCAGAAACTTCCTGGTTGTGCAAGCGGTGTGATAAGAAGCAGCACAGCTTGGCAGGGTATGCTTAGGTGGAGCTGTTCTGATCAACTGCGAAGAGGAATTGCCATAATTACAAATTGGGCATCATCAAACTGTTTAGCGTCCCAGCCTATCAAAAAAATAATCTAATTTCAACAGAGGTCATTTGCACATCCTGATGGAAAGGATTAGATTTAAAGGTCATCTCTTAAACTTAAGTTTTCAAGACCAGACTTCAATGCAATTGTCATTTTAATGTCCAATACATCCAACTGAAGACTTTGTAAGGCCCTGCTTTCCTACCAAGAAATCAGAGAGCGAGAGAGAGAACTAGGCTCTCTAGATATCTGAATATAGAGTAGCCAAACACCAAGGGATGGGATTTAACCAGGATGGAGCTGAGTGGAGCCCAATCCTTTCCCCATCCTCACACAGAACGTATCAGTGGGAAAAGTTCAGCTGCGATGCTGACACAAACAGCAGAGCAAGGCCTGTATTAGAGTCAGGTTAGGAAAGATAACCCTATCAGCCTGATCCCCATGGGCAAAAAATGTCGGGCCTAGCTGGCAAATAAAGCTACAGTGTCTTGACTCCTTGGCACATTAGCTCTGATTACAATGACCTTCATTATATCAGCTACCCTTATTACAACATGACGAACGTGCCTTTCCCTAGGGCGAAGCATAGTGGGGGAAAGAATAAGGGAAAGCTGTGATTTTCAATCGTAAGGCTTCTTATGCGCTACAAAGAAAACACTTCAGGAAAAATATTTCCTGAAATGTATCAAAGAATAATTGAGCAGATATATCATTGAACATTTCTTTTTAATAAATGACACTCAAATCTGAAGTACTTTCTATGGTAGCACACTACTTTCTCATGGGTTCCTCACTTGTTGGCTACTTATTGACAACAAGGAAAACCAGGGATTTTGTAATAATAACTTGAGATTCACAAGTTTGGGAAGGCGTTAACTTTAGCTGTAATGGTGAAGTTATGCAATGCAACGTCTTCTAGCCATAGGCAAGGTTATTCATGCAGTGGTTACAAACAGCGTCGGAATTTCACGATGGCCATGGCCGTCATAGCTCTTCGCTCTGGCCGTGAAGCCCCGAAAGTCATTGTATGCCCTACGGCCACCATGGCCTTTGTGACCCTGCCACTGTCAAAATCTCGCGGTCAGCGGTCGTTTTTTTGTTTGTAAGTTTGTTTGTAGTTCGCAACTGAGAACAACCGAAAGAACAAACTACATGTAGGTAAGCAAGCTAGCTAGTTATCGATAGATATCGGACTTATTTAGTGCTTACCTGAATCAAGCCTCTCCGTTTTGGAAGGTGTGTTCATCAGCAACTGGGAAGTGGGAAGGTTCCGACCTCCGAGTGGGAGAATACACCTGAACGCTTTTTGAGAGCTCCGAGAAGTAACGTTAGGTTTGACATTACTCGACATGGCAGCGTTTGTGGTGAAAGATTAAAAAACAAAAATTACTTGCTCCGCGCACAATTAAGTCACTACATTTGTTTATTTAGGTCTTACTCATTAGCGCAGGTGATTGTGATGTTAAAGCATACATAGCGGTTTACTTTTGTGTTCTGAGGTAATGTTAGCCTTCTGGCTAGCGAGCCTTAACGTTACATAACTGTCAATATGGTTGCTTCTGTCGTCCTCATGTGAATGTATGGAATTAAACAAATTAAAGAATCAACAAAAAAACTGAGGGAGAAGTAGATGTAACTTGAAGGAGTAAAACATGATAATTTAAATTTTTATATGGAAAGACCAGTTATAATAAATTATTATTCAAAGTATGATACTTAAAAAGTTAATAATGTGTTTTTTTCTTATCAACAATTCAAGTTGTTTATTTGTATGCTCCAAATCCTTATATTTCACTCAGTGGCCTTGTTGCCCTGGCGTGTGGCCTTGATGCCCTAAAGATTTTTATGACACAGAAGGCCAAATGGCCTTGCCCCTAAAATGACGAAATCCCAAGCCTGGTTACAAAGCATCACTGGATTTGAATATAAAATGTCTGACTAAGCAGGTGAAAACATTTTCAATGTAGTAAAGCATGCAAAATAAAATATCAGCAGCAATTTAACTTCAGAGTTACTTTTTCCTTCTGAGGGCTAACTGGGTACATTTCCATGGATAGCTCTAGCTGTTGACATGTCACTAAAAATGTCAAATGTGGTCAAACCATAATTCCCAAGGTCCAAAAATAACCCAAAAATATATATGATGATAAAATGTTGGATTATGGCCAGACAGAGGCCATGTTCATTCTACAATGAGCAGGGTACAAGTCACATGACTAAAGAATAACAAAAAAGGCACATTTTTAAATGTTATTATTCAGAACTGTATGTTCATGTTTTTTCCTTTTAAGTTTGAAATGTGTCTTCCAAAGCAAATTTTTACCAAACTGTTCGGGGGGTCGTCACACTATTTGCTCAACCAGGAAGTTTATGCCAACACACAAAAAAACACAATTAAGCTTGCAGGTGCCCGACCTACCACAAGGAAATAACAGTGCAGGCCTATACACTAGCCACAACAATGCAGTTGTACTGGGAGGCAGTGGCGAAGACACCTGTGCCACTTGGGAGCCCTTACTCAGCCTGGTATAGCTAAATATTTCTTATTTACTATGCATTGTGTATGAAAAAAACATTGGACAGCAGAGACTGATAAGGGGCGAACTGAAAAGGATGCAAGACGTTAGGTAAATGGTAATGTAAAAACATTTTTCACTCTTTAACACTCACTCGTAGTCTAAAAAGTCTCTAAGCCTTCGCGTTAATCTGGTGTTCTACAAGGCTCAGAATTGGGATCATTATTTTTCATACATTGCAGATAGATGTTTATAAGTACCTTAATAAAATCAATAAAAATAAATCAATTATTAAATGAATACAAACAAAAGATAGTGAGACGTTGAAATAAATTAAAGTATAAAGTAAAATAATTATAGTTCTGTTTTATGTTGTCAGGTAAGATAATAGTAATGTAAAAAGGATAACTAATGGATGTTAGTTTTTTTTGCATTTTTACAACAAATCCTCTTTTAAGCATGTTACATAGAATAATGTCACTGCATAACCGCAGATGTATTCTGGGGTGTACAGTTCTCTGGCAGCGTTTCTACGAGAAATACTGGACCTGAGTTCTTACAAGAGCCCAGGGACACCCCACCACTGCTTAATATACAGCACGCTTATTAACCTCAATTTCCTGCCCATTCCCCCCTCCACAGCCTCAACAAGCCCTTGGCATACGTTGCCCCTCTGGTGGAGACTCTCATTATGGCGAGACCACCCGGTGTGCAGAGAGGAGTCTCTCCCACAGCCTAGCTCATCCTGACTAGAAGCCCCCCACCGAGCTTCTCACCCTCCCTATCTCCTTGGCAGGTGACTCGAACGACAGACGTTACACTCAGAGACTTGCCTCTCCCCATTCACTTAGTACAGCTAACAGACCACAAAACAGGATGAGTTGAACAGTAGGGGATTCAGTGCACCATCCCTGCACCCAGCAGGGGGCCACTGTGTTTGTTTTGTGCTGAGGTGAGGAGGGGCGGGGCCAATCAGATTGTTTTGGATTAAAAGTGAATCAGCAAAATGCACTAAATACGTGTTGAAAAAAAGGATGAAAATTCACAAAGGCGACGCCATAATATCCTTTATGGATTCTCATTCAAGGAGTGACTAAAAAGTCAAATTATTAAAGTAGAATAGGGCATACAGAAGCTATATAGCCCAGAGTGCTGTTCACAGAATCAGAGTTTAGGCCATGTTGATCCCTGATGACTGTATGTTAAAAAAGCAAATAAAATTGTAACTTAATTACAGATTTATAATGAGGGACTGCACCACTGCCAAAAGCAAGTCCCATACCACGGCAAACAGGCACTTGCTGAATGCTCCCTGCTCATGGGTTTTCATAGCTTAATTAATCTAGGCCTTGGGGTATCGTGACTCGTGTGTGCTGCTTGTGTGCATGTTTCAGACAATTAAGTTGTTTCTAGAAGCAGAGGTGCAACTTTAACACCAAGCACAGACACAGATATTGTGCTGTACAAGAGCTTTTGTGTGTCCTTAAAAAAGGAGGCAATAAAACATATTGGATCCACATCACTCATAAAAGAATGAAAATGAATGTGAACTGTCAATTCATTGCTATATTGCATGTCCCCACTCACTTAAGTGTCTTACTCAATAGTTGGTCTCCGTAGCTTGCAGTTTCATAAGGCAGTCCCATGTTGGCATTCTTTGCACCCCAATGGTGGACCGGCTTTCCCCTTGAAGCCACCACAGCAGAATCATTGCCTATTTTTTTAAAATTATGAAGCCGTAACTTTCAAACAGTCTCTAAACTAACAATGTTTATAATTAATTTGGATTGTCTTTCTTCTAGCACAGACTGCTGATAGGATGAACTACTTTAGAGTTGCATTGTTGTTCCACCTATCAATCTTAAAAGGAATGCACTGAAGCTGCTCCAGATAATACAGTCTGCTAAAATGACTAAAATTAGAAATCTAAAATTTAAATGTTATGCCGATGTGGCCAGGTAAATTCAATTTTAATACTCCAATTGCTCGTGACACTAAATACAATCCTTATACCTAAACAGAAGCAAGTCAAAGAGGAATTCTGAACTAGACCGTATAATGTATTGTACTATTCATTTTCATCAGGCTCCTGTTATACTACCCAGTGCTTGCAAAAGTATTCATCCCCCTTGGCGGTTTTCCTATTTTGTTGCATTACATTACAACCTGTAATTTAAATGGATTTTTATTTAGATGTCAGGTAATAGACATACACGAAATAGTCCAAATTGGTGAAGTGAAATGAAAAAAATAACTTGTTACAAATAGTTCTAAAAAATAAATAAAATAAAAAACTGAAAAGTGGTGCATGCATATGTATTCACCCCCTTTGTCATGAAGCCCCTAAATAAGATCCAGAGCAGCCAATTAGCTTCAGAAGTCACATAATAAGTTAAATAAAGTCCACCTGTGTGCAATCTTAGTGTCACATGATCTGTCACATGATCTCAGTATATATACACCTGTTCCGAAAGGCCCCAGAGTCTGCAACACCACGAAGCAAGAGGCACCACCAAGCAAGCAGCACCATGAAGACCAAGGAGCTTTCCAAACAGGTCAGGGACAAAGTTGTGAGAAGTACAGATCATGGTTGGGTTATAAAAATAATATCTGAAACTTTGAACATCCCACAGAGCACCATTAAATCCATTTTTAAAAAATAGAAAGAATATGACACCACAACAAACCTGCCAAGAGAGGGCTGCCCACCAAAACTCACAGGCCAGGCAAGGAGGGCATTTATCAGGCAACAAAGAGACCAAAGGTAACCCCGAAGGAGCTGCAAAGCCCCACAACAGATTGGAGTACCTGTCCATTGGACCACTTTAACTCCACAGAGCTGGTCTTTACAGAAGAGTGGCCAGAAAATCGCTTTAAGAAGAAAAATCAGCAAATGTGTGTTTGCCAAAAGGCATGTGGGAGACTCCCCAAACATATCAAAGAAGGTACTCTGGTCAGATGAAACTAAAATTAAGTGTCTCCAACAAAGCATGCCCCCACACCGTCACACCTCCTCCTCCACGGTGAGAACCACACATGCGGAGATCATCCATTCACCAACTCAGCATCTAAAAAAGACATAGCGGTTAGAACCAAAAATCTAAAAAATTTACTTATCTGACCAAAAAACAGCTTTCCACCAGACTAATGTACATTTCTTGTTTCTGGGTCAAAGCAAGTCTCTTATTGGTGTCCTTCAGTAATGGTTTCTTTTCCACAATTTCACCATGAAGGCCTAATTCATCTGAACAGTTGATGTTGAGATGTGCCTGTTACTTAAACTCTGTGAAGCATTTATTTGGGCAGGAATCTGAGCTGCAGTTAAATGATGATTTCTGAGGGTGGTAAATCTAATGAACTTATCCTTTGCAGCAGAGGGAACTCTAGGTCTTCCTTTCCTGGCATTCATCTCTTAAAGTAATGATGGACTGGGATTTGTCTTTCCCTATATGAGCTGTGCTTGTGGTAATATGGAATACTATAGCACAGATACTGTATAATGATGGTCTTCTGTATATCAATCTTACCTTGTCACAACACAACTGATGTCTCAAACGCATCAACACAGAAGGAAATTCTACAATATAACTATAAACAAGGCACAGCTGTTAATTGATATTAATTTCAGATGACAACCTCATGAAGCTGGTTGATAGAATGCAAAGGCACTGATTGAATTTCAGGTAAAGGGTGGCTAGTAGACACTGGCTACTGTGAATAATCTACAATATGAAATGCAATATCTTGAATATGAAAAAAATGGTTACTACATGAGTCCACATCTTCACAATTATTCTACAATGTGGAAAGTAAAAAAATAAAGAAATACCCTTGAATGAGTACGTGTCCAAATACTTGACTGGTACAATAGATATATCACAAATATATATGCACACACTTAAATGGCTTTGAGGACTTGAGTATCTTGAAAGATGTGTTACTATTATTATTAAATACAAGTAAATACCAAATTCAGTGTGCCTTGGCATACAAGTGTCTGGAAACTCTATTGGATAGGTAGAACACCATATACAAAGAAGATTGATCCAACAGTAAATCTTGAAAGTTACTGAAATCTCTTCTAGTCATGACAGGAAGAGTCATGACAGCCTACCTAGCATTTATTTGCATGGCCCTAAATACTTAGGAGTGTGGAAGCACCAGCTTTCAGTATCACTGTATCCTCCCTTTACCGAAGTATTTCCATTGCTTTGGCAGTTACCTGTACTGTTTGTATGCACAAACACTCAACAAATAAAATCATACAACTGGGACTGCAATTTGAAGATTTAAAAAAAATGAACCGATGACATGGCTCACGAAATGTCGTTGTTTTCTTTCATTTCTAACATGCATTGGCAAGCATTTAGATTTTAATGACAAATGTACAGTCAGGTCCGGAAATATTTGGACACTGACACAAGTTTTGTTATTTTGGCTATTTACCAGAATATATTCAAGTTACACATAAATAATGAATATGGGCTTAAAGTGAAATCTCTCAGTTTTAATTTGATGGTATTCACATCCAAATTGGAGGAATGGTTTAACAATTACAGCTCTTTAATATGTAGTCCCCTCTTTTTCAAGGGACCAAAAGTAATTGGACAATTTACTCAAAAGATGTTTCATGGACAGGTGTGGGCTATTCCTTCATTATTTCTTCATCAATAAAGCAGGTAAAAGGTCTGGAGGTGATTTCAGGTGTGGCATTCACATTTGGAAGCCTCAAGAATTGATAGGCCAGGTTAGACTTTGCTAAAAAACATCTAAAAAAGCCAGCCCAGTTCTGGAACAGCCTTTTTGGACAGAGGAAACTAAGATCAACCTGTACCAGAATGATGGGAAGAAAAAACTATGGAGAAGGTTTGGAACGGCTCATGATCCGAAGCATACCACATCATCTGTAAAACAAGGTGGAGGCAGTGTGATGGCATGGCCATGCATGGCTTCCAATGGCACTGGGCCACTGCTGTTTATTGATGCACAGAAGACAGAAGCAGCCGGATGAATTCTGAAGTGAATAGGGACATATTGTCTGCTCAGATTCAGCCAAATTCAGTGAAGCTGATCGGACAGCGCTTCACTTTACAGATGGACAATGGCCCAAAACATACTGCAAAAGCAACCCAGGAGTTTTTTAAGGCGCAGAAGTGGAATATTCTGCAATGGCCGAGTCAATCACCTGACCTCAAGCCGATCGATCATGCATTTCACTTGCTGAAGACAAAACTTAAGGCAGAAAGACGAACAAACAACAATTGAATACAGCTGCAGTAAAGGCCTGGCAAAGCATCACAAAGGAGGCAACCCAATATTTGGTGGTGTCCATGCATTCCAGACTTCAAGCAGTCATTGCCTACAAAGGATTCTCGACAAAGTATTAAAAATTTATATTTTATTTATGATTGTTTTAATTTGTCCAAATACATTTGAGACCCTGAAATAAGGGGACTGTGTATGAAAATGGTTGCAATTCCTAAACGTTTCATACAATATTTAAGTTCAACCCCTTGAATTAAAGCTGAAAGTCTGCAGTCTTGTATCTCGGCTGTTTCATTTCAAATCCATTTTGGTGGCGTACAGAGCCAAAATTATCAAGATTGCATCAGTGTCCACATATTTCCGGACCTAACTGTATATAAAGCTTGCAAACATGCAATTTTTGTAGAGGAGATATGACTCACCTGCCAGATGGCAGCCACTTCAGCTCAAGCCTACCTACTGAGCTACAGTTTGGAACCCTGCTCATGCTGATAACCATCACTTGGCAGCTGGATTCAATAAGGTTACAAGAGAGAGAATTGACTATTAATGGAGTGATTTGAAACTTCAAATGTGCTGTCTGCAATAGCGATTAGACAAAGTTAGGGTTAACATGACAAAAACAGGAAATACTCAAACAAAACAAGAAATTGTTTTTTTTCACCACCATCCCTGATCACCACCCTAACAAACACGGCCAGGTTACAATGGTATAAGCCCTGGACATAAAGAACAGAACTGTGCTTTACAAATGAGTTATGTATTAATGTAATTCCTAGGATACTGGGGTAAGATGCACCTAGGGTGGCATCTGAGCTAGCTAAACCCACTTTTAATAATTATACTCAACAGAAGTGGAATGAGCTGTGCAGCTCAAGTTAAAGAACCATATGTCGCTTTCAGAATTTAAAATAATGCTTTAGGTTTCTGTTTTCAATAAACATATTTGTTTTTAAACCACTGCCCTAGTCCTTCCTCTCTCCATATCCATGTTCTTATGTTTTTATTACATTAGTTTTCCAATTTTTTTTCTTTCTTTAAAAATGCATTTTCAGGGCACACTAAATAAATAAAAACAAGAAGTACAGCTTACTCAATAAAGTAACTATCAGCAAAGTCAGTGCACAGAGGAAGCATATTTGAAAGGATTAGTTCATGAAAGGCAATCATGGAGTTAAACAATTTGATCAAAATGATATGGTAGGCAATAATGGATCTTATTTCCACAACAATTCAGACACTCTTCAGTAAAATATCTAACGTTCAAAACTCTGAGATTTCAATGTTTAAATTGATTCATTACTTTTTGTGATTACTTTTTAAATGTGCTTCCAAAAAGCCATGTATTAAAAGACTGAAGCGCTGTAAGCAATTTGGTGAGAAATTACACTGGTAACAAAAAACATGATAGTTCCACCTAGACTAATATTTGGGTGAAATTCTGCTTAAACTGAGTAGTTCTAGAAGGCCCATGGAGCACATTTTCACAACATGCAATTATTCTCCTCTCTCCCAGCCTGGAATTAGCATTATTAGCGTTGTCCAAATTCATGAATTGAAACTGTGTGTCGCAAGCTACAAAAGCTACATTTGCAAGCAGAAACAAAATATATTTCTTTCAAACAAATTATATTTTTTCAAACAAATTATATATAAATTTCAAACTAAATTCAGTAATCTGTTGCGCAAGCATCAATTTTTTTGACTGGGTCTAGGTGTCTTCCTAGGTTCCGACCCTACTAGGGATTACCTGAAACCCCCATTACCTGAAACATTAAGAGTATGCACAGCCTCTGTCGTTTTTTCGCTATACTGTTGGTTCTCCGCTGAAATCAACTCCCAGGAAACCACCGTCCTCATACATCTACCGTAAAAGTGGTAGTCTTTCTTCTCCTTGAGGTTATTAAATTGCTAGCTAAGATGCAGTTTGCATTTTGCTAATTAAGTATCTGAAAAGTAGGAAATATCGTTTTCTCAGTTGTAAGTCTGGGAATGTTTTTGTAAGTACTCCCCACCAGTTCCTGCCCTAATCCTGCCTCCATTTGTAGCCATGGCCGCAGTATTGTTCTTCGCTGAAATTAAACAATGACAAAAATGTTAATTAGTAAAGTACCTCCCTCAAGGCCACCTTTGAATAGAAGGTGTGCCAGGCTCACATGCACAGTGGCCTGAGGATGGGGTTACTCATTACCAGGCTAATACTATCCCTACAGTGAAGCATTGAGGTGGGAAAATCATGCTATGGGGATGCTTCTCAACAGCAGGAACTGGGAGACTGGCCAACGTTCAGGGTAGGAAGAATAGAGCAAAATACAGAGATCCAGAGGAACGGAGCACACAGAATCTCAGACTGGGGCAAAGATTTATTTTTAGCAGGAGAACAACCAGAAGCAAACAGGCAAGACAATGCTGGAGAGGCTTCAGGACAAGTCTCTGATTGTCTTTGGATGTCCCAGCCAAAGCACGACTAGAACCCCATAAAAACATCTGTGGGTAGACCTGAAAATGGCAGATCACGGATGGTCCAAATCCAATCTGACAGAGCTGGAGAAGATCTCCAAGGAAGAATGGGAGAAATTGTGCAAAGCTGGTAGAGGCATACCCAAGTACACTCAAAGCTTTGATCGCTGCCAAAGGTGCATCTACAAAATAAATTAAGTCGACAACACAACAAAATGTGGAGAAAGTGAAGGAGTCTGAATATTTTTCAACGGCTCTTAATAGTTTAGTTATTTTTCTGTTAATTTGGCAAGTACATATTTTTACATACTGCATGCCACTGACTTCTCCAAGGGTGAGGAACCATCTAACATTGAGGCAATTCCATCATATAATGTGAACAACCATTACAATTTAAACCCTACAATTTCTGATAAACCAATACCTTTCCATAAAGCAAGGACAAAACTCAAAGAATATCATATAACCCACAGTTTTGATAAAACTGCTAACAATGCTTTTAATGAGTTAAGATAAGAAAATGAACCAACTCCTAATTACTGATAATTACTAGATGAAATGTACTTGATAAATAAACAGAAAGTGTAATAAATACAATAACTATTACCAGTGCTAATTACATTTTTCCATTATGTCCCTAATGAGACTGACTTAGCATCACACATAACACAATTAGACTTCCACTATGCCATTTAAGATGATGATAGTTAGGATAAAGTGTCAGGGACAAGTCATAAACTGGCATAATATAAATCATTTAAGGGTATCATCATATAGTAATCATCCAAGTGACAACGTAAGATTTCATTATGATAACTAAAAGCTAACTTGTTATGGTGCAATTGATCATACTATTATGATTGTCAACATGTCAGTGTTATTGAGTCTCTAGATAAATAAACTCTAGTAATACTATAATACTAGTGTAATAATATAGAAATAATATACATAACTATAATTCAAAATCTCTCTGTCCGATTGTGTCAGAGTGTGTGTGTGTGTGTGTGTGTGTGTACGGGCGCCAAGTAGAGGGTAGGGTGGATTAAAGATATATCTTCCACATGGCTACTTCTTAATCCTACCATCTGAGGTAAATATAGGACCAGGTGAGGCAACACTCTTGTCTCAGACAATTCTTATTAAACATGGGGTGATCTGCACAGAGAAGGTCCCAAGGAAAAGTACTTGGTAAGGAGAATGGAACGTTGTTGTTGGAATAAAGTCGAAATGTGTCACTGGCCAACACACCCGACAGGAAAACTATTTATGAGTTAACATTTGATGTATTATACAATTTATAGCGGTTTAGCCCTGTATTGACTAACATCCTGTCCAGGTGGTTCACTTGTATCTTACATACAATTCAATTTGTACTGATTCATCAGATTTATTTTGAAATGGGTGGATTGCGTTCATGGTCATTAGGAAATTGGGTTCATGATTTCTAAAAAAAAAAAGGCTTTAGATGAGTCACTGTGAAAGAATTCAGTCATGTTTTCTTCCTGTGTCTGTCTTCAGATCCAGTTGATAGCAAAAGGCAAAGAACAAGAAAAAAAGCATAGATGAACAATCCTTGCATGTTTGACAACTGTGTGGTTATAACAAATTCAGGTCCTTATGTAAAAACAGGATTTGATGTGCCATGACTTGAAATGCTTTCCATTTAATTGTTCAAGCATGACTTCATATTCAGCAAAAATGTACACACCCATGACACAGGTACACTGAGATAAAAACATAAAACAATAATTGTTTAGAGGAACACAGTTTGTCACCTTTTATTTGAAGATAGGGTCCATTTTGTCTATTTATTACCGGGATAATTTAGCTTTTAACATTATCATTATAGAAAATGTCCAGAATATATCTGCAGTTTTAGTGGAATGAATGTGTTTCACAATGTTTGAAAACATGCCATCCTTGTCACTCAGCAACAATGGCTGACTGCGGTAAGAAAAACATGCAGAAATCGCATTGCATTTCCTAGGTTGCAATTAACAACATTCTTTCAATTTTGGTTTGCATGAGAAAAAAGCAATTAAGGATGATTGTACCATCTAAATCACAGTGAAATATATTCTTATTAACTAAAAAATATTAGAATTTTATCTATTAGAAGTTGGTTGAGAAAACAGAGTAAAAAAGAATGAATTCTAGAAGAGTAGTAAGTTCACATAAGTAGAAAGTAAAGGTAGACCTAACAAACTTCTATCATTGACTTTGGTTTCAAAGACAGGTTTAAAAACTTTGGAAAGCACGCATGCCTGTACAAAAACAAAATTTGATTGATTGATTATACTGTAATCCCAGAGTTTGGATCTGCACAAGTGTTAAGCAGAAAAAGTAATGCTCATGCATACAGTTGTATGATACGTTAACATTATGGTTTTTATGTTTTTGCGTAGGATATATTTAAAAGTAAAAAGTATATACAAAATGCAATTATAGCAGAATTAACAAATATTGTGACCCTGGTGGGGGGTAACATTTATATTTACCCGAACCCTTAAATGCAAGAGGCTGAAAAAAATATTAAAGCAATTGCATTGGAAAACAGACATCATTCAGTTTAAATTTAAGGGGAAACTGTCTGACAGAAAGTTTCTATACCTCTTAATGCACCAATCATAATCTTATTTTTAGGATTATCAGTAACACTAACACGTATATAAAACAGTTATTACTCTGTATTGCTTTGTAAAACCAAACAACCACAACCCTGCTTTAGAGTAGTTAGAAACTATATTTCCCTGCTATTGAGAGGAACTAGCTACAGCCCACTTTAGTGGTAACCATTACTATCCCTTTATATGAAACAATTAAAGTGACCTCCCTGCCTCTTTTTCTATAAAAATAACCTTCAACCCGGCATCGCAGGAATTGCGTAAATAATGTAACTAACTTGTAAATCGCGATTACTTTCACGAAGAACATATCAGCAGTACTATTACGTTCAAAATAAACATATCCCAGTGTTATTGGTCCTTAATGACTTGCGATCAGATTCAGTATCAAGATATGAGAAGTGTCATTTCCCTACCATCAGAAACCAGCCACCAGAGACAGTCATGAACGTATTCATAGTTAAATAGAGTGGCTGTTTGTAAGGGCGTTGTGGTTGGGGATGGTGGGCATGCATTTTCGCAAACGACTTTCGGTCTGGTGATTGCAAGTTCGATTCCGGCGTTTTTATAACCTTAACTTTCATCCCAAGCCTAACCTCAGTACTGTGATGCCTAACCGTAACCTAACCTTAATCCTAACCCTAACGCCAGTACTCTCATGCCTGTCCTTAACCCTCAGTTAACCTTAACAGTTAACCGTAAATGTTATTTTTAACAAGGCGTTTTTCATTTTCAATGAATTACATTAAGGACCAACATAGAAGCGAAACGTTAAGGAGCAACGTAATAGTAAGTCATTAAGGACCAAAAGCACTGGGGACATGTTGATAGGGAATGTAATTGCACCGATTTATGTTCATACTGAATGTAATCGCAGTTTACAGGTTAGTTGAGCATGAACGTAATTCCTGAGAGGTACGGTTGAAAAGCTGAGAGTTGGGCCTGAAATGTAATCATCTGCAATCTACAACGATTGGATTAAAACAAGTTTATACTTTAAGAGTTTTGAAAGGGTATGACAATTGAGTTAATCATGAGGCATTTATAAGTTTTATTCTATCAATGATTGTACACTGATCAAGTATAAGCCCAAAAAGTATGTCGCCATGAAGGAGTTAAAGATTTTATAGATTTAGTTTTACAAGTAGGTAGTTAAGCTTGTGTAGGCAGAGGTCAACTCAACGTTTCTAAAAGGTAAGATCAGGGGCTAAGCTTCTAAAGCACACATAACTGCCTTCCCAGAAAATGACATGCACCTTGAACAGTGTCAATCACCCCCAGTAACATGACACAGTTTAAGTGGACAACTCCCCTGTATTGTGTATCTTTCAAGTGTTTTGTGAGTTAGAAAGGAACTATGGGTTTCAGTTCCCTGGGCAGTAATGTTAACTTTAGTCTGTGTAAATATAGTAAGTATTTACATGCACTTTATATCCTGTGCGGTACAGCACAATCTACATCAATGAATTACACTACTACCTCAAACAATGAATTTGACCTTTAAAGTTAAAAAAGATTATCAAATGCTAGAACTTTGATGGGGAAAAAGCAAGGTTAAAGAAGCTTAAATATTACCAGTCTGTTTTAAAAGCCTTGTCAGAACTTGTGAATAAAGGACTTCTCTGAAAAAGTGCATACCTTTGACTCGACTGATAACAAAGGATGACAAGAAACCATAAGACGCGAACGCATTCAATGACTACACGCTGCGCTTCAAATAAAAGTATTTTTATATCTTTTGATAAAATACCTTTTCATCCATTGAGTCAAGCTAACCTGTAGACTAAAGTAATCAATGTACACCCTAATCCCTAAATATGATCTGATACATTTTTAAGATAACTACTGTTAAATAAATAGGCCACAAATGACCAAATGTCTCTTTCGCTTTTGTTAATTCATTTATTTTGAACACTGGGTTTCCCACTCATACATTAGGTCAAATCTGATACCATTGCTGATTGAATCAAACAAAGTAAGATCTGTTTAAGTGCTCTGAGAAATCCTTTGTAGTCGCACCTATTTATATTAACCTTTTTACAGCTTTAGTCATTAATTTACAGAAAAAAACTGTCAGAGAGGTGCAGTAAGTCAAAGGAGGTCAAACTAGTTTTCAGACAGCGACTGGGCTGTGATGTTATTTTATATACTCTGGTACAGTTTCAGAGGTTTTTCTGAAAATGGGCAGGGACTGCTTTCTTAGCTTCAAGGCAAGCTGGTTTTACCATTTGGTTGCCAGGACTGAAAAGCTTTGACTTGGTTTTACAAGTTTTATGGTCTTTAAAAAGTGCTACGTACAGAATTTGCTAATTCCTACTTTAGAAGATCAATTAGATTTTCTGTTCATCCCTCTCCTTGTTTGAATGCAATAATGTATCAAATATGGGACCACTCTTTGACAGAGAAGCACATACTGTAGTTAAATCCAGTATTAACTTAAGCATAACCCATTTTATATTGAAGCAGTTTAAAAGTAATCCTAAGACTTCTCTTATGCCCATCTACAGTATTCAGAATGTATTGTCCAGACACACACAGATACATGTTTTTACCCTGGACATTACTGTTTAGGTCAAATCATAGACCTAAGCAATGCGTTTATGAAAATGTGTAATTGTAATCCATCTCTCTACTCACTTAAGAAATCCGACGCAAGAAATCAATAAAAAAATCTGCAGTAACCACAAAGCAGAAAAACAAATTGTTTATTCCATTTTGAAAATTTAGCCCCGATTAAGGATGCAAGGAGGTAATAAAGCAGACTTTTAATTCAATTCTGTCTTGTTGATGAGTTGATGTGTGAATGGGCCTCCTTACCTGACAATCCTAGGCTATGACAAAAGAAAGTGTACTAAGTGTACTGAATAAGAGACAACGCTAATTACTGTTCTGACATTGTTCGCTGTTTGTAAAGTTAAATGAAAGTAGGTGAACATTAGTTAAATAATACTTGTCAGTTTCTATCAAAATCAGAATGATATCCTGTTTATTGGGTGAAAAAAAAGGAATTCCACCATCGACAAAAAATAAATTAAAAAAGTGCTCCCAAATGATGGGGAAAATGTTATTTTGCCCCGAAGGGTCACCTTCTGTTAATGCACTTCTGATAGGGCCTTATAAGATCATGTAGTTTAAGTGCATTATCAGGACACCTTATTGAAGTTCCCTAATTTCCAAGTGCAAGTGATCCTGGTTTCCTGGTGGTATTATGGAGCTCTTTTAGACTAAGTGCAGCAGCGTGCCAAGTTGCTCCCTGTTGCCACCTCTGTACTGACCCCTTCATTCTCAGATTAGACCGTACGACCCCTCGTCGACCGGCTGGCACGGCCACAGTAAATCTTGGAAGCTTGCTTATGCTAGGGACCTTGGGTAATTAATAAAATCCCCATTACATGCCTCGTGCCCGTTGTTTGCTATTTCAACACCCCATTTGTGCCACGATTACAGTCATTATCAGTCAACGCCATTAATTATCTACCCGATGCCAGAATTGCATACTAATAAATTGGGCTCTAAAATGTTTTACCTTTCAAAGAGTTGTGTTGGAGGCAGGCCAGCAAGTGCCACTCCAGATTAGGAGTCATCTGGTGACTCGGAAAGGGCCCTTTGAATAGGACTGCTCCATCTTTGGAGATAGTTCACATTTCGCCTTTGATGTTTTTCTCTTCCCCTCCAAAGTGAATCTTTATTAAGCTTGAATTCTAAATAAAATGAAATTAGCAGACTGCAAAATATTGCTTTCTTTTCTCTCGCCCCTTTTCCCTTGTGCCGTCATGCAAATTATAATGCTCATTTATGTAAATGAGGTGTCATCTTTAATTAGTTTTGCTAGAAGGCATTAAAATACATGTATTCTTTCCCCAAAAATGATTTGTTTTGTTGCTCTCTGGTTTAAGTTCAAAATGACTGATTATGCCAACGAAAAAGCTTCATTAATTTGATCGCTTTTTTATTTTTGAGGAATATTATTTTCTCCACCCACTTCCCGGAGAGGGTATATTCTCTGTGTTATTGTAGATGCCGCTTTAGACTGTGTAAAGCCTTTTCTACAGCCCCCAGCTTGCAAGAAAATCACTAGAGGCTGTAGAAAGAATACACCTTCCTGGGCATACCTACTCCTAAAACTATACATCCATTGTCACGAATGACACATAAACCTACATGAAACTCACAAACAAACTGTACAGAGAGGACATTTGCTTAATTATTGGTACATTTCAATATCTCTCACAATGCTACCGAGTGACTATCATAAGCTGCATTGTGCTTCTTTTTTAATGTTTGTTTAAAATTATTATTTGTATTTAGCTCCTGCATTGTAGACACATTGCTCTACAGAAGAAGACAACAGACATGTTATCCATCAAATGATAATACTAATTTGCAATTCAGTGCCTAGCCCATGATGAACCTATGATGACCTTGTCATGAACTCTATAACAAAATTCTGACTTATTTGGACTTTATAATAATATTTGTTTAAAATGATTTTAAAATGTATAGTATATTTCAAGTCAACACATTTTATGCATTTCCTGCTGATTTACAGCATTGCATCAGGTGACTATTGAACATAAAACTGCTTTATGTCATTACGGAGAGGAGCAGGGTAAAATTCAGTTACCGATAGATACAGTAGTGACTCACTGTCACACCTTAAAAGACACCTCGGGTTGAAAAAAAGTTTGTTGGATTATTGTTTATTATGATATCAATATTTAGCATCACTTCAAATCCTTAGATGGACTGAAATGGCACACTCTGCAAGATGCCCCCACCTCTGTACCCCGCCAACATGATTAATGGAAAGGAAGCAAAAACCATTATAGAGTTTTTATTATTATTGTTCTTTCAAGGCTAATGCAACAATAGATTTTTGCATGATTGATGCTTTACACTAAACATTAGGGAATTGCATTAATTTAGCATAGAACAGCTAAATGGAATGGGATTACGTACTGTTGCTCACCCTCCCCTCCACCACTGTATTATAAATACTCTACATTAGTACTCATTTCGAGAGTATTGATCAGATCACTGAGTAAATACTTGACTTCAGCCTAGTATTTCTCCTGTTGTTTTCGACTGTACTCTGGAACTGTTTTCTCTGGCAAGAAATACTAATTACAGCCTTTCACTTATCATGACGACTCTGGACGACTCATGCTAAATAACTAAATGTTTTAAAAATGTGACTCACAGCTAGGTAAATGGCAAGATATGTCTGAAAATAAGTTACTTTCATAGTCTCTCATCCACTCCCTCTTTTCTGTAACACTTTACAACTCAGGTCTCATGTGTCAGAGAATGTGGCAGCAATATGCTCAAACTTCAATCAGCTGGGAGGAAATTCCACTTGTAATGAGGAGGAACTGGTTTTAATCGCTCCAGTTCCTTCCCTGGGCTTCAGCTGTCAGTGAGCAGGGAGCAATGACATTGACTCCACTTTCATGACATTTCTTGGAGGTAGCAACCCCAAATGAACCCTACAGATGACTTCTAACAGTTGTAGTAATTTTGATGACCTGGATAATATTTCCATCCCTCGTCTATACACTGTAAGACTCTCTAGTCTCCAGAGTTGTTAAAACTGAAAAATGTATCTCGCCCTTCTTCAGAAAACCTACAACCTTTTATTGAGAGTTGGCCTGCTATAGAAATTTCAGACGAATCCGATCCAAAATGGCTGATTGATTGCTCTGTGCTCCTATTCATAATAACTGCTTATCAGATAATCTGTGTTGAGGGTTTAGGTGTTCATTACAGGCTGGCACTACAAGGGGCAGGGAGACAAGCCTGTCATGGTCAAGTCATATTCATGTTCAGAGTGGATTAGTGCACACAGTAGCAAAACGTTTTGCAATTAAAAGTTTCTCACTGGACCATTTCATCAGGTTGGCTTCCATTTGGTAGCCCTAGTTCAGTACCAAAAGGGACAAAATACAAAGATCTTGAAAGTTGATTTGGGTATTTCTCCTCAACAATTAAGTTGAACAGATTGCGTGTATCCATGCTCATGTCCAGGCCATACACAAGTAAAGATGGGCACACGGCCAAGTGATCTTGCATCAAAGGGCTATTGTGGGCCATTCCAGTGTGCACAACGCTATAATAATCAGAAAAACGTCAACTGGAAGCTATACAAGAATCCGTTAGTATTTGTGACTAAATGCTGAGATGATTTAAATAAATTGGGTTAAGAAATTTCAAGAGGCATGGCAGTATTTATCTTGTGAAAAAATTGGACATAAACACCTGGCAAACTAACCAGCTGATTGTCACCAGGAAAAAAATTATGGCAGTCATTGAGCTGTTATATAAAATACAGTCACATCTAAAGCATTGAAATTAATTCTGTAATGCAACTTTAAAATCAGCCTTTTTATATGCAATTTACTTTCTCCAACATACTGCTGTGTTTTTTTCTGTAGCTCTAGTTAAAGATCTAATCAATTCAGATTATTTCCCTGTGGTAATCCTATGTACTGTACTTGTCAAAGTTCACTGTATTGTAATTTTTTACACATCAACATAGCTACTTACAAATACACAAGGAACGGTTGTATGAAGTGCTTACGAATGTTAAACGCAACATTCATATCACCCCACAAATGTTAGAAATTCCATAGTATATACAAAATGTTTATACATGAAGTGGCAGTAAGGATAACAATTCCAAGAGAAAAAGAAAGCATTAGAGCCACAAACTCTTCAAGTGGGCTCTGCAGCTCAGCAACCCCAGGATTTCCGCTATACGCAGCTGCCACTGTTAAATCTCTGCCAACATTGCCATACAAATAGCAGGATACTCAAAAATGTTACTCAAAAGTTGTTCAATGTCATTTCAGCAAGCCTCCATTCAAGACAATCATTTCAAAGGCATTATTATGTTGAAATTAATCTCTAATAGATTGCACCCAATATTAGTGATTTTAATTCATAGGATTTACAGAATAGTATGTAAATATACTACCCAACAACCAATTTGGACCAAATAGATTGTTACTATTGAGTAAGACATGAGGAATCTAATAAAATGGTTATATACTGTCCACAACCACACCCACATAAACCACTGATTTCAGATAAGCAGTATTGAGCTACATCGTTAATAAGTATAATAAGTATTGCTTCTACATATTTTTTTCATGTATTCTGTGTCAATTTGGTGATGGTCTCCCATCCTCTTCAAAGAAATGAGTCAATGAAGTTGCTTATATTACACCATAAATTGTGTGAGAACCAGGTTTAGCCAACTAAATGCTGTTGTTCCTGCTACTACTACCACATCCCTTTAGAAATGTAGCTGATCTCGTGTTTATTAAAGGGATCACCACATTTTCTTTGCAACTTTGGGTAGAAAACTCAAAATCTTAATTTCCAGTGGGAAATTAATTATGGACATTCTCTCAAGTTAATCCAGTTTTCTAAGAAAGCAATTCAGTTTGTCCAACTCATGCAGCTAGCTACTGACAAAAAAATGGGTTAGCTACTGGCAAAAAAAGAAAATCTGGTTGTCGTAAATTTGTATGTTTTAAATTAGATTAACCTACTCCGTGACCAATAACTAATGGACATTAGTGGGGCACGTGTAGAAATTGCAAATTGCAAGCCCACAGGCTGCTTTCTTCTCATTTTGCCACAGGTCAGAAAAAGTATGACTGAAATTCATCACTTAAAACGTATACCTAACAATAACATTTCAGAAAAATAAGTTTAAAAATCCTATTTGCTGTGCTGTTTGAGGTGAAATGTTATATCCACATTTCATAGTCCAATTTATGAAAATATTAAAAAGTATATAAACAATCTTCTGGTCAAGCACAAATTGACCTCAGAAACCTCAAGCAATCTGAAAAAAATAAATACACGTAATGTAAGGAGACAACATATCTTTGAAAACAAAAAGCGTGATGGACTGGCTCAAGGCTGCTTTAGAACAATGTCATTATTCTAATAACAGTGTTCCAGACTAACAGCTAGTACATTCCAAAGGAGCACAGTAGAGTCAAAATCCATGCGTATGAGATTTTGTGAATGTGTGAAATAGGTTGGATAAAGGAAAACGTGTGTACACACACACGGAGGGAAAGAGAGAGAGGAAAAAAAAGGTAATACCTTGTTGCATTATTATAGTAAAAACTTTGCATGAAATGCAAATGTCATTTGTAGAACAGCAAAAACAAACAAAAATGAATTTCATTGTAATGCAAATATGAGAAGATTCACAGTGACACAAAGCATCAGCGACTGTTAGTCAGTAGTGATGGTTAATAACATCAAATCAATTTCTTGATTTGTTTGAAAACATTAGTAAAGCATTTTCAAAAGGAAGTCACATTGTCCGAACCCAAAGTTTGGGAATCACTGCCCTAAAAATGTTCTCTGTGCTTCCTCTGTTGCGTCCGCTCTTCCTTAGCTTGACAACTGAATGCCTGAAAATTGTCCGTCTCACTACAAGACAGATCAATGTAAAGCAAACTTGAGAAGTTGGTAGTCAATTTTTGGACAAGCTGAAGTAATTTACGTTAGCTTGTTCTTATTTCTAGCTGCCTAAAATGGCCAGATCCCTTCAACAGGTTATAGAAGGGCTCTGGCCATTAATAGCACAACAGACGTCTCTGCCAGGAGCTAAGCTAACATGATTGACATCTACAGTATATATTAGCTGTGGACTCTTTCTCCGGTCAAGTTTTACGTTTGGGAGAAGAAGCCTGTGGACATGGCAAGTGTCGCGGGATGATTAAAATTGCTGTTTGCAGGCATCTCAGAAAAACAGTGTTAGCAGTATCTCTAGTTGCCTACTTCCAAAGCCACTACCTGTTGGTCTGCACTAGCTTTACCAAGCAAAAAAATTGGTATTAGTATCTCTGGCTGTTAATTTCATATATATTGATTACCATATCAGCAAAAAGCAATCAATAACACGAAGGTAAACTGTAAAGGGATGCAGCCCAAAGCTTAGTATAACCAAGGAAAAAGGCAGTAACTGAGTTGAGTGATAAAATAAACAACTTCAATGGTTGCAAAATTGGTTAGAAAGGCTTTATCTTTTAGTAAATTTTGCCCTCATGTCCTGTTCATCAATGTCAAACTTAGGTTATTTTTACAAGTCATTTTAGAGCTTACTGCACAGTGATTGGGCATGGTCCACACGCTACCACTGAAACCGTAGAAATGTAACTGTAGCTCAGTGACTGAAACACCCATCTCACACAGGCTATACTCAAACCGTTCAGCCTCACTAAACTCCATATCTTTTATGCCTCATGATGTCAGAATCAATCCAAAGATGCAGGATAAAGGAAACTCACAAACCTCTATCTTTCTGGAAGAAAATAAATCTCACAGTAGGTTTGATGAGAGCCACAAAAATTCAAAAGAAAACAAAACGCCTGTCAGGACGAGTGTGCAGAGAAGCAAGGGGGGTTTCTGGTATGGCCCAAGCAAAGTCATAAAAATATTTTTCTTTTTATTTAATGTCGTCCATAATTCATTGCCAGGAAAAGCTAATCAATAGCACCTTAATGAAAACTTGAGCCATATTTTATTTTGCTGCAGAGAAGTCCCAGATCAGCATTAGTTGCCTTGTTGTGTGCTGCATTTCGCCCTTGGGCTGTCTGACAGATGTGTATCCCACTTGCAGATACCTTAAATATTTTCTCTCTTCAACCACAATTGGTTTATCAACACGCCAACGAGTAGGAGGGAGATTTCTGAAGATGAAAGCAATGGAGGGCTCAGAAACACAGTATGATAGAAGTAATCTACATTGCATTAATTCAGGATGCTCCACCCTCACGCCACACATCCATGCCGTTCGATTTGGCGTGAAACGAATATCAGCTGACTTACATAACTCACACCTATCTGAAATGAGGAACACAGATTGCACTAAGTAACAACCCAGTACTGCCCATGACTTCTGCCATTCACAAAACGCTTTATTCTGCATTTATACTATATATAGTTAGGTCCGGAAATATTTGGACACTGACACAATGTTCATAATTTTGGCTCTGTACACCACCACAATGGATTTGAAATGAAACAATCAAGATGCAATTGAAGTGCAGACTTTCAGCTCTAATTCAAGAGGTTGAACAAAAATATTGTATGAAATATATGGGAATTGCAACCATTTTCATACACAGTCCCCTTATTTCAGGGGCTCAAATATAATTGGACAAATTAACACAATCATAAATAAAATGTTCATATTTAATACTTTGTCGAGAAACTTTTGCAGGCAATGACTGCTTGAAGTCTGGAACATATGGACATCACCAAACGCTGGGTTTCCTCCTTTGTGACGCATTGCTAGTTCAGTTGTTCGTTTCGTGGGCCTTTCTGCCTTAAATTTCGTCTTCAGCAAGAGAAATGCATGCTCAATCGGGTTGAGATCAGGTGATTGACTCAGCCATTGCAGAATATTCCACTTCTTTGCCTTAAAAAACTCCTAGGTTGCTGTTGCAGTATGTTTTAGGTCATTGTTCATCTGTAAAGTGAAGCGCTGTCCAATCAACTTCGCTGAATTTGGCTGAATCTGAGCAGACAATATGTCCCTATACACTTCAGAATCATCCGGCTGCTGATGTCTTCTGTCACATCAGTAAACACTAATGACCCAGTGCCATTGGAAGCCATGCATGCCCATGCCATCACACTGCCTCCACCGTTTTTTACAGATGATGTGGTATGCTTCGGATCATGAGCCCTTCCAAGCCTTCTCCATACTTTTTCTTCCCATCATTCTGGTACAGGTTGATCTTAGTTTAATCTGTCCAAAGAATGCTGTTCCAGAACTGGGCTGACTATTTTAGATGTTTTCTGGAAAAGTCTAATCAGGCTATTTGCTCTCGTGAAATCTTCTCTTTATGGTAAACTTGGATAATGATATGCCTACCTCTTGGAGAGTGTTCTTCACTTGGCTGGATGTTGTGAAGGGTTTTTTCTTTACCATGGAAAGGATCCTACAATCATCCACCACTGTTGTCTTCTGTGGACATCCAGGCCTTTTTGTGTTGCAGAGTTCACCAGTGCGTTCTTTTTTTCTCAGAATGTACCAAACTGTTGATTTGGCCACTGTTCCTGCTATCTCTCCGATGGATTTTATTTTTTGCAGCCTAAAGATGGCCTGTTTCACTTGCATTGAGAGCTCCTTTGACCACATGTTGTGGGTTCACAGCAAAGTTCAGAGACTGTACTTTAAGCCCATTATTTAACTGTATCTTGAATAAATTTTGGTAAACAGCCAAAATAACAAAACTTGTCAGTGTCCAATTATTTCCAGACCTAACTGTATACTTTAATTCTAACATGATAAGCAAGGTTTTCTTACAAGAGGTGAAACATAAGTAGTATCATACGCATAGTTGTGGCTCAGAGTGTTTGATTTATTTAATAGTGCATTCATCTTATTTGTCTTATTTGTCACATATAATCGAATCAAGATGGCAGTGGAGCAACATGGTGTGAAGAAAGTGGCAACTGAGAGCCACTTGCCGAAGACATTGGGAAGATGTAATTATAATTGTTTCCAGTGATCCTTGTCAACATACGCCATGGTTCCAGTCAACCATCTATGAAGTCCGACTACAATTACAAGGGAAAGGTCATTTTCCATGCTCTATAAGCTTTCCAACTCCCCACTCTCCATCTATTGAGCACAACTCTCCCACTGAGTCACTAAAAACCTACTTTGCCCAATCTGCAGCTGTAGTCGCACCGTGAATAGGGAATGATGATATATACCTATTCCCTCTCCTGTGTCAGGAGGCACTTTTGAAACCATCAGAAAACTTTGAGTTGTTTTCCCAAGGTGTAATTCCCTCATTCGGAGCCACCGCGACAACAGTTATTCATCAAAAAAGAAACTAATATCTCAAAGGTCAAGTCATAAAAAGACAATATCCACCCTCTCTCCAATGCCTTGCATTAGTTAATGTTAATAAAGCGAAGCAGGTGAGAATGGAACTGAATTGAAGCAATGCACTACACTATGGCCTTTGATAAGCCACAATAGATGCTATGAATACATGTCTGAGAAAAAAATGATTAATTGGTCGTTTTTATTGTTCTAGTATCAATGGTTTCAAAAAATTTTGAGTTTTGAGATACATAAATGATTTATAAAACAATTCCAAATTTACATAAAAGGAGTTATTACTGGTCTTCATGTCTGGCACTTTGCCATAACCTTTTGGCACACTTATTGAAACATCAATGCAGGCCTTATTAAGGGTTTATAAGGGCTTCACAAAACCTTTTAAGGCTTTGGCGCAAGTGGGACCGAATGTTGTATTGTAATTCATTTAAAATATAATTTCTCTTTATTGGAATATTTATTTTACTACAAACTACATGCAGAATGATTGCTACGTATACATACAAAGAGCTGTCAAGTGTCTAATAATTTGCATATCATTTGTACTGTAGGTGAGCGCATGGAGAGCTGCCAAGTGTATGACTACCACCGCAGTCCATGCAAAAGACAGATGACGACTCAACCCAAACATGCCTTCAAAAGCAGTTGAAGGTCAACATGGATTGGACAACACAGACAATATCGATACAGTTCAAATTTAAAAAAAGATTCTAACAAGAATGTGTAATGTTTTAAAGATCAGGTATATGTTGATGTTTAAAACATCCAAAGCACAATCAGAAACACAGTACACAGGTTGTCTCAGAATATTTAGTAAAAAACACATTTGATTAATACAAATATTAAGACAAAAGAAACCTAGAGTGAGGCTAGATGCAAATATATTTAGGAGCACAACTGCTCATTTGTTTAAATTTTAATTGTCTCTAGTGTTAACTAACCACATAATTTCAAATGCATTGATCAGACAGTAACTGGGAGTCCGCAGCATCTGATGCGTGTGAGAATTGTTTAGAATATTCTACTGCAGAACACATTAAAAAGGCATTTACTACAGAATTATTTTGCCAGCTACATTAGATGACATTAAAACAGTTGGGAAGTTGTCAATGAAGCACAAGAGCAGATGTTTCAACTGTGCTGGGCAGTATGAAATACCATCTCAGCTGTAGTTTTTGAGGTTGAAATCAGCACTCGCGCAAGAGCAAAGACAGACATTTTTAGTTGCATAAGCAAAATTGTTGCACTTTAGGGCCCTGTAACTGTTTGTTATGGAACAGAAATGCAAACAGGCTGCCTTGTGTCAATGAAGACTGGCAGAAGAGGTGCAACACTGTTAGTCATCCCCCTCATGGCAGCCCTGATGCTGATGTTGATGCTGATCCCAAAGGACATTTCATTCTTACACTTCCTTGCCACATGGTACCCCGCATTAAGCAGGAATGAAAATGTTAACAGTTACAAATAAAATTGGCAAGATACCCCCACAAATCAGGGCAGGTTAGGAGCACATTTACACATCCATGCATCGGTGAAGAAAGTACAGGCAATATATTGTGGCATTTCCAAGATTAGGACCCTTTTCTTGCAGGGTGCTTCTGGAAGCTTCTCCCACCTTTTTAACAGACAGACAGCATGGAGTGTCTCACTCTGCACCTGGTTGCAATCTCGGGTTTGACCCAATTATGTTGATAATCTATTCCCTAATTTGGAAGAAAGGGTATCTTGCTTGTAGTGGGTTGCTCACAATTCCATCAATAGATCCCAACCACCAACAGGAATAGCACCAAAAAATACATTGTTTGAAGATGGCCTGGCACTGCAAACAATGTAAGTGAAAGCCAATTGACGCCTTGTGTTTCTTTCGGCACACTTCATGGCAAACAAGATGCAAGCACCATATGGTGGTGTTAGGAAAATAAATAATTACCCAAAGAAATGCTATGCACAGATGAGAGACTGCAGAAATACCAACACGGCGTCCTGGTATTTAACCCATTTTATAGTAACCGGAGGGGATAGACAATATCTTGCCCTAACCGGATTGAGGTATACTTTGGCATTTCAAAGAAAAGGACTGGCAACTGTCTATGGACCAAAAGACAGTGTTCCACCCACTGATATAATCTCCAGCGCCTTTCAGCACTTCCTGGACACAAGACAGCCTAATCTAATGAACCAGGAGGCAAATCTGAACAGGCTTTTAGCCCACTGCCCTGCTGCTGTGATTCACTGAACTGCAGTCTAAAATCCACTATTTTCATTGCATCTTCCCTGTGGTATAATGTGTGGCATGAGTCATTACTGTTCAAGTCTTTCAAGTATAAAAAAATACATGCTCTCACATAAGCTGGTGGCAAGGTCATAGCAAGTCAGACAAGGGGCACTCATATTCTGCCAACCCCAGGGAAAACGTACAGAGGGCTAACAGAGAGGAAAGGGAGATGCACGGTGTTGCTGACAAGGCAGCTGTCACGTCATGCTAACCAGAAAGAGTGATGTGCGACAGTGCTGGCAAACACGGGCGGTCTGAAGAAATAGGGGCTCCACACCCAAACTGTAAGGGATTTGAGGATGTTTTGCATGGAGAATGAAAAACTTGGTCACAGGGAGCATGAATTTAACAAGGAAAACTAAATTTAACAACAAAAAACTTATATCATATCAAACATATCAGTACTATTAGTACTATCAGTACAAACACAAATTATTTTCAATACACCAAAGTAACTTCTTGGGATACCTACAGATTGGAGATGGGGATGGAAACAGAGGGGAACGATAACAGGTTACCTTGTGAGACATCATACTGTAGCTGTTATAAAGATACCTCTGAAATTGACCCCCTTCGTTAATGCACAAATGCCAGTATAAAATGTTGGAAATGACCATTGTAGCTGGAAACGGCTGATTTTTAATGGAATATCTACATAGGCGTACAGAGGCCCATTATCAGCAACCATCACTCCTGTGTTCCAACGGCACATTGTGTTTGCTAATCCAAGTTTATAATTTTAAAAGGCTATGTGATCATTAGAAAACCCTTTTGCAATTATGTTAGCACAGCTGAAAACTGTTGTGCTGATTGAAGAAGCAATAAAACTGGCTTTCTTTAGACTAGTTGAGTACCTGGAGCATCAGCGATTGTGGGTTTGATTACAGGCTCAAAATGGATAGACACAAAGAACTTTCTTCTGAAACTTGTCAGTCTATTCTTGTCCTGAGAAATGAAGGCTATTCCATGCAAGAAATTGCAAGAAACTGAAGATCTCATACAATGTTGTGTACTGCTCCCTTTACAGAACATCACAAACTGGCTCTAACCAGCATGGAATGAGGAGTGGGAGGTCCAATGCACAACTGAGCAAGAGGACAAATACATTTGTGTCTAGTTTGAGAAACAGACGCCTCACAGGTTCTCAACTGGCAGCTTCATTAAATGGTACCCACAAAACACCTGTCTCAACGTCAACAGTGAAGAGGTGACTCTGATGCTGGCATTTTTTCCCAATCTTCCTCTGTCCAGTGTCTGTGTTCTTTTGCCCATCTTAATCTTCTCTTTTTATTGGCAAGTCTGAGATATGGCTTTTTCTTTGCAACTCTGCCTAGAAGACTAGCATGTATAAGTGATCCCAAACTTTTGAACAGCAGTGTATATAAAATTACGGTCAGGAAATAAACATTAAAAGCAGCAGTGTATATATGAGCGTGAAATGAAGGAACTGAATTTTGTCCCGTTATATATACAGTACATATTTCCAAAGAGTCAATGAATTAATGTAACAGGTGAATTTAATAGTTAAAGAGTATACAATTAGCAGGGAGTTTGGCCCCAGTGATTTACTCAAATGTTTTGCACCACCCTACCGTATAAAGCACCATGCGATTAAGGGCTGTGCACTAAACAATCATTTGTTTGTTGTTGTTTGAGGGTTAAACATGCTCTAAGGCACCTGTATAATTTTAGTTTTTACCATAAATAGCTTAAATTACACATTTGAAAAAGTGTTGAATCAAATCTAAGTTACTGCAAATCAGGACAAGAACCTATGAGAAATCAATGAATTGGTACTATGAGGAGCAATCTTGAAAATTCATTTTTTCTAGATAATTGAGTTTTCAGTCCCAGATTTCAGAACTGATGTGATGTCTTCTTCTTTCGCAAATTTCTACTTTATCTTAAAATGCAGGCTGTTTGTCCACGGACAGATTTATAATAGTGCATTGAAAGTTCCATAACAATACTTAAATTGCAGTTAACATACACACATATTTTTTGATATATATCAAAAACACACAAAGTAGATAAAGTTGATAGGAATTTTTTAGATACTTAAAGCCAAAAAAACACCCAACAGTAAAGGAGAAATGGATGCTTTAAACTTTAAAACTGCTGCTGTGATGTGATATACTGCCCTGAAGACATTGAGGGACGACTAATTCAGGAATGCCTGCCGCCAGCGTTTCACGACATTTGAAAGCATAAGCTTTTACCACCACGGCAGGCTATTTACTGTGCACATCAGGACAAAGGAAGCAAACAGGATAAGCAACGAAAAAAAGCTCTAAGTTCCTCCGCATCCATGGTAAATCACCACCATTTTTATAGCCTCTAATAAGTTGATGCAAGGCCATTTTTCTTTCTGCCCATCGTTCAAACATTTAAGGCATATTTACAAGGAACTTGTTAAAATATTTAATAATATTTAGTGGCAATTTCGGAGCGGCCTGTCACCAAAGGATTTATATCCTTTAAGTGTTTAAAAAGGCGATGACATGAATAACAAACTGTCAAAATTGTCTCATTTGCATAGACAGGCAATAACTCCTTATACCTTGCATTAAAAAAATAGGTTTTTAACAAAACAAGTCATAAAAGAAGCGTTCAGAGTGAGTGATGGTGGAGACTCCTCCACAAAGTCGCACATCAGAGACAGCCTTCCCACAGTACAGATGCTGCAGAGATCATGTCAGCCAATAAAGAGACATATATTCTGCTGCTTTGACTTATTTATCCTGTATGGATGGGCTCAAGATGGAACATCTCCTATCGGCTATCTTAATTAATTGTAATAAATGGCATAATTCCAAACAAGTATTCGAAAAGTGAGCCAAACAGTAATATTCCCCACAAATCATCACCCGCATCAAATATTTCCTATTTAACTTTCTGACTATCCGAACATGAGGCGTTTGTTAATGAGGCTAGGCCAAAACCACCCCTGTATCTCAGGAAGGGATGGTGGGTGGGTGAAAACACAACCAGCCCATACCCTGATGTTTTTTTAATTTCTGTTTTTGTAACATTAACTCTTACCTTAAATCTAATACTAACCTCAGTACTGTTATACTTAACTTTAACCATAAACCTAAATAATTTATAAAGCAAAGTTTTTGACAGTCAAAATGCAATCACAATGTAAATGTACCCTAATGTTATGCGTATTATTGTTCCAAAACATCTTGTTACCAACCTAATAGCTAAACGTTAAGTTGCAACGTCATAGCAAAGGAGATATGTTGATACTGAACGTAAATTCATGTTTTACAGATTAGTTGTATGCAAACGTAATTCCTATGATATACGGTTGCCAAGCCAAGAAAAATTCCCCACCCAGCCAATTGCCTCTAATACGTCTGATTCAGATGTTCTGAACTTGCGTCCATTCAAAGTTAAACCAACTTGTCCTAGGTTTGACTCAATAACAGCCATGGCCATGTTTGAAGGGCCACCCCCTGTTCGCTGGTGTTTAACGTTGAGTCTTTTTGACCTGGCCCTGCCCTGGCTAACCCAGTCAGAAAAAGGCTCCCTTTGGCACTGATTGCAGGGCTATGAGTAGTCTCCCCCCTGTGCCCTCTCAGTGCAACTCTAATTAATAGCCAATTCATCTTCTCTGATCTGAGCCAGCATGAGCGGTTATATATCGTTAGTTTGGCAAGCAAGCTATTAAAGTGTAATAACCAAGTACCGTCACTCGATTTGGAAGAGCAGCACATACTTAACCACGGAGTGGAAACAATTAATTTATTGGAGGATCTCCTGTAACCAATCATTTAACCAAGCACTTGCCGCGTCGCAGGGCCACGTCAATCCTGTTGTACATGGCAGCAGTCCTTGACATGTTTTGGGCATAGCGCCTGATACTGTGCTTCTCACACTGTGGCCACAGTTACGTAATCCCTGGATAATTCCCACTACTTCACCTTGTGCCTACACAGACGAACCGCACTTATACTAGCAACCATATCCAGGAAGTCATTACATAGGACCAAAACTTATCAGCAGTTAGCTCACTGTCGTTCCCCAGTGTGTATTAAGATAAATTACAATAAATGCTGCATAGTACTGCATATATCTGTCTAGGTACTGTCAAAACTGATGGCAGTCGGTGAGGAAAGAAAAAGAGATCTGAGGTTACTCATTCCGTGTCCCTCCTATAAGAGAATTGGAGATGGCAAGTGATGGACAGTGTCACCAAAGTCATATGTTGCCTGGTATTGGGCACACTGAGTAATGCACAAGGAAAGGAAATATCCTGAAGGTAGATCAGAGGGTGTGGCTGTTGTTGACAAAGGTTTGTGATGAACAAAAACACATTCAAGCACAGACACACCCCGGACTTCCCTTAAATATCAGTCAATGCTTTGCCAAGATCAGTAGCTATAAAAGAATGAAATGTTAATAAAACAAACTCATAGGAAGTATACTTTTTTATTGTTTAGTCTCAGACAATTTAAATAAACTTACAAAACCTCCCACTCCTCATTGTTGTTTATCTGATTACATGAAACTATGACAGAGACTTCCTAGCCATTGTTTAAAAAATACATAAATTCATAAGGATTGCCAGGATTGGGTATTTGTCTGCTTCTAAAGAAAAATATGCAATACCCATTATTATTTCTGCTAGAATATATTTTTTAAGAATACGTACTCACTTAAAGACCCAACAGCCTCAACCCAAAACTTTGAGTACTTTATTGATTAAACCATGTAAAATATGTTTGAATTAAAAAAGATCATGTTGATACAGCAGCCCCGTAAAAAAGAAGCTAGCCTATTGTCTAAGAAGCTACAATTTATTTTTAAAGGTAAAACATACTTTTTATATTATCAAGTGCAGGGAATTCATGAATGCTTTGGATTACCAGCATAATTTCATAGAACCGTCAATTAATAGCAGGTATGTCAAGTGACTAAGACTGGTAGGTAACATACTCCTGCAAACTGCCGTTTTTGCTAATATATACATTTTTTACACATACTTTTTTGGATCTCTGTAGAGGTGCAAAAATAGTCAATGCTTTCCCCTAAGAGGAAGCGCAATAAATTGTTACATTCTGGTTCAAAAGGGGAAATAAATTTACCCCACAATATTGATCTGAGTTTTATGATCTTCCACTTGATCAATCCACTCCACCCAGAACCATTAACCTTGGAACAATATTTTCAATTGAATGCATAAGGCAAGGGGTTTGTGAAATGCAAATCATATGTATCACAGCCAAGATCTGGTAATCTCAAACACTAAATATTAGTGACACATTACTGTAAGTACGGTACAAAGGCTGAAAGGTTATGGACAAAATGTTTTGGACATTTGATCTATATTTTTTACACTATTAACAGATACAAGTTAGAAATTATTTAACAAATATACTGTAATTTCACTACACAATATGTTATGCACTTTGAAAGGATAGGGATGCAATTTATTTGAGAAGAAAAAGAAAACACATCCATACCTTCATCATCCCATCATATAACTACATTTCAAATTATGTGTATAAAAAAGCATCTGAAAACAATTTACACATCATTAGAGTAATGTTCATGGTCCAGTCAAGACTTACATAAAGATCAAGGTCGGTTTGGTCGTAGCCGAACAGTTGTGTGGTTATGCAGCATGCCAGTATCAAAGTATCTCTTTGAGGCCATCAGAAGACAGATTGTTGATGCTCATGAAGGGCTGTAGAACCACTTCCAAGCAATTTTAAGAAAATCATTTCACTGTCCAATAACCGGCCAACTGAGAAAAATCCCAAACTACTGGCAAACTGCTTGTAGGACAGGCCATTCAACCAAATTCAGAGAAGAATTTGTTCAACACAATTTAGTCAGTTTAACACAATGCTTAATGGTGTCTAGCGAAATATTGGAACTCGGCGTGATGTTAATGATCTAATGTTGAAATGCTGTACCAACTCTCTACAGATTTATATCTCTGTGGTTAAAGACACAGTCTTATACGTGCGAGACCCGGGATCGAATCCAGGAGAGGACTATCTCGTGGTCCCTGAGAACCACGAGATAGTATCAATGGATCCACAGGAAAAGGGTAAAAAAATAAGTGTCTGGACATCCCAGTGAGAACAGTTGTATCAATACTAAGGAAGTGGAAGCTGCATCCCACCACTCATGGGGACATAAAGAATGCCAAGAAAAGGTAGTCACTCAAAACTCAGGGCTGGAACATGAAGGGAACTTGTGAGAGAAGCCACAGGGAGGACATGGTGCACCAGACAACCCTACCAAGGCGAACTAGGCAAGCCTAGTTCAGCCGACCCGCAATTATAAGCATAAATGTTGTTGCCCTTACTGGATTTGAAACCAGGTCTCTCACGTGAGTGGCTGTGTCTTAAACCACTACACCACGGTGCTATACATTGGTGGAGTGTCGGTATAACATCTCGACATTAGATATTGACACGCATTAACATCATGCTACGTTTGAATATTTCACTAGACATCATTAAGCTTTGTGTTAAACTGACTAACTTTTCTTATGAAGTTTACCTCCACCACAAATAGCATCTACAGTATGAAGTGTATGGCTTTTGCCACTGGCTGTTTTAACAGCTTATTAGCCAGTAATAGGCTTACTAGTATCTAACTTACTACTTGGAATAGTCATAAGAATTGAGCAATTACTTGCGAGACTGAATAAGAAGTATATACTGCCAAAGCTATTTCATTTCACGGCACAAAAACATTTGTTTTTCTTTAATCCGTGAATGACATTGATACAATAACTATCAATATAGGTGACGATAACTGACTTTTTCATCAAGTGAGAGAATCGTGGAAACCCCTACTCTTTTACTGCCCAAGGGGTTTTGATCTAGTCTATATTACCCCAAAAAGCATGCACGGATGCGTACTTCAAAAATCCACCAGAAATAGTTGCAATATAAACAGTTTTATTTTAGGCTTACTATAACGTAGCTACTGAAGGTTGTAGCCAGCAAAGTTTTGGTCTATCCAGAACAAATCCTAAGGCATAATTTGCTCTGACTGTCATAAGATTCGAATGTGGGACCTATTGGTCACAGGTCCACATCTCTAACCACTATGCTATTTAACAAGGGGTAGTCAGTCAGTCACTCAGTAAGAGCCATTCGCTCTTCTTGGCCAGCTCCGCTTACGCGGTCCGGCAAAAATACATCTGGAGTTGGCCAGAAAGCATGAATGTGACCCAGCTGCAATTTCAGAATAGGTTTTGAGATCAGATGAAAGAGAGAGGTTTATGGTCAAAACTCAAAGATCTAAGTGTGGCTAGGTGTGGCAGAAACCTAACACTGCCAGTGCCTCAACACACACCATCACTACATTGAAGTATAGTCATGAAAGCATCTTGTTAGAATATAAGGAAGAATTTATGGAATAAAACACATGGAAATACTGCAAGAGAACTTAATGCAGAATACCAAAAAAACTGAAGCCAGGGTGAAAATTCACCTTTCAGCGGGAAAGTTAACCCAAGCACAAGGCTAAAGGAACATTTGGCTCAAGAAAACAAGAAACCAGGCAAGCCTAGTCCCGCAATAAAAAGCGATATTGGTTGATGCCCTCTCCTGGACTCGATCCCGGGTCTCGCACGTATAAGACGGTGTCTTTAACCACAGAGATATAAATCTGTAGAGAGTTGGTATAGCATTTCAACATTAGATCATTAACATCACGCCGAGTTCCAATATTTCGCTAGACACCATTAAGCATTGTGTTAAACTGACTAACGTTTCTTATTAAGTTTACCTCCACAACAAAAAGCATGACCTGTATAGTGCTGTGCCAATACAACGATTTAATGTAAAATAGCGATTCTTTTTTTCACAATATTGTATTGATATTCTGATCTCTAGAATCGATGTTTATTTATTTATTATGCTGTCGACAGCCGTCTTTTAAATTACTGTAGCGGTCGCTGAATGGGCGTGTTTCTTTAACAATAGTTGTGTACATATCACAAAATCTACCTGATAAAAGCCTGTTACCATATTCCCAAGGATGTCGTCAATAATAAGAAACCAGAAAATGGTATGTTGTCATTTGACTTTTTTGTTTTATTTATTTCCTTACTCAAAATGCTCGCACCAAAGCGGCCACGACTTTTTACGTTAGAAGATTGTTTCTGTGTTATTTGGTGATACGAGGTAAGAAACGTCCTTGAAAGCGATAGTGATGTAGAGGTGAGTAAGAAATAACCTGTGGCTATAGGTTTTGTGTTGTCCATACTTTATGCTGTGAAATGTTGGTAATATCTTTTAGATGACAACAGCAACCCTGTCGTGATAACTTGACAGACAAGCACATCAGCTGTGCAGCTCTAATGGTTGCTTGCTCAGTCTTGTACTGTAATGGAAAGCGTTGTAGTAGCTGTGTAGCCGGCTGGATAGTTGGTTGTTTTCTCGCGTTTCTTCCGATTTCATTCAAATATGGAAAATACCATTGCTAACTAGACAACTAATTGTCCGGTTTGTTTCGTCTGTCAGACTAAAATAAAGTTGTCTGCCCGCAAATGCTTCGCTTGTGCAGCAACAAGCTCTTACTTTCACTAGCTTGCCAAGAAGCAGTATGTTGTGCTTCGCTGACTACGTTGTCACTTGATCGCGATGATGTCCTGCATCTGCCAAAAGATGTACGCCACATACATGTACTTCCCCTTATCATTTATAAAAACTCGTATGTCTTGAGATTTGCCTTGTGCTTACTTTATTAAATGATCATATTAGCTGTACGGATCTAATCTGACTGCTGGCTCAATCTCATCGCAATATATCGTTTTATGCAAACTTGCACGTTCGTTCTTTCTATTGATTGTTAATGGGAGAAAACAAATTATATTATAACAAGTTACATTAATGTGTTGTAAAATTAAAGAAGAGTACGTGCTCTTTAAAACAAAGTTAATTGTAATTTGGTTTTGGTTTTTGTGCTATGTTTGAAATGTGTGAGAAAATATTATTTATTTTCCAGTAATCAACAGCAGCATTCTAGAATTCTATTGGGGTCTAAAGGGTTACATTTAGAAGTTCTAAGTCATTTCAAATTGAGTGGTTATTTTTTTATTAGGGGTTGCCCATGGGGAATAGCTAAATATTGTCCTTTAATATTATTTGAGGTTTTCTTTAGCACTTCAGCAAGTATCGTGATTCAGTTGTGATATTGTGATGAATCGTGATGTATTGAATCGTAACATGTGTATCGTGATATATATCGTATCGCAAGGTACTTGCCAATACCCACCATTACAACAGTATGGCTTTTGCCACTGGGCATTTAAACAGCTTATTAGCCATTTGTGAATGACATTGATACAATAACTATCAATATAGGTGACGATAACTGACTTTTTCGTCAAGTAAAAAGACGAGAGAATCGTGTAGCCAGCGAAGTTTTTGTCTATCCTGAACAAATCCTAATACATAATTTGAAAATCCACCAGAAATAGTCGCAATATGACAGTAAACAGTTTTATCTTAGGCTTCCTATAACGTAGCTACTGAAGGTTGTACTGTAGCCAGCAAAGTTTTTGTCTATCCTGAACAAATCCTAATATCCACCAGAACTGTTTTATTTTAGCCATTCGTGAATGACACTGATACAGTATCTACAAATATAGGTGACGATAACTGACTTTTTCGTCAAGTGAAAAGACGAGAGAATCGTGTAGCCAGCGAAGATTTTGTCTTATCCTAAACAAATGCTCTTTTGCCACTGGCCGTTTTAACAGCTAATTAGCAATTTGTGAATGACATTGATACAGTATCTATCAATATACAGTGGATATAAAAAGTCTACACACCCCTGTTAAAATGATGCCCTTAAACTACACCCTTAAACTAATACTTTGTTGAAGCACCTTTTGATTTTATTACAGCACTCAGTCTTTTTGGGTAGGAGTCTATTAGCATGGCACATCTTCACGTGGCAATATTTGCCCACTCTTCTTTGCAAAAGCGCTCCAAATCTGTCAGATTGCAAGGACATCTCCTGTGCACAGCCCACTTCAGATCACCCCACAGATGTTCAATTGGATTCAGGTCTGGGCTGTGGCTGGGCCATTCCAAAACGTTAATCTTCTTCTGTTGAAGCCATGCTTTTGTGGATTTGGATGTGTGCTTTGGGTCGTTGTCGTGCTGAAAGGTGAACTTCCTCTTCATCTTCAGCTTTCTAATGGACACTGAAGGTTTTGTGCCAAAATTGCCTGGTATTTGGAACTGTTCATAATTCCATCCACCCTGACTAAGGCCCCAGTTCTAGCTGAAGAAAAACAGCCCCAAAGCATGATGCTGCCACCACCATGCTTCACTGTGGGTATGGTGTTCTTTGGGTGATGTGCAGTGTTGTTTTTGAGCCAAATTGTGTTGTTTTTGCCTTTATTTGTGATTAATCAGAGTCACTTTAAATGATGGCAGGTGTGTAATGACTTCTATTTAACATGAGTTTGAATGTGATTGGTTAATTCTGAACACAGCCATATCCCCACTTATGCAACCAGGTTATTGTAAGGTTTTTATTTTTCATTTTTCCCCCTCGAAGATTTCAGTTTGTTTTTCAATTGAATTGTTCACATTATAGGTCACATTAAAAGTGGAAAAAGTTCTGACATGATTTATCTTTGTCTCATTCTTTTACATCACAAAAACCTGGCATTTTAAAAGGGGTGTGTAGACTTTTTATATCCACTGTAGGTGATGATAACTGACTTTTTCGTCAAGTGAAAAGACAAGAGAATCGTGTAGCCAGCGAAGTGTTTGTCTATCCTGAACAAATCCTTAAATTCACCAGAACTGTTTTATTTTAGGCTTCCTATAACATAGCTACTGAAGGTTGTACCCAGCGATGTTTTTGTCTGTCCTGAACAAACCCTAAGGCATAATGTGTTTTGACTGTGACGGGATTCAAACATGGGAGCTGTTGATCCGTAGTCCACGTCTCTAACCACTACGCTATTTAACGTCCGTCCGTCTGTGACATTCGCTCTTCTTGGCCGGCTCCGCTTCCGGCAAAAAAAGGTGAATCAGTGGATCAGTCAACTTCTGATTTCAATCTCATTGAGAATCTGAAGAACTAATTGAAAATTGTGGTCCATAAGCATTATCCAACCATTGTGAATAACCTGGAACAACGTTTGTCCTTAACTAAAGGTTAGATTATTCTCATATTTGGAGTGTAAGATTAAGTGATGAACAAAACTATTTACTGCTCTACTTGCGTTGGCAATCAGTTTATAAGAGCAATAAGGCATCTAGGGGATTTGGCCAATATACAACTATTTAAATGATTTAGCCAAATTACCAAGTGAGCCCTCAATCTCAAGGGAATAGGTAAGAGGCATTTCCTGAAAATCAGACACCACCTTCATGGTTTTTAGTCTGTGTTGGGCTCTAGGTTATTTTGATTGAAGGTCACCACAGAGCCATTGCTGTAAGTCATAAGGCTGACCAGAGTGGTGTCATCTGCAAACTTGAGTACCATGTTATACTGTAAGCATGGAGCCAACATTTACAGAAATTAAAATTGTTTTGGTTGTATTTGTCCCTTGAATTAATGCAAAACTGAACAACAAATATAGCAGAAGTAAGAGAGGTGTGGAAAAACAAATGTTTGCTGAGAGCTTTCTTTTCAGAGGGACAAATCGCAACAGAGGAAGATCATCTTTAAGGAAGAACAACTTGGTGTAAATCCTATATCATAAATTTATGTGAAATCGCCCTTTCTAGTTATTCTGAGGAATAAACAATTCCCAACATTTTTGCTAAAGTCATCAGTTTTTCACTAACAAGATGTCACTAATATGTTCTGGAATGCCATGTGAAAAGACACATTTTGTATACAGAAATGAATGATGTAAATCAAATGTAGGGGGACAGGGTTTTGTAGAGACGTACTTGTCAACAACATACTTAAGCACAGTTTGTAGTTTCTGCCATGGTGAAATAAAAATTAAAAGCAGAATGCTTCCAAGGTGCCAAATCTGTTAACCAATCATGTCTTGTTCGTTAACATTTTCCCTCAATTAGTTAAATTGTAAGAACACAGTGGAAAATGTAACACTTCACCAGGGCAAAAACATAATTAAAAGAAAAACGGTATTCTTGCCTGCATTTAGAAAAACACACTTGATTGTATACCTGGGTTCCTTTTAACTAATTAAAAACACAAATCCAATATTTTATGTTGCCCATTTACATAAATGCATCCAACTATTGTGATGGGGATTTTGTTGTATTGTTCCTTCCTGCACACAGCAGCTTATTCCAGCTTAATTTGTGCCACTGTCTTCCTGAGCGCAGACTCTAGTCCTCTTTAAATGGCTCCATTTAAAATGTAATTTGATTATCTGCCAAGATTTTCCCCTTTGCAGCTTTAGGATGGGGGAAAAATATATATTAGCATTTCTACATAAAGGTTTTGGTCACGTTTTGTACAAACCCAGAATGACCACCTCTTTCAAAGCGTGATTGCCCTGGCGATTTCAGACTAATAGATCCAAAGGGATAAGAGGCATAAACACTAGTGAGGAGGCAGGAGAAGTCACTAAGGAATTCTGTGGCACAGTAAAATAAATAAAAAAATTTAAAAAACACAGGACTAGGCATGTTTAAATAATCCACAACTTTTCATTAATCACAGTTTAGAAAATTGTCTGGGATCTTCAGCATGTGACAGCTGCTCTGCCCCGCAGCCATTTAATGAGATTCGCTGATGGTTTCCCTTGAAATATTTACGCCATCCCATAGTGTGGGAATATTGTCCTACTGTAGAACTGCAAGATAAGAAGGCAATGAGGTGTGTTCAAGATCTCCTAATCAATTTGCTAATTACTAGAGCAGCTATAGGAGAGAAGGGAGAGAGAAAGGTCCCTTCTGGAAAGCTGTATTCTAATAAATGCTGTAAATTTTATTTACTTGCACACCCAAGAGGAATTGTGAAGTGGGATTCCAACACAAGTGCTTATTGAGACAGGCTCAGTTGCGGCTGAGGTCTCAGTCAAAGCAGTGAAGAGTAGCCCAGAAATGAAAAACTATTTCCCAGGACCTGCCATCTCTGCATCAAAGTTTTTAGGGTGGAAAGGTAGGAGGATTTCAAAAGAGGCTCTCTATCAGAACGTCATTTCATTTCACATGAAAAAGTGGAATATAAGACAATAACAGAGATGTAATCATAGTGCTAAAACATATGAACGGATGTGACAAATATTCCCCGGAGTTAGTTTAGATAACTTTAAAACTTTAAGTTTATGGAACAGTTTGGGGCTGTTTATATAGAAATCCATTACAGGATTTCTATATCAGTAATAATTACCACTTTCAAATGTTTTAGGCTTAGTTATAATTAAACATTATTTCTGGTCATCAATTTGACAGCATATTGCAAAAGTGATCAATTTTATTATTGTGGTGGAAGCAACACATTATTTGTATGCTCATCACATACAGGGACTGGGCAGATAGTCAGGATCAAAATAAATATTATCAATGCATGAGGAAAAATGCCTATTGCTCTACGTAGGTTAAAACAGCTGTACAAAATCAAGCAGCATACCTCTTTGCCTCTCTCAATTTGAAGCTAAGCAACAACTTTAGAAATTTACACAAGAAAATATTTACTAATTTAATATACTACTACTATCAATTGATGTATTCACTTTATGCTAAATATAAGTCATTATATTCATATTTGATAGGTATTTTCAAGTAGGGGGGTGCCCCCAGAATTGTTTTGCTACATAACGCTCATTCCCTGGATTTCTACAAAACTAAATACACAATGCATGAACTTTCCAGATAGTTATTTTAAGAACATTTTAACAGCTGGTAAAGCTTCAACAATATTTAGTCAAAAAGTCTGACCTAGTCTAATAAATTCACAAATATAGTACTTAAAAATACTTGATACTGATTTGTGGCGAAGAAAGATGCCTTTATTTTAAAGGTATTCTTGCAATTATTTAAGTTCAAGTGTGATTTTGTAGTATAATAAATTACTAAAAACAGACAGATGTTACAAAATTCATCTCAGCTCCATAATAGACTTGTCTCCCCTGGCTGTCAGACCCTGCTGTGACCACTGTCACCATTTGATTCTGCCAAGATGAGGCATGACAAAGAATAACCTTTATTTACTGTATTTTTGCTATAACAGAGAAGTCCACACCCCACCCCACTTCAGAATAAACAGTGAAATACTTGACAGGCACAATGAGAAGTCGAAATGACAAGCTACATTATGGGATGTTTTTAGTAAACAGATTTGGGATGAGACAGAGAGAAATGTAACTAATCTCAAATGTAAAGACAGAATTATAGATTTAAGACTGACCATCATATGGACAAAATATTGGTACCCAAGCACTAAATTCAAATAATGCACCATTTCTTTGAGAACACTGAAAATTCTAATATACAGCTCCGGAATAAATTAAGAGACAACTGCGCCTTTTTCTTTTCTTTCCAAAAAAGTTGAAAAGGAAAGTTTTGAGTGAGGAACAGAAGCGTTCAATTTGCAGTGGTCTCTTAATTTTTTCCAGAGCTGTATTTTGGTATTCACATACGCATTTGTTTGGTGTGCAGTTGAAAAAAAACATCTGAATAATTTAATATATCTTAGCTTAGTCCACAGAGAAAACCTAATATGTAAAATATTATTGGAACATTCTAAAAGAAGTTGATTGATGATTTCAAGAAGATTTCAAGTTTAAAACTGAACTAATTGGTGGTGAATAACAGGTGTCTGCAATGTGAAAATCACTCATTTTATTCGTTTGAAGACAAAAAATGTGTGTACCGCAATGAGCACGGAGAAAAAAACAGAAAATTGTCTGAGGAGATCAGACACAAGATTATAACAAAGCATGGACAATGGCATGGCAAAGTCCAGACCTCGATATTCCTGTTTCGGCTGTAGGTCCTGTTATCAAGAAGTTTAAGGCCAATGACAACCTCACCGTATGTGGCAGCATGAAAACGTGATGGAAGCAAAGGATAGCAGCAAAGGATTTCAGCAAAGTTGAAGTTACACTATATGCCACCAACGCAGTGAAATGAAATGGTGACCCATTGCTGAGAGGTAAGAAAGCCAGAATGCTATTACCCAAAAGACACCTGAACTTGCCACAATCCTTCTGAGACAAACTGTGGTGGACAGATGAGACCAAATTAGAGCATTTTGGTAAAACACAACAACATTTTAGTTTTGCAGAAAACAAAACAAAACCAGTGAAGAAAAGAACTCTGTCCCCAAAAGTCAAACTACCTATGGCTCTGATGCCTTAAATGTGTGAAAGTCATTTTGGAATCCAATGTCAAACCCAAAAGTTCAGTCTCGGTCAATAGTCATGGGTAATCCAGAAGGATAAAAACACTTCTAAAAGCAGCCAGGAATGGTTCAAGACAAAACTCTAGACTGTTCTGAAGCAACCATTCCAGATTTAAATCCTACCTGGTAACCTGTGGAGAGATTGAAAAACAGCAGTTGAGTTGAACCCTACAAATCTGGGTGAACTGGAGCAGTTTGCACAAGACAACTGAGTCTAACTACCAGTACAAATGTGCAGGAAGCTTATCCATAGCTATAGGAAGCACTTGATTGCAGTTATTTTGGCCAAAGGATGTGTTAAGAAATACTGAGTCTAGGATGTCAATAACGTTTCTGTAATATTAACAGTAAAATAAAGAATTGTGTAGACCAAATACTTTGGTAAATTTCAACTTACAGTGAGTTATTTGAGGAAAGTGCAAGGGTTCAAATACTTTTGGCCATAACTGTACATGTTTCAAAAGTTGTGTAAACTTGGTGATAAAGATGTCAATAAAGCTCCATCCAAACAGTGGATATGTCATGGAAATGAATGGGGGAAAGATTGTGATCATCCTTATTGACACATCTGCTTAAATTCCAGCAATTTCTGTATGCTAGCTATGCGATCAGCTTAAATGAATGTATTGTAAACAACAGAAGTCACTCCTCAACCACAAAGGCCACATGAATGTAAGAGCAAAAACAGCTGAATATATATGTAGGGGTGGCAAGGTGGCATTGGGGTTCAGGCATATAACTAGTGTCTGAAAGATCCCTGGTTCTAATCCTCCTACCGCCGAAGTGAAAGCTATTCCATTCTGTCCCTGAGCAAGACATCTAACTCTAACTGCAACCATTCCCACAAGGTCATCGCTAAAAATAACAATTGGTTCTTAAACCACTTACCTGGTTAAAAAAAAATACAAATTAATTGAGCAGACTTGGTCTTCAGATCAGTTTTTGTCTGTGCCAATTCTTCTCGCCATGGTGTGCATATTGCACTGAATACCACATCTATGTTCTAATGAGTTAAACAGGGTTCTAATTCTGAATGGTGATTGGCCAAAAGCTGTGGTATGACACTACATACTACTCGCAGGCTAAACTCACACTGCCAAAGGAGAGTTCTGTATGTATATAAGCATTCACCCAAACAAGGAGAGTTATGTATTTATATAAGTATTCACCCAAACAAGGAGAGTTCTTCTCCTGGGAGACATGTTGACATGTGTTCTGGTCTTTTTGGAATAGAAATACACTAGGAGTATTCTGGACACATTTTCATGACAGTCGACATTTTGCCTGTCTGCGTTCCAAAGTTTCCGGCCGGTCCTAAAGCACAACCTCAGAAGGTGGAGAGGACATGACCATAACCCCACTGGCCCTAGGGAAAGTTCCACCTGTGGCCAATATCCTTACCCATGATTAAGAATCTATAGATAAGGGAAAGAGCATTTCATTCTTTTGTATATTGTTCTGTTACACTGTAGTTAAGATTATGTGGGACACAGCAAAATCATAAAAAAGATTGAAAAAATGGGAAAGTGTGTGGAAGTGTACAACTCAATTCTTCTGCACTTAATGAATATAACGTTAGCGCCACCAAACCGATGGTCTGCATGTGTACTTGGAGTATGTTCATAGTCACGCAGTGCCTAATGAATTATTCTTACTGATGGAGCATGGAACGTGAATTCTATATATCTCTGCAATAGAACCTTTTGAGTCAATCCACTTATTTATAGTGATTTGCGTAAGGTTCTGTTTTGTTCTGTTTTCTTTTGCTGTTGTTCTGTAACGTAGCCTGTCCTTTTTGTTCTGATTGTTTTCACCTGTTTGTTGTTTAGTCCTCGTTAGCTCCCTATTTAGTTTGCCCTCTTCTGTTAGCCCTGGGTTGAGTCATTGTCTTTTTGTGCATCTACCTGCCACCAGTCTGTGGTTTTCCTTCCGTTTTCATAAGAACAACTACCTCTGTAATAGGCCTGAAGAAGTTTCATCATGAAACACCTTTGTTGTTCTTCAAGTCTGCACGTGGGTCCTGCTTTTCCAGAAACGTGACAGAATGACTCAACCCAAATTGGACCCTGCAGATTTATGGAGGCAACTGGAGGAGCAGGAGAGGCGCCTCAATGACCTGGCCTAGCTCATTATGAGGGCCATAGCCTCCCGCCAGGGGCTGCCAGCTGGCCGATCAGGCCCTCCGCCCGGAGGACTCCCCAAACAATTTTTTGGGGGGAGCTATGGGGGCAGCCGGCGCAGAGGGTTGAGGTGGAGCCCGGCAGCACCCCAGAGCCGGTGAAGCCCGGCAGCGCCCCTGAGCCATCCGAGCCAGTGAAGCCCGGCAGCCCAGACCCTGCCTCGCCGGCCCCGCCCGGCGTCCCTGGTGCTGCCCTGGGGGAAGCGTGCTCGCCAGCGCCGATGTCCCACTCCACTCCAAGGCAGGAACACCTGCTTGACATTGCCGTGTCCGGCTCCGGAGCCGCCGCCTGCCTCAGCGCCCCACCCTCCCTCCCTTTTGGACTTTTGTTGGGGTGTCCGGGTGTCCACCCCTTGGGGGGGTACTGTAAGGTTTTGTTTTTGCTGTTCTGTAATGTAGCCTGTCCTTTTTGTTCTGATTGTTTTCACCTGTTTGTTTTTTAGTCCTCGTTAGCTCCCAATTTAGTTTGCCCTCTTCTGTTAGCTCTGGGTTGAGTCATTATGTCTTTTTGTGTCTGTACCTGCCACCGGTCTGTGTTTTTCCTGCCTGTCTGTTTTCCTGCTGTTTTCTTGTTTTTTCCTTCATGAAACACCTTTGTTGTTCTTCAAGTCTGCATGTGGGTCCTGCTTTTCCAGAAATGTGACAATTTGTCTGTGTACTAAAGCTGTCTCTATAATTTACAGATTAATTTAGCATACAGTAGAATTATGGATACATTCTAGAAGTAGAAATATAACTGATGTAATGTTTACAATGCATTTCGGTGCTAATTAGCCCCAACACCAGGTAATTTTAGATTGTTTTGGTAGCTAAAACTTCTCTGGTTATTTATTTGATTGGTTGTCCTTTGGTCATATGGGAAGGTCAACGTGTAATTGGACATTTTAGTCAGAGCCATTATAGAGAATGTGTATTTTAGGTGTTCTCTTACAATCTTATTTCATTTGCTCACGTTGATCCTTGAAGAAGCATGTGAGTAATACTGTATTCATTATAGGTTAAAGTCTGTTTCTGTTCACATTCTGTAATGCTGTGTAAGTAAACAGGGGACCTCATGGTAAAATGGTAGTAGCATGACCATTGTAATCAGTTATCTACTTCAGTTTATTGTGACAGTAATTAAGAATGTTGTTGTATATTTTGTCGTTTCAGTTCACATGCTTCAGTGAGAATATATGTTGCTCAAGACATGTAAATAGCTTAAAATTTTACTTCAGCTCTTGTGCCTTTTACAAAATTACTAAAAACAGTTCAAGCCTTGCAGTATTACTTTGCTATGTAACGCTCATTTCCTGGATTTCTACAAAACCAGCGCTTGACTTGGGCTAGAACGGTCCTTAATGGCGTTCCGCTACTTCTAGTTTTAGGCAAACAGCCTTCCGGTTCCTTTCTTAGGCAAGCCGTATTAACACATACATTTTCATGAACATAGTCTAATGCTCAATTTGTCAGTTCCTGCACTTATTTTATCCCAAGTCAAGTGCTGTACAAAACTAAACATACAGTGCATAGAATAACAGACAGCTTAGTGAAATACTGAAAGCGGAATGCACACAGAGCAGCAACGGACTGCCACTACCTCACCAGTTAAATGCATGTGACCACATCAGTTGTGAGTAGATCTTCCAAGAGTTCCAATAAATCCACTGGGAGTAAGGTAGCAGCCAAAGCAGTTGCTAGAGCTGAAACAGGGCGCGCACACTTCTCCTTTCTTAAAACAGTTAAGAGTTGAGAAGGCCCAACTGGAAATAGAGGAGGCATGCACAGAAGCTTCTCTAGCAGTCCTGCAGCAAGAAAATGAATACCCCCTAACTGAAGAAGAGTTCCTTGAATCAGCAACAGCAGAGATAGACAACGGAGAACACAGCAAGGACCTAGATATCATACCTGTCCCCTGTGAAGCTAATGAGAAAAGGAAAGTCATTACAAAACACATGCCAGTCATATCTCTGCCCCGTCTTGAGAATTTCACCTCATCTCATTACTCACACAGTGACTCTTATACTCTGCAACACAAAAACCGGTGATTACAGACTGAATGCTTCTCTAGCCCATAATGATGTTCCAACTCAACCACCGAGTAAGACTTAAGAAGTCCTCCGCACAACTCCTTTCCACTTAAGGCAGGTCAGTGTCACACACCCTTTGCTGGTAGGGAGGCATCACAGTCACCTGCTCCTGATTACAGAGGCGTAATAGACATTTCATGATACATGGTGTGAAATTATTGCATGAATGTACTCTTAGTTATATGTTAAACGTGTTTAGAAAACAACAGAACACTTTTGTATGCGTTCTCAGGAAATCGCGTTCTCAGGAAATCACGTTCACAAGAAGTCACGTTCTGTCAAAGCTCACAACTGTAATTAGCCAATGGGCTTGAGCTAGTGTGTTGTGAGATTCTGGGTAGCCATGGCTCCTGTATGAATATCAGTGTTTGCTATTGTATCTGTAAGATGATTAGAACAACCAAAGAGTTATTTACTACGATAATTTCAATAAACACTGAACTCTCTCCCTTGACTCTTCCCGGGTACGTCATTAACAAAAGTAACGACAATAACGTAACGGCTGGATTCTAACACTGGTTCACTGCAAGCATGTGCATTCTGTGCTTATTAAATTAGATGACCAACCTGAACATTACTCGGACACTGCCTATACTCTATGCACTCGCACATGGAAACACTGACTTTGTCACTCATCATTTAGATAGCCGTAGTGTGCTTCTGGCCACACTTTTCGGGTGCAACCACATGGTATATCATTGAGTAAGAGCTGCCAACTACCACCATCTCAAGTTGATTGCACACCTTATCGTTCCACCTAATCCAGATGTACACACTCGTCCTGCTTGGCCCGACATCCTTTTCAGTCCAAAAGGTGACAGAGAACGTAACAGGCCCCCCATTGCTCTCTACATCCCAAGACATCACCTCGGCTGTGTAGTCAGTGAAGTTTGTCTGGGAGCAGCACTCAAACCCAGAACAGTCATTACCAACCACACTCATGTCCTTGTCGGAACCATCTTTTCCAGAAAAAGAGTCTCACAGAAAAAATAACACTTTGCTTACACTCTCCTTAAACCTATCACTCCTTAAATAGCCTGGCACCGAGATCTGCTTACTATAACTATATTTGAAAGAACCATGGACAACTAGGTGAACCTATCTATTGAGGACAGACTGTATATCTAGGTAAAGAACAATCAGATGTTCATAAATGACACAAACAGTTAGGTGTGTTTTAACCAAGTAGGCCAGACCAATTCAGGGAAATGTTGGATTCGAGCACACACCTGGGTTTCTCAGCCAATGTCCTGCTGACAAGTCCCAACCCAAATACACAGCTTGGTGGGAGTCCGCTTTGTGTGGTTCATAGACAACACCACCAAGGACACGGTCAAATACAGATTCAAAGTAATGTATTTGGCAACAGCCCTTCTACTGCTTTTACCGTGCTTAGAAGTGCAGCTCTGGAGAGACTGAGGCAGACAAAAAGCACATCCAGAGCGACTAGATGGATGACAGACTGAAGTCCTGCACTCTGCAACAAAAGTAATCGATTGCCACCTCAAACCTGATGCTCCATAAGATCTGTGTCAAACAGCCCTGCCACTAAAGCCACTCTACACAGCGATAGAAAGGTCAGAATGCTTGAGCTTAAAGTTGCTAAAAGTAGGACTGTAAAAACCTTCTTCAGGCCTATTACAGAGGTAGTTGTTCTTATGGCTTCCTAAACCTTTAACAGTGATTTCTAAGTTGGTCATTCAAATCAGTCTTTCAAACTTTGATAAGTTACCAGAAGACTTTTCGACAATGAACCTAGTGATTTTTACAATAATCTATTGGTTCCGGCTTAATTTGAATATATAAGTAATTTGGCATTCATGCATTACACTCTAAGTGCTGTAACTTCAAGGTCCTGGCACAAGACGCTGATTGAGTTGAAACAATCAAAAAGTTTCACAGAGATGATGCACATTCGCCTAGCTTGTTGACATTTCTGAACAGTTGTTAGTCATATGGAGAGGCTGTTCATTGGCAGAACTTATTGTTCCTCTCGCTTGCTTCCAAAAAGCATACATTAGTTGACACCAAACTGTGTAATAACACATGCTTTATTCAAGCCTGGAAGAAGAGTACTTCAGAGTTATTTGAGCCAACGTGTCATTAGATTAATACATGTTATTAGCAAGCCAACGAATGTTAGCCCACACTACGAGGCTGTCACTTCATAGCAGTTGTCCATGCACTGGCACATCTCCAGGACAATGAAGTTGTATACTCATTGTTTGCTCTCAAAAAGGAACTAACTAGAAAAGTCAACCACATGTCAAAACCAATACAGTAGCTAAAACCCTGTTTCCAAAAAAGTTGGGACGCTATGTAAAATGCAAATAAAAACAGAATGCAAATATGTGCAAATCATTTAAACCCTATGTTCAATAGAAAATAGTACATAGACAATATATCAAATGTTGAAACTAAGAAAAATGTATGCCCACTTTGAATTTGATGCCATCAACACGTTTCAAAAAAGTTGGGACAGGGTCAACAAAAGACTGGAAAAGTTGTGTAATAAAAAAAACCTGGTGCAACATCTCACAACTAATTAGGTTAATTCATTTATCCCAATATTAAATTGAAAATAGTACAAAGACATATCAAATGTTAGAACAGAGAAATGTTATTGTTTTTGGATAAATACATGCTAATTTTGCATTTGATGCCAGCAACACAAAAAAGTTGGGAGAGGGGCATGTTTACCACTTTGTTGCATCACCTCTTCTTTGCAATACTTTGTATGCGTTTGGGAACTGAGGAGACCAATTGCTGTAGTATTGAAAGAGAAATGTTTTCTCATTTTGCTTGAAGTAGGATTTCAGCAGCTCAACAGTTTGGGGTCTCCTTTGTCTTATTTTTCATTTCATTATACGCCAATGTTTTTCAATGGGTGACAGGTCTGGACTGCAGGCAGGCCAGTTTAGTACCCGGACTCTTTTACTACGGAGCCCCGCTGTTGTAATAAGTGCAGAATTGTCTGGCATTTGGTTTGCATTGTCTTGCTGAAATAAGCAAGGTCTTCCCTGAAAAAGACATCATCTGGGTGGCAGCATATGTCACTCCAAAACCTGTATATATTGCTCAGCATTAATGGTGCCTTCACAGATGTGCAAGTCACCCATGCCATGTGCACTAATGCACCCTCATACCATCACGGATGCTGGCTTTTTGAACTGTGATAACAAGCCTGATCATCCCTCTCCTCTTTAGCCCAGGGGATGCGGCGACCATGATTCCCAAAAATTATTTCAAATTTTTACACATCAGACCACAGGACAGTTTTCCACTTCGCTTCAGTCTATCTTAAATGAGCTCGGGCCCAGAAAAGGCGGAAGCAGTTCTGTTTCTTGTTTATATATGGTTTCTTCTTGCATGGTAGAGTTTTAACTTGCATTTGTGGATGCAGCGACATACTGTGTTCACAGACAATGGTTTTCGGAAGTGTTCCATTCAATGCAGTGCCGCCTGAGGGGCCGAAGATCACGACAATCCAATATTGGTTTTCAGCCTTGTCCCTTGCGTACAGAGATATGTCGTAGATGATAAGATCCCCAGACTTTTTGCAATTTTACATTGAGAAACATTCTTAGATGGGTACACTATTTTTTCTTCTTTCACAGAGTGGTGAACCCCTCCCCTTTGTGACGGCTGCTCCGCATGGCGCTCCACCACACCGGTGTACTAACCACCGGCTGGAGCAGATGGCAGCACCGCACCCTTCACACCCACACACCTGTTTTCAGTTAGCAATTATGATGTCTATTTAGGTTTCTCATTTTCACCTGCACCTCACGTGTTATTGTGTCCATGTTGTTCGTGACCGTGTGGTGCTGTGCTTTTTCCAAATAAATAGAAGAACGTTATCCTTCGTGTCTGTATTGTTTTGTTACTTATGTTTTTTGCCTCTCCATTATGCACTCTCTACCCTCGCACCTCACACCCATCTTTACTTCTGACAGACCTATCATCTCTGGGATGCTCTTTTTATACTCAATCATGTTACTGACCATTTGCCAATTAACCTAATTAGTTGTGAGATGTTGCACCAGGTTTTTTTTATTACACAACTTTTCCAGTCTTTTGTTGACCCTGTCCCAACTTTTTTGAAACGTGTTGATGGCATCAAATTCAAAGTGGGCATACATTTTTCTCAGTTTCAACATTTGATATATTGTCTATGTACTATTTTCTATTGAACATAGGGTTTAAATGATTTGCACATATTTGCACATATTCTTTAGATTTTACACAGCGTCCCAACTTTTTTGGAAACAAGGTTGTACATAGTTTAGATAACTACAACAACATGTCACGCAAAGATAACTCACATTTTCCAATACAATATAACAATCTTATTTTAGTGTTAAATGAAACATACATCATCATACACTGATCATTTACTTGGAAAAATCACTTATTTTGGGGGGCATTAAATGGTACACTAGCATAAAAATCAGTTTCTAGTGTGTAGTAAACCCTCCTCAATTCCTATCTGAAAGGGATATAACTCTCTCCAATTACAATGAGCACTGTTGCTCCAGAGGCCTGGAGCGGTACCACTCAATGCAACATGGTGCCAGCATGCCAGACAAGGTGCTGTGTCTGATTCCACCCATGCACCTGGCAATGAGGCGACCTCGCCTACCAACCCTTGGGGCCAAGGACATCAATGCGCCTGTCACAGAAAATGGCCCTAATCTTCCCTGGGGTTACCGCAAAACCTGCTGCCTTACTTCAACTAGTCTACCTTACTACCCTGGCCTTTTGGCTACAGACCTACTGTCTACCCAAAGGCCAAAAGTCAGCTTCAAGTGAGAGCTTGAAGGATATTAACATACACTAATGAATAGCCTCAGTAGTAGCACATATCCGAACAAGCTGTTATGAGTAGTGAGGCGAAAACAATTCAAGATTTTAAAGATATTACCAACAATTACAAAGATAAACAAGTATTAAATGACTATCATTTTTGTTTGCCTGTAGCTCTGTAAACTAGTGAATTTGATTGCGGCATACCCCCTTTTTATAGCATACTGATTTAAATTTAGACTTTATCTTATTTTTTGTTCATTGACTAAATGTCTCACCAAACTAACAGAGGAGTCAGCTTAGCTAGTATGATGGTCTCTTTATCTATCAGATGTGCAGGATTGGCCGTGCTGCACCTACAGTATAGTATAGGTCTGTATTCATTTAGGCCTGTATTCATCGGATCAATTAATCTTTGACCAATCACATTACATCTTTAAAAAAAAAAAAAGGACAGCGATAGTGTCACAGCGGGAGGGGTTTGGGACCGTACCACCCTTCCAGGATAGAAATTGACTTTTGGACTACGCAAACTCTAATGGTCTTTGTAGAAAATACATTGCAAATATGAAAAACTCTGCAGAGCCAATGCTTTGAAACAGACAACAGTTTGATTGTGTGCCTTTGTGTAAGGGGGTAATCACTTTTTACAGCACTGAAAATTGCTTAACAATGTTCATTAAATAAATTAAGTAACTATAAAAATGTTGCAAACTCAAGTTCCCTTTATGTCACCCATACATGCCTGTATTGCAGGGCTCACTTAAAAATTCAGATTCAGTGTGATTTTCCTTGTCGAGAAACAGTATGAATAAAATAAACATACCCGCTACAGAACAAATACTTGTTGGTACTTGTTACTGCATAGTATCTGTGGGGATGCTTCCACCACTTAATTTTTACAGCCATTACAACAAACATACTTGCTAACTAAAGGTAAAGAAAATAAAAACAGTGGGAATATTGACACAAGGCAATACACATACAGTGGATATAAAAAGTCTACACACCCCTGTTAAAATGACAGGTTTTTGTGATGTAAAAGAATGAGACAAAGATAAATCATGTCAGAACTTTTTCCACTTTTAATGTGACCTATAATGTGAGCAATTCAATTGAAAAACAAACTGAAATCTTCGAGGGGGAAAAATGAAAAATAAAAACCTTACAATAACCTGGTTGCATAAGTGTGCACACCCTCTTATAACTGGGGATGTGGCTGTGTTCAGAATTAACCAATCACATTCAAACTGCCATCATTTAAAGTGACTCTGATTAATCACAAATAAAGTTCAGCTGTTCTAGTACGATTTTCCAGACATTTTCTTAGTTGCATCTCAGAGCAAATGCCATGGTCCGCAGTGAGCTTCCAAAGCGTCAGAGGGATCTCATTGTTGAAAGATATCAGTCAGGAGAAGGGTACAAAAGAATTTCCAAACCATTAGATATACCATGGAACACAGTGAAGACAGTCATCATCAAGTGGAGAAAATATGGCACATCAGAGACATTACCAAGAACTGGACGTCCCTCCAAAATTGATGAAAAGACGAGAAGAAAACTGGTCAGGGAGGCTTCCAAGAGGCCTACAGCAACATTAAAGGAACTGCAGGAATTTCTGGCAAGTATTGGCTGTGTGCTACATGTTACAACAATCTCCCGTATTCTTCATATGAATGGGCTATGGGGTAGGGTGGCAAGACGGAAGACTTTTCTTACAATGAAAACATCCAAGCCTGGCTGAAGTTTGCAAAAACAAACATCAAGTCCCCCAAAAGCATGTGGGAAAATGTGTTATGGTCTGATGAAACCAAGGTTGAACTTTTTGGCCATAATTCCAAAAGGTATGTTTGGCGCAAAAACAACACTGCACATCACCATGCTTTGGGGCTGTTTTTCTTCAGCTGGAACCGGGGCCTTAGTCAGGGTGGAGGGAATTATGAACAGTTCCAAATACCAGGCAATTTTGGCACAAAACCTTCAGGCGTCCATTAGAAAGCTGAAGATGAAGAGGAAGTTTACCTTTCAGCATAACAACGACCCAAAGCACACATCCAAATCCATAAAAGCATGGCTTCACCAGAAGAAGATTAACGTTTTGGAATGGCCCAGCCACAGCCCAGACCTGAATCCAATTGAACATCTGTGGGGTGATCTGAAGTGGGCTGTGCATAGGAGATGTCCTCGCAATCTGACAGATTTGGAGCGCTTTTGCAAAGAAGAGTGGGCAAATATTGCCACGTGAAGATGTGCCATGCTAATAGACTCCTACCCAAAAAGACTGTGCTGTAATAAAATCAAAAGGTGCTTCAACAAAGTATTAGTTTAAGGGTGTACACACTTATGCAACCAGGTTATTGTGAGTTTTTTATTTTTCCCCCTCAAAGATTTCAGTTTGTTTTTCAATTGAATTGTTCACGTTATAGATCACATTAAAGGTGGAAAAAGTTCTGACATGACTGTCTCATTCTTTTACATCACAAGAACCTGGCATTTTAACAGGGGTGTGTAGACTTTTTATATCCACTGTACAATAGTAATACATGGCCACGATGCCAGTATAAAGAGGAACAAAAAACACTCATTCAATTAGAACAGAGTGAATAAGAGTTAGGTGTTCGCCATAAAGGTAAATTCACAATTGTTGTATTGTGGCTCAATTAAAGGAATATATCCGGATTGCAAATCCATTGAGTATACACCGAACGATCTTCAGTCACCCAATAAAACAAAAGAGGATTCCAAATTGTATCCACTTTGAATTAAATACATTGCATTGTACATTGTACTCTCAATGTCATAAATGAATGTTACACACATTAGTTGGATTCTATGATTTACTCATTTACCATTATCAAATTGATCGGGTTTCTTTTTTCCCTTTGGCATGGGTTAAGTGTTTAATAGAGAAACACGCATGTTTGTTCAGCGGGTTTATTGCTGATTTCATGGCTTTCCTTTAATTCCCTCCCTTCAAAGATTCTTTTTCATACTAGTCCGACACACTCTAGCAGCCTTTTCAGTGTGTAGTTGAGCATATGAATCTGAGCCCGAACAATCCCACTGAGTATTATGG
>JACXGI010000126.1:68000-129596 GCA_016801175.1 Esox masquinongy
GGGGGGGGGGGGGGGGGGGGGGGGGGGGGGGGGGGGGGGGTCAAAGGAGTCAGCCCAGTTGTCAACCAAGCCCCAACCAGCATCCAAAACAGAGGGTGTGGGTGGGATAAGCTATTGACAGTCCGATGCTCCTACAGGTATCTTTGTAGTGATGTAATGTCGCCAACATGTGAACACACACATAGACACAGCAGCACCTGCCCATTCCCAGCCATGCTACCTGCTGTGTCCTCTCAACATTCCCAGTCAAGACAACAGCAGCACTTCAACAGCACAATGGTGATTTAGGGGGAAGGCTTCGAATTTCACTCCTAACCTTTAAAAGGGCAAAAAAAGGTAACTAAATAGTGCAGGTTCATGAGGAACTAGGCAGAGAACATCTGTGTGTGGGTAAATCATCTTTACGTGACAGAGATATGCAAAAATGTCATTACTGTGAACAAGACAAAAGGGCACCTCTCATTCTCAGCCCATTGGATCTTATTTTGTTTGTCTTGTGATTATTTCCCTCCCTGCCAGTTCACTCTGAAAGAGACACCAACTAAACTCTCAACTCTACTGTCACACAGATATGCTGTTACAAAAACACAGCAATCTAGTTCAAAGCCAAATTTAAGAAACAATGTGTAGTTAAAAAAATGTTTAGCTAGATTTAAATGAACAGTTTAGCTAATTTACAGTTGTGCTCAAAAGTTTGCATACCCTGGCAGAATTATTGAAAATGTGACTGATCATGCACAAAACTGTCTTTTATTTAAGGATAGTGATCATATGAAGCTATTTATTATCACATAGTTGTTTGGCTCCCTTTAAATCATAATGATAAAAGAAATCACCCCAATGGCCCTGATCAAAAGTCTACATACCCTTGAATGTTTGGCCTTGTTACAGACACACAAGGTGACACACACAGGTGAAAATGGCAATTAAAGGTGAATTTCCCACACCTGTGGCTTTATAAATTGCAATTAGTGTCTGTGAATAAATAGTCAATGAGTTTGTTAGCTCTCACATGGATGCACTGAGCAGGCTAGATACTGAGCCATTGGGAGCAGAAAAGAACTGTCAAAAGACCTGCGTAACAAGGTAACGGAACTTTATAAAGATGGAAAAGGATATAAAAAGATATCCAAAGCCTTGCAAATGCCAGTAGTGAACAGAATACCATCCCCACAGTGAAGCATGGTGGTGGCTCACTGATGTTTTGGGGGTGTGTAAGCTCTAAAGGCACAGGGAGTCTTGTGAAAATTGATGGCAAGCTGAATGCAGCATGTTAACAGAAAATACTGGCAGACAATTTGCATTCTTCTGCAGCAAAGCTGCGCATGAGACGCTCTTGGACTTTCCAGCACGACAATGACCCTAAGCACAAGGCCAAGTTGACCCTCCAGTGGTTATAGCTGAAAAAGGTGAAGGTTCTGGAGTGGCCATCACAGTCTCCTGACCTTAATATCATCTAGCCACTCTGGGGAGATCTCAAACGTGCGGTTCATGCCAGACGACCAAAGACTTTGCATGACCTGGAGGCATTTTGCCAAGACGAATGGGCAGCCATACCACCTGCAAGAATTCAGGGCCTCATAGACAACTATTACAAAAAAGACTGCAAGCTCTCATTGATGCTAAAGGGGGCAATACACAATATTAAAAACTAAGGGTATGCAGACTATTGAACAGGGGTCAGTTAATTTTTTTCTTTGTTGCCATGTTTTATTTTATGATTGTGCCATTCTGTTATGACCTAGAGTTGAATGTGAATCCCATAAGAAATAAAAGACATATGTTTTGCCTGCTCACTCATGTTTTCTTTACAAATGGTACATAAATTACCAATTCTCCAAGGGTATGTAAACTTTTGAGCACAACTGTACCTGGGGCTCTTCTCGAACAGGAAAAGGAACCAGGCAAGCCTAGTTCGGCCAGCCCGCGATTTGAAGGGATCAATGTTGATGCTCTCACTGGATTCAAACCTGGGTCTCCCACATGAGAGGCAGCGTCTTTAACCAATACGCCACAAAGCTACACGTATGCTGAGTATAGCGCCCCGACATTAGATAATTTTGAATATTTAGCTAGACACCATTAAGCAGTGTTAAACTGACTACTGTTTCTTACTAAGTTTACTTGCACCACAAGTAGCATCTATGAACTGTATGGCTTTTGCCGCTGGACGTTTTAACAGCTTATTAGCCAGTAATAGGCTTACTAGTATCTACTAACTTACGACTTGGAATAGTCATAAGAATTGAGCAATTGTAAGCGAGACTGAAGATGAACTATACACAGCCAAAGCTATTTCATTTCATGGCATAACAATGCTAGTTTTTCTTTCATTTGTGGATGACATTGATACAATAACTCAATATAGGTGACGATAACTGACTTTTTCATCAAGTGAAAAAACAAGGGAATCGTCTCTTTTACTGCCCAAAGGGTTGTGATCAAGCCTATAATACACCAAAAAGCATGCACGGATGCGTACTTCGAAAATCCATCACAAATAGTCGCAATACAACCATAAACAATTTTATTTTAGGCTTATTATAACATAGCTATAGAAGGTTGTATCCTGCAAAGTTTCTGTCTATCCTGAACAAATCCTAATGCATAATTTTGCTTTGACTGCAGCGAGCCTCGAACACCAGTCCTCTGCGTGAGAGTCCGCGTCTCTAACCACTACGCAATTTAACAAGGGGCAGTCAGTCAGTGAGTCACTCACTCAGTAAGAGGCATTCGCTCTTCTTGGCCGGTTCCGCTTATGTGGTCTGGCAAATACCACATACAATAACAAGCTTTATTAAGCTTAGTACAAAAACAGAATTCAATGAACTAGGATGGTTTAAGATGGCTTAACATAAGCCTGTCATGTCATCAGATATCTGATTAATTTGACAGATGAATTGGATTGGGGCAAGTGAGTATAGAAAAAAATCGAAACATTCAAGACTCAACATTTGTTTTGTCTACACTAAAGACATACAGCAATTTACTTTCAATTACTATCAACATGGTCAGACAGCCAAATAATGGGCAATGTCTTTTGAGTTAATTGGTCACCGATATAGACAATTCATCTTTCTGCTCACTTTTTGGACCACATTCAAACAGTTTGGTATACACATCTATTTGCGTTCTTGAAGCCCTCACAAAACGTCATATGATTTGCCTTTTTGTTTCTTTGAAGGAGGCATTCTGTGGCCAAGGATGTTCCAGTGCTCTAGGCCACTGCCTCTAGTGCACATTTAGTGCACATGGGTTCAAAGAGCCCACTGCTTTTTTCAGGAAAAGCTCTGTTTCACCATTGTCCCATATTTAGTTTTTTTAAAGAATGAATATTAAAAAGCATGATTCTGGGACAGGTACATCCATTTTCTACTTTCAATAGAATGATTATAACCATGGATCTGGAAAAAGTATTAACTTAGATGAGCTTTATGAGTTTAGTTCAAATATCTTACTCCATCAAAATTGAGGTCAATCTTGTTTTTTTGCCATTGTCTGTAAATACTGTCACTGCATTACTAGAGTGGTTTAAGTCGCTGCCTCCAATGCATATCATAGCATTTCAGTTCCTGTGGATTTCAGAACACACTCCTCTATATTTCCCACTGTCTGTATATAAAAAAACTGCCCAAAAAGAAATACAATAGTCTCTCTCTCCCTCTCTCTGTCTCCCTCCCCCTCTCTCTCCCTCTACCAATCACGAACGGGTAATACAAATGAATGGTAGGGAAACAGCCAAGACAAATAACTTAATCCAAATTATTTTAATCTCATACAAGTCCTTACTACATGTTCACTAATTAACAGCATTGCCTCTGCCACATTAATGAGCTTCAAATCATAGATCGGTCAGAAAAGGCAGGTGAAACTGATAAGGCATACATTATAGAAGATACATGTTCTTCTTTGCCATAGCCTTATAACTGCATGATAAGACATTATACCAGCAGGCCTTATATGAAGGGTTACTAAAAAGGCACATGCTCAAGAGAAGGATCTCCGTCACCTTAATGACAATATATGCTGTATCCTTAACTCTCTCTTCCTTTTTCCCCTCCCTTGTTCTAAAGTAGCCAGCTGGGAACGATGTGCATGTGCTGACGTCCCCACTAACCTTGGCTGGTGTTAGGATTACTGTGCATTTACACTCAATGGTCCTTCTTTCTGTAAGACTTATTAAGAATGATAATGAGCTTGGAAGCATGTCCCTTTCTCAGTCTTGTGAGCTCTCCCTTACCTGCAATCTCTATCTTTCATTCTCGAATCCTCTCTTAGCCGCTCCATCTCTTTCTCGCACTACCTCCTCGGTATTGAAAGGGCCTAGGACAAATTACCAAAAAAGCATTTTCCATCTATGAACTGAAGGATTTAATCGATACTTATTTCATGCCTTCAAAATCAACCCTATATTACAGTTGTCTGTGTGATTTGTTTATTTTGCCCTGGAAGAATTCCTTCAGTCGGAGACAGAATATACTGTTCTGGATGCAATTCACCTTGAGCCACGATTATATTGGATTTCTTTACTGGTTGATCAAGCATGCAAAAAAGACATTTCCCCCGCACTAAAATAAAAACAATAATGATTAAAAACGCATGAGCACTATTTGCTCTTGTACAACTACTATATCTGTGGAGTCGAGTAGATGTTATAAGGCAAGGCGTATGACCGTTGTGTGGCACGAATTTGAATACACAGTCCTTTCACGTATGTAGTGCTGGTTGGTTTATCATCATTTACTAGCAGTGTACTGGTATTGATGCATAGATGGGTTTGTTTTTTAACTTTATCTTCCATAACAGAATTTTCACACGTGGTTAGTTAAATGTGATTTGCAACTCAGATGTGTGTTTAGTGTCACTTTGTAGTTCACTCTGTCACTAACTGAGTTGTCTCAACACAGACAAAACTAGGAACCTGATGACCAACCGAATGTATTCATCTGAAGCTTCCAGTTGGGCTTTCCACTACCAATGGGGAGAGGAAGACGGACGGCTGGGCTGAGGGAATGTGTGGTACAAGATGGAATCAGGCAACATGCGGCCGGTTTTCTAATCACTTGAACATATGTTATCAATCAAAAAAATATTTCAGAAGTACAAACAAACAAAGTGAAATACTCCCTTAGCTAAAGTTTCTAAAAACAGCATTGTTTTAACTGTCATTACCAAACTTTGAATTTCCTATACCTTCCCAAACAATGTGCCTCAGCACAGAGTACCCCTGATACTGTCTCATGGGCCTTATACCAGTAAGACTACAGTCTTATAAATCTTATTAAGTACCCTAAGTACCCACTGTGGATAGGTATATTAGCCTGAGGGGTTGTGGTACCCCCGTTGGGAACCACAAGTTTAGAAGAAGCAAATTAACGTTGTTTGCCAAAGTCACCAGTTCCACGGAGGGCAGAGTGTCTGGTTTTTCCTTTAAATGGGCTCCGAGTTCAGAACTAAACAACCAGGTGAGGGCAGACCTAACCAATTAGTGACCTAATTAATCAATCAAGTACAAGGTGAGAGCGAAAACCAGCAGAAACTTGGCCCTCCGTGGAACCGGTTTGACACCTCTGGCCTAAGTTCTGGCAAATAAAAATTGTGTTAGCTGCTAATGCTAAGTACATGTCTAGTTACTGTCTAGTTACTCTCTGTGCGCTGTACTTGTAAAATACTAACTATGTATTTTTACAAATTTGAGGAAAACGATGTACGATGACAGAGCTGCAAACATTGTCCACTCTGAACAGGTGATATTGTAGCATATGATTGGTCCAGTTAGGTAAGGTATCAAGGGGATTTGATGCACATTTTAAAGAGGTAATCCACAACCAGAAATACAAATCATGAAAATCCTATCAAATTTGTGAAATCACTTTGACTGAACATGTAAGTGGTCCATCTGTAAAATGAAAATATTGGGTAGTGACTTGTCATAGCTTTATATTCTGGACACAGTATCATAACACATTTAAAACAATTACGTACACTCAAAAACATTTTTATACATGTTCTAGACTAGTGGTGACATACAGTGATGTATGGGTAGCAACTATGGTAAGCAAAAGTGAAATTCTAGGTTTACCTTCAAAATAAAATTCCTTAATGTATTTGGAAGTTTAGTTTACGTGTCAAAAGAAATATGGCCAACAGTTAGCTTTTCAGGTCCATATCAGCTTGCGTATTTGTCCATAGCTAAAAAGTGATTTCTATATTTATTTGAATTTTCTCCGGAGCTTTATCCCAATTTCTTTGGACTGGCAACTACACAACGACCGGACAAAAATAAACTATCAATCGGGAAGATGCTAAATCTACCGAGCATGAATATGCCAACAATTACCAACTATTAACATTTTAACCCCAATTTATAATATATGTTGCATTTTTGTGCCTCTTACAAATGGCTTCTTTAATGAGAGGGATTAGAGGAGAATGACCAAATGTATTCAACAGAAAGGTCACAAATACTGAAATGACCACTCTTTACAACAGTGGTTTGTAGAAAGGCATCTTTGAAAACAGAACACACCAAACCTTGTGGATAATTAGTATATTGTGAGTGTGCCATTACAAATCAGGTGAATGAAGCAATGTTTTGCTTAAATCGGAGAAAATCTAAATTTCATCACATTCAGCGGGCCTACATAAGCAATTCAAAATGTAATTCAAGAGAAAACACGTCTCCAATGTTCACCGCACATGCAAGCAATTTAAATCATGAAAACCTTCAAATGCCTAGTCCTGTCCCATCCCAAAACCTCCACTGACACCTAACTTAACCCACTACAGTTTTATTACAGAGCCAACAGAACAAGAAACCAGGCAAGCCTAGTTCAGCCAGCCCACAATAAAAAGCGTTGATCATTGTTGCCCTCCAGAGATTCGAACCCGGATCGCCCATGTGAAAGGCTGTGTCTTTAACCACTACGTCACCAAGCTATACAGCTGCCGAATGTTGGTATAGCCTCTTGACATTATATAATTATGTCATGCATTAACATCACGTCAAGTTTGAATATTTCTTTATTATAATTTTTGTCTATCCTAACCCAAAAAGCATGCACGGATGCATACTTCGAAAATCCTGAAGAAATAGTCGTAATACAGTTTTATTTTAGGCTTACTATAATGTAGATACTGAAGGTTATAGCCAGCGAAATTTTTGTCTATCCGGAACAAATCTAAATGCATACTTTGTTTTGACTGTGAGGAGATTCGACCTGCAACCTATAGCTTGCAGGTCCGCTTCTCTAAAAGTCAAAGACATCAGAAATTGTGAGGTCATGGCTGGGGGTTTCTAGGCATCTCTATGCGCCGGGGAGCCACAATCAGGACCTGACCGCATAGGTGCCTCTAGGCATCTCTGCGCTGTAGTTTTGGTTGTCCCCAGTTAGAGGCAGCTGTCCCGCATTGCTTCTAATTGGGGACCCTATTTAAGTTGCTATGTTTTTTTTTCCTTAATTTGTTGGTCATTGTTTTCACCAATGAAGGGGTGCTGTTTTTTTGGTTGAGTCATGAAGAAGAATATTAAAAGGATGATTCTCTTTAACCCTGCACCTGTGTCCTGCCTACAACACTGACAGAAATTCTGTCTCTGTTCAAAGACTACGTTACTGGCTGGGTAAGCTAAAGCTTGGATTGGCCTGACTGAAAGACCAACATAGGATTTAGATGATTTTAGATCTTTCTGAGAATGTTAGTGTTTGTCATTGCATTTGTCACATAGGGCACTTTTCTTTTGTGGGCTTTGGACAGATGGACATTGCAGGGCTCCATGCATGCAGAGGTGAGATGAGCAGCACCTGTAACACTGCCCTGACAGTGAGTGGCTGGCTAGTATCCAGCTGGAAGCAGATTTGTGGACAGCAGCAACATGCTGTTGCATTTTTCAGTCTTACTAAAAGAGCAAGCTGGGGAAAAGAGCACTGGGGACAACAAGGACTCTTGCACTTGTCTTTTTCCTGATGTCTGTTTCTCTAAAGCACTGTTTCTAGGGCAACTTCACCCAACTCCTCTTTCTTACTCTTGAAAACATTTTAATGTAACCTTTGTTATTCATGGAATGCACACTAAGCCCATACCACTCTACATAACAAAGTTGTCCATAATTAATTGAACCATCTGACCTCCTAAATACTTATGGCTCAATGGTTTGTGACTGAATACGGTTAGCTCAAAAATATAAAAATGTTAAAATATACAATTTGAAACACTGTTCTTAAGCGCTGCTTGAACTTTCAGCTTTTTTACCACACACACACACACACACACACACACACACACACACGACTGTTTCATTTTTCCTCTGCAAAAAATAAATTTGGTGCAAACACGATTACATTTCTTTAATGTATTCTATTATTGTTCCCATAATGAATGAAAGTCAACTACAACTTCCGGTAGAAAATTTAAATCCAAAAATGCCATTGTAAAAAAAAAAATGCCATTGTAGTTTAACACTAAAAACACTGGTTTTACCAAATTATTATTGCTGGTTGTGCAGTCATAGAGTTGTGCTCCTCCTGTTATTTATTTAGTAAGTGTGGTAATGCATTACTCCTGACAGATACAGCCACAGAAAGATGTTTTTTACAGAGGGGTGCAGATGGCAGAGGGGTGCTGAACAGATATCATGAGTAGCTTGTTTTAAAGGGATTGAATGTCTTTTTACTAACATTTAGACTGTATTTATCTTCAGCCGGTGAGATCGAATTTCTTGTTTGATCTGTAGAGCCCCAAAATACATTTCTGCATATTTAGGACACAAGACAAATGTCACAGTTTGGTAACAAGGACATATATTATTTGTTGAATATTGAAAATTTTCTTTTGGACACCAAAATATACACCTCACATCATTGACCCTTATACTCATTTTACCCACATAGAACAAAACCCAAACCAAGCACTCCCAATGCTTTAAGAGAAGAAAAAATAGTTTACCTTGTGTGCTACTACCAATGGCATTTTAACATAAGAGATGGCGTGCCTGGAACGATCTGTTTAACCAAAGACAGTAGAGAACAGGAAAAAAAAGTAATTAATGACTTGTATGCAAAAAAACACACCTGGCTGTTCATTTTAAATACTACATATGTCCTGAAAACAACACAATAAGCAAAGCGAACTTTCAGATAAGAATATGAGTACTACCTGGTTTAGGGTGCACAAGGCATTCAAGCCGAAGCTAATATTGCGGCTAATTCCAGCACATCGTCGCAGGAATTATGTGCATATGTATCTATTTCGGAAAACGGGATTATATTCACTACAAGCATATCGGCCGTGCTATAACCATAATTCCCCTTTTATAACCGGTACCATGTATAAACCGCACCATTAATTTTACAGCTTCATGTTTGTATACAAACCCGAGTATTAACCGCACCCATGTATAAAACATTTGTCCAGAGAATTGAATGGTACATACATCGTATATTATTAAAATGTTTTTGAAAACCCTGTAATGCCAATTGTATCATATTTGCTACATGAGTTTCTGAGACCTCTACAGTGTCAAGCAATCACCTGTGAAAAAGTTTGCTGGTGGAAACAGATTTAAAAAGGTATACTTGTGTATTAGCCGCACCCATGTATTAACTGTTGTGGTTGAAAATGTTTTCAAAATCTGTAAATAAGCCGCGGTTTATAAACAGAAAATTACGATACATCAATATCAACATATCCCAGTGCTATTGATCCTTAATGACTAGAGATTAACTTCCGTGACAACACATGAAGTGCTGTTTACCTACCATCAGAAAACGTCCACTAGGGGCAGTAATGAATGTATTCATAGTTAAATATAATGGCTGTTTGCTTAGGCATTGTCTAAGTCTTATTTATCAAACGCACCAAATAACAGTCATTCTGAACAATGAAATTCTTATGACATGGCACATGGCATCTATGCAGTAAAAAAATATATATATATTTTTTTTTTTACTGGTCAGCAGAGTGGCAGCTGAAATCGTCAGGTATCGTCTGGAACAGCATTCTTTGGACAGATGAAACAAAGATCAACCTGTACCAGAATGATGGGAAGAAAAAAGTATGAAGAAGGCTTGGAACGGCTCATGATCCGAAGCATACAGTGGATATAAAAAGTCTACACACTCCTGTTAAAATGCCAGGTTTTTGTGATGTAAAAGAATGAGACAAAGATAAATCATGTCAGAACTTTTTCCACTTTTAATGTCACCTATAATGTGAATAATTCAATTTAAAAACAAACTGAAATCTTCGAGGGGAAAAATTAAAAATAAAAACCTTACAATAACCTGTAAGTCAATCACCTGATCTCAACCCGATTGAGCATGTATTTCACTTGCTGAAGACAAAACCTAAGGCAGAAAGACCCACACACAAACAGCAACTGAAGACAGTTGCAATAAAGACCTGGCAAAGCATCACAATGGAGGAAACCCAGTGTTTGGTGACGTCAATGTGTTCCAGACTTCAAGCAGTCATTGCCTGCAAAGGATTCTCGACAAAGTATTAAATATGAACATTTTATTTATGATTGTGTAAATTTGTCCAATTACATTTGAGCCCCTGTAGTAAGGGGACTGTGCATGAAACTGGTTGCAATTCCTAAACGTTTTATACAATATTTTTGTTCAACCCCTTAAATTAAAGTTGAAAGTCTGCATTTCAATTGCACCAGGTAGTAATGCAGCCTGAGAGGATGCTCTCAATGGTGCACCTGTAGACGTTGGTGAGTGTTTTTGCAGACATGCCAAACTTCTTGAGTCTCTTCAAGAAGTATAGTCACTTTTGGGCAGTTTTCACTGCAGAGTCTGCTTGCCTGAACCCGGTGAGGTAATCTTTGATGAACACACAGAGGAACTTGAAGTCGGAGACTTCTTCCACTTCAGATCCATCGATGTGTATGGGGGCATGACCCACCCCTCTGCCGCTTCCTGAAGTCCACGATTATCTCCATCATCTTGCAGATGTTGAGAGAGAGGTTGTTGTCCTGGCACCATGAAACCAGGTTCCCTACCTCCTCTACGTAAGCAGTATCACTGTTGGAGATGAGTCCCAGGATGGTTGTGTCGTCCGCAAATTTAAGGATGATGTTGGAGCTCTGTGTGGCCACACAGTCATGCGTGAACAGGGAGCACAGGAGGGGACTGAGCACGCAGCCCTACGGGGCTCCGGTGCACAGGGTCAGTGCAGAGGAGGTGAAGTGGAGCAGATGTGGGTTCTGACCAGCTGCTTGAAGCACTTCATGATGATGGACGTTAGTGCTACAATGCGGTAGTCATTCAGGGAGGTGATGGAAGGTTTCTTCGGTACAGGGACAATGGTGGTCTGTTTGAAGTAGGTGAGTTTGTGGTTGGGGATGGTGTGCGGACATTTCCGCAACTAACTGTCAGCCCGATGGTTTGATGGTTGTTCCCATCAAGAGGCAAGAGATTTTTTTCTGGGGAATTGTTTTGTTAGGCATTTTTGTGTTTGTAACCTTACGCTTAACCTTCATCTTAACCCTAACCTCAGTACTGTGATGCCTAACCTTAACCGTAACCTAAACCTAAAACAGTCCACAGTCCAACCGTAAACTGCACCGATTTACGCTCATACTGTACATTATCGTAGTTTACAAAATGGTTCCATACGAATGTAATTCCTACAGGTACAGTTGGCATATTCCACAACTGGGCCTGGAAAACTGAAGGTAGATTTACATTGTTCACAAGTGATCCATGGTGTATAAAGTTCTAACAAAGCCTGTGTTTTATGTACCAACATTTTTTTTACCCACCTATGCTATTAAAATAAACCAATATGCAAGTTCCTTATGCAGAAAAAGTTAGTATACCCTTACCTTCATCATCAGAAAAAGGCTTAAGTTAGAATCAGGTACAACAAAACAAGTGCAAATGAGTAGAATATTATTAGAGTAACTTGGGAGGGTCCAGCCTTCCATAAAGATTCAAAACTTGGTCTGGTTTTGTCGTAACCATATGCATGTGATCAAAAGACCTATCCGAGACCCTCAGAAGAAAGACTATAAACCCCATGAGTCTAGAAGTAGTTACAAGATATTCAAGGACTCTAGAAACAGTATCAATTGATCTACATGCCTCTCATGCCACAATCAACTAAGTGCTCAAATTCCCCATTAAAATCTGTAGTATCGTATTAAAATGTTTGCATCTTTGTCACTCTCCCCCTTTGATTTTCGCTTGTTCTCACATTAAAATGCATCTCTGGCGCTACTCCCCCCTTGGGGTGGTACAGTACCGGTGGTGTCTTTCTGACCAATAATATTCGATGGCTTGTCTGTTTTGTCCAATCACAGTTCATAGTGCATTCTAGAGCAGGACCCAAATATGGTATTGCACGAGGCAAAGCAAATGTGATCATTTTTGTTTTCGTGGAAAGAACAGGTTCCATGGGTCAAAAACGGCAGTGGCAAGGGACACGTACTGCCGTTCATGTTGTGCATTCCCGACGAAAGTCAATAAGGCAGGGTCGTTTATTAAGGGAACGAAAAACTACCGAGAACCTGCTCTTACAGTAAGTCCCTGCAGCATGTTGCATGTATTGCGGCCAAATAGGCTGTTGACAACTCTGCGGCTGCACCAATGAACGTCTATCTGCCTGCTTCAAATGAATGAGGGGGCACGTAGCCAAAATGAAAAACTATTTACGACCGCCTATCATGTTGTGAAGAGGGAGAAACCATTCACGGACTACATCCATGACATACTGTAGTCCGTGAATACGGATAGGGAAACCGTATACGGACATGGCTTGTCGACAGTAAGTGTCATGTTAACTACGCCTGCCTAAGCGCTTGCTAGCAGTGACACACAAGAAACCGGTCAACCAACTAGTGCAAGTGCTGTTTTGCGCCATATCTATTACCATAAATATATTAACTCTTCATTTTCATGCTTTTATGTCACATTCAATAAGCAAAAATCTTAATGAAAAGATGATAATGATATTTATAGTAGCTAATATTTTGATAACCCCTTATTAAAAAGTAATGATGCATCATATTTAAGTAAACAGCAATTGCTTGAATCAGCTCTCATGTCTCATACCACAACGCAAATCTGTGGTACAAATCAATATTCTGATATGATATTTACATACCATATATCTGTAAAATACAATAATATTATGCTTTTTTTTAAATTTAGTTCAGGCCAGTAAAAACAGTCTGGGCCAGTAGATTTCAGACCAATTGGCCCAATAGGGCCAGTGAGAAAAAAGTTATTGTTGGACCCTGAGACTAAAGGCGAAATCAATTCCATCAAGTTACCCAGTTCAACCTGTGGAGACAAGACAGATTGTATTTAATACTTCTGATTGCTATGTTACAATCAGATATTCTGGGCAAGGGTTGGGGATTAACACGTTCACCATCACCGAGGTGACTGTCCGAGGTGAATATCAAAGACGAAATAGGTAACTTGCTTTTTAGCTAGCAAACACTAACTTTCGTTTACTGTGTATATACAAACTATTTCACGAACGAACGCGTGGATTGATATAATTGTGCACAAAAACTGACCGGTAAACAGAGGAAGTACCCATTTATTTGAAATGAGAATTATATTAAAAACTTTGTTAAAAAATTAAAACTTTATTTAGAGGAATATATCGTCATGCTCTTTGAGGTTAACGACAGCGCTTGTCTTAGTTTGGACTGTTTTAGAGTAGTTTTCCGCTTTCAATGCAGCTTTGCGATAAAGGTACAAACCGTTTCCATTCATGAATTTAGACGATGCTAATAATGCTTATTACTGACTGACACAGAATAATGGATTGTTTTAAAAATGAATCTATGTGCCTGAAAGACCAACTGGTAGTAAGGGGACTGTCACCCCAATATGATTTTTGGACAAACTATCCCTTTAAGTGTTTTTTGAAAGAATAGGGAGGGGGCGTCTTACCCCAAGTTACCCTACAGAATGGAAACACCGCAGGCTCATTATCTAATGTGGTGGATAAGACCTGTTAAGACAGAAACCCTTCAAACTTCCGCATTTTAAGGCACTGAATTAAGAAATGCTAAACCCGAGCATTGTTATTAGGCATGGCATAAATAGACTGCGGCATTATGCTACACCTAGGCTATTTGTTGTAACTTTTCATGCAGCAACCAAGTCACCTGTTAAAACAGAATACCTGGCCAGCCCCACAAAATCAGGCTGTTCCTGACAACGTCGTTTCAGGGATGTTGATTAATTTTTGTGTAGTCTCAAAAGAGTTGTGACTGTCTCAACTTGGCAATTGAGTGGTGGACTGTTTTTTTTTGTCTTATCGAAAGTTTGAAACGTAACATCAGCCAATTTCAACGTTTTTTTTTTAAACCGTACCTAAGCACTGTCAAAGGCACTACCCTACCTGAGTCACTCGAAAGGCTTCTGTTTTGACCAAGACTGGGGGGACTGCAACAATAGCTGTTCACCGTTTGCCAATCGTCTGGTAAATGTGTCATTTTGAACGTATTTCACACACTACGAATGGCAGTTTGCCTACGGGTGTAAATGTCAGCAACGCAGACAAGAATCGTCTACTTTCATGTTGCTCAGCGTTTTAAGTGATATCTTTGGAAATGCGCGCGTGAAAATTAAAACTCTTACCTCTAGGCTAGGTTTCGCCGTCTTTCGGTGATTTTCCAACTAGGTCAGGCTATGTGTGTTTAAGGTGGACTATGTGAGAGTATGCCTAATCAAAGCTGCCACCTTTTTGAGTTTTTCTTGTTTTATTGTTGTTGTTTTTTCTCCAATTTCTTACATTGGGGCGAGTTGGCCGCAAGATCAGCCCTGGAGACCAGCTCAAAGTAGGAACAGGAGTCTTTCCCTAATTGAATTTCTCGGGTAAGCAGTTGTCAGTTGGAAAAGCTGAAATGGATTATTATTTCCTTTATTTCCCAACGTTGTCTGGGATACCAACCGTTCAGGGTTGGCCTTAGAATGACCATATAATTATATGGCAGTGACCCACCAAGTAAACCATTTATCATAATTTAAATTTAGTAAAACAAGTACTGAGGCTTGGAAAGGGTGAGTGGGAAGGCACCCTCGGCCGGTTCCCTAGATAATAGAAACATCCAGTTCAGGGATACAGTTGTCTTTAACGCACCTTCCTGTTCTCCTCTGACAACAGAATGTATGCCTGCTACATTAGGATAGAGGTAAGCTGTTGGTAGATAAAGCTGATTAAGCCAAGGCATTTTTGCTGGATAATTCTACCGGCCTTTCATTACAAAGGTCAAGTTTGAGATGCTTGTCCATCATTTAGCAGCATATGTTTTTGGGGGATACAGTGGCCTTTTATCAACTGGTGTACCTAACTTCTCCATTCCCACTTCTATGTCTTCTTGGGGAACCTTTTCAAAAAGGATTTAAAATCTCCACAAATTCAATCTCCCCTGTTCAACTTAGCCTACTTACAAATACACAACTCTACACCTTATTGGTTTCTGGGTCACACAGGAAAATGGGTGACGGAGACAGGGTTTAGGATGGACCTTTATAGAATAAGAACCTCCGTTCCTTCAACCTCACTTCCTTTCCCCCTGAAGATGCCTTTATTTTACACCTGCTTTTTTACATTACTCCACCAGATTCATTTTTGATTTACATGCAAAACAAAGATTTATCAATATACTATTAATCAATTTTTAAAGAATACAATGGATACATTCATAATAAGCTTAGATCAAGTGCTGTACTCAATCAGACCCCAAAGTATAAGAATATCATATTTCAATGTTGATAAACATCGTACATTTTAACTAATAATATATTGCCTAAAACAAAAAACTGCTCATGACATTTTGATATCATAGATCATCAGTGCCTGCATTTATAGCTCTGCCAATGAATTTGAGAGTGGTTACATTTCCCCTTCAGTGGAATGGAAGTAATAACAAAAAAACATAACATTTCAGTTTTAAAGTTTCTATTCTAATATTTCATGTAGACTAATTAAAAAATAGATCAGATTGTCATCAGATTAATTTATTCTGACTTGTCAATTAATTAATTTGAAAATGATCATTCTTGGAAAAAATCTTAATTTCATTTAACAAAGAATTGGCTTATATTTAAAACAAAAAGGATTAATAATTCTAAAGCAAATCCTTCACCTGCTCCCTCCATCCTTTGTCTCTACCATCCACTGTACATCTATAATTATTTGGTAAAATATTCTAAGCATGAAACACCTTGAAGGTATTCCAGGATCAAAGCCCATAGGAATAGAGGAGCTGTGATAATGTATTTTAAACTTGAACTTTTCCTTATCTAAATTCTTCAGTTGTGAACTATTGACAAACAGATTATTGCCAATTAGCAGTTTTGTGTTGCGCCCAGTTCTACATAATAAAGAACCTAGAGGATCGATAGCATAGTGAACAAGGTATACATTGCTTTGATCTCATTGTAGGTTCTTTATAGAGTTAAGGCTGCAGTGGTTCGTAAACTCACACTTTTGGTTTAACTCTTACATCCATATTCTAGGCAATGTAGGCTTGAGAACATTATCTCTTAAACTGGAGGTATACTAGGAATTTCACAAAGTTGAATCATCTTGCACAACTACTCCTATGTTGTGCTGTTTTAAAGATGTCCTCTTCTCCTAAAATTGACTGTGTTCTATTTTATACATTTTAAAGAAACAGTAGTTCAAATCCATATCCTGTTATAATTGTTACAATTTTATTAAATGGTGATTACGCCCTATAGTGCATTTCTTAGAGTTGCCGATGTTGCCACTTCAGAAGTGAAATGTTAAATGTTAAGACGGCTTAAAAAGATAGCTGTATTGAAGTACATGGATGTTTGTTTTAACACAGAATTGAAAAGAGTACACACAATGGGCAAAATGTAAGATTGGAATAGCATCACATTTGTGTTTGTCTGTAGAACTGTATTAAAGCAACACTTCTCGATAAAGTAACACCTTTGTGTATGTTTTTTTTTTCACATAGGATGTGGTCCACTGAATATTGTATGGTCATATACCCCTATTTGTGCACTGCAGAGAGAAAAATCAGCCATCCATCAGGGCTTCCCCCTGATGTGGCAATATTGTAATATAGAATAATAAAGAACTAGGTTAAGGAAGTCCAAAACATGTATGGATTATTCAGCAGATCACTTGATTCAGTAATGACCCAGTACATTCATCGCCAGCCATTGACTCATTGGACCTGCTATCAAGGGCGTAGCCAACATTCCCATGCAATACTGATTCCTTCTTCTTCACCAATACTAGTTATACTACATTAAAAACAAATCATATGGTAGGACAAAGTTTGAAAAAAATACTACAGTTTTGGTATACAATTCAAAAAAGACTTCTCTCTGTTTTTTCCATTACCATTCCTATGTCCATACTGTATACTATACGACAGTGCTACTGAGGATGAATAATGGGTGAGGTTTATGCCTACCGATTAACTTAACCAATTGTTTGTTATTTTCACTATGGCACATAGAGGAACATGTTTAGAATTATAATTGCTATGAGAAATTAAAATTAATGCTTGGATAATTTCTGGTATGCCCCTAGTTTTCAGACAGTTTAATGCTTAATGAACAAGACCCACATGGCAGTTTTGCTGAATGTTGATATCTTACTTTCAACCATGGTTTATGCTCATCAATACCATTGACTGAAGGAGCAAATAGTGAGAGATTAAATTAATCAAATTCAGAGAGATTAGAGAGCCATTGCACAACTAACTCTCGTCAATTTGCCAACTAACAGAGGTAGCACAAGCTTCAGTATATCAAGTTACCTTATACACTTATGTGGGAAATCTAATCTAGATTGAGTGACAATATGTATCAGTATTCATTCAACAGTTCTTTTGACCTGTTACAGAAGTGAAACGGGTTATGAAAAACAGGGGCATTTTGATCAATTAAGACCCATGCCCTCCACATGCTTCCTGGCTCTCCAGTGGAAAGAGCCTGATGAAAGTTGACTGTTATTTCTAGTCACATTGCATGGGAGGCCAGAGAACTGGCATTCACCTTAATTAGAGAAAGACATGTACAAATGTCCTCTAGCAGGCGGCTGTCTTGTGGAAGTTAACAGTGGTGGCAGCTGCCTATGTATGGTAAACAGGGAGTAGTTTTGAAAGATGATGGGGGATATTTGGGAGGGGTAAGGGGATAGCAGATTGGACAGCTGTTGCCAGATCTACCTAACAGTGCTGACTTAAGACCTAATGCTCTATCAAGCCTTTGTATATTTTTATTTTTTTTGCATTTCAACGCATATCCACCTCATGGTTAAGGCACCGTCGATACACATTTGGTGTGACAGATGCACACAAGTTACAGAGGGCATGAGCTGAGCATTCTCAGCCAGAGAGTTACTCTCACTTTGAAAACTTTAGGGATTATTGTGCAGTTCTCACGACAACAACAAGAAATGTCAGTCTATGTTAAAAAAAGCAAACTTGAACAATGCTATTCTAAAGCATGAAAACAGGTGAAAGGGAACAATGCAGGTTTTAAATGCAATGTTTTGTTTTGCCATGGCAATGTGTTTTTTCAATTGAAAGTTTTTACATTCTTAAGTAGTGGACAATAAGAGGTGGGTGGTTACTTCCTCAATCAATTACAACAGGAAATGGAGGTGAGGGGCCCTCTTTTAGGATTACAGTATCACATAAAAAATCCTGAACAACCAGCAGAGAGAATAGACCCATGCCTCAAATGTTTCATTTTGTTTAATACAATCTATTGTACACAAGGTTACATCAATAAACCTTATTTGCATTCATCAATACTGAGCATTCAAATATAGCCTTCTGGAAAATCTAGCTATTGCACTAAAAGACAATTTATACAAAGATTATAATATAGGGGCAGGATATACACACTAGACATGCATCCATATGGTGATAAGATGAAGAGTTTAAAATTGAATATTAATAAATTCCTAATCAGCTTGTAGTAATACTGAAACAACATAGTTAATCACAATGTGTTGACTCAGCAAGGTCTTTCTCAGTTGTGGTCTTTAATAAGATTTGAGAGGCATTACAACAACACAGCAGTCAATGTCACATTGTGCTGCTCCCTCTGTCTGTAAGCAAAGGAGAGAGAGAAAAGAACAGGCAAATTAGGGAAGCAGAGAAGGAAAACATGGTCATCTGTTTCAAAAGAGCTGAAATCTGATCTCTAGGGAGAGAGGGAGAGTTGGAGGTAGTGCATATCACATATCATCTCCCTCTGATCGTTCACGCTTTCTAATTACAGAAGGTGAGGATGGCCATCATTTTATCGTATTTGTTTTGCATCACTGCAACAACAAAAAAGAGAAAATGAGGGCTCGCCAAGATGCACCAATTTACTTCATTTCGACCTTGATTAAAAGAAAATTAATTGCCACATATCTCATTATGTGGCGAGTAGCATTTGATGACTCCAATGGAAAAACTCAAAAACAAGACACAAGGCTTGCGGGAAATGCAAGCACGACCCGCTTGTTCAAGAGACAACAGACTCCTCTAATGATGAAAATAAACAGAACCCTCTAAACAGAGCCATCACAAGACAATGTCAAAGATATTGGTCTTATTATCACATAAGTTTAATTCACAATGCAGGATTAGAGCAAGGGACCATGTAACTCTAAATCGCTGGAACCATGGCTCTGTTGTATGTAGTTAGTCACATTTTCAAACCACATACTAAAATGCTTAAAGCTGACAGTTGAGATGATTTCTGGATAATATTTCTGTACTTTGGGAATCAATGAGCACACCCCCTCATTTAGCAAAAATGGTTTCCAGGAAGTCATGCACCCATGATTTTCTTTGCATAGCATACTGGTAATGGTAGTTTGCAATAAGTACACAAAGCTGTCAAGTGAACGATTCATTTAAAAGTTTAGAAATAGCTTTTAAAAACAGTGAAAAATTGAACAAGGACAGGCCTGCATTTTTTACGTGACTGGGGAAAGGAAACTACTCTGCCCATACTTTCTTGAACAATAAAAGGTTGCCATACACAGACACAGAGCAGTATTTTGTCCCAGATTAACCATCTGTGTACACACTCCCAGGGTTAGTAGTTCTCACCACTACTTACAATCGTATCCCTTAAATTAAACATGATGTAAATACCAGACCTAAATGTGTTATTTAGCAGCTTACTAGTAGTGAGCTTAAGCCAATGCATCAACAAGACTGTAATAAGTCTTGTTTCCCAAAAGCATAACTAACTAGCTACATGTATTACTCAACACTACTGATAATAAATGCTACACTGCTTATTTTTATTTTATGGGCATTACATGGGTTAAGCTAGCTTGCTGCTTTAATTATAGCTATTGTGGTTATACTCACCAAACGAGGTACTGTGCATGGTTAGCTACTGACCTATCTGATGCTATTAGGTTGTTTACTAAGCTTACTGTTGTAAACATGACTCACGAAATTAAGTGTTCATTCTAGGCAGTTTCTATGCAAACTAAGTTTCTTGTTATCCCTGAAATAAACCATAACATCTGATAGCAAATCAAATGGAATTGTACACTCGGAGTTGTAGCATATGTATCGAATGCAGCTTTTGTTTATTTCTTAAGTACCATTAAGGCTCATTGTTACAGTGTAGAACCCCCTATTACCGGCATAGCCAACTGCAGTTTTGAAATATATTTTCTTGTACCGAGTAATCATTTAATCAAGTTGTCAATGTTCAGTGATTATTAGAGACATATAAATGTTTACTAGCATGTCATTAATTATCATTTCTGAAATTTCTGTGGAAATATTACTATTTTCAGCTAGCTCATTAGCGACATGGCTAAAAAAATAGGACCCCCTATTATCGGCCACCTTACAATTTTGTTCAATAACGTTTTATTTCCTTTTTATTTGTGTTCCAAATGACTGATCACAGTTTTCTCTTAAGTGTTTACTAGAAAGTTTTAGCTACCTTTCATCCCTTCTGGTGTAGAAGAAACCAGAAATGGAACCAGGCAAGCCTAGTTCAGCCGGCCCGCAATTAAAATGATAACTGTTGTTGCCATCACTAGACTTGAACACCGGTCTCCCTTATGAGAAGCTGTGTCCTTAACCACTACCCCACAGCGCAATCATCTAGCCAGTGTCGGTAAAGCATCTCGACATTAGATAACTTTGTCACGCGTTGACCACGCCAAGTTTGAATATTTCGCTAGACACCACTAAGCATTGTGTTAAACTGACTAACGTTTCTTATTAAGTTTACCTCCACCATAGCGTCTATGAACTGTATTGCTCTTTGCCACTGGCCGTTTTAACAGCTTATTAGCCAGTAATAGGCTTAGTATCTACTAACTTAATACTTGGAATAGTCATAAGAATTGAGCAATTGCTAGCTAGACTGAAGTTTAACTATACACTGCCAAAGCTATTTCATGGCACAAGAACGTTCGTTTTTCTTTCATTTGTGAATGACACTGATACAATAACTGTCAATGTGACGATAACTGACTTTTTCGTCAAGTGAAAAGACGAGAGAATCGTAGAAACCCTTACTCTTTTACTGCCCTAGGGGTTTTGAACTAGCCTATATCACCCCAAAAAGCATGCACGGATGCGTACTTTGAAAATCCACCAGAAAATAGCAATATAACTGTAAACAGTTTTATTTCAGGCTTACAGTAACGTAGCTACAGAAGGTTGTATCCAGCGAAGTTTTTGTCTTTCCCGATCATTTGTTTCGACTGTGATGAGATTAAAACATTTACAACCGATTACCACAACAAGGACATACAATTTTGTTTTGGAATCTTAATAATCTTAAAATATGTCTACACTTACAGTAATATAGCTATTGCTAATATTTAATATCTCACTGGCCCAAGACAATGGATACATCTTTTCCAGAACAGCTCTTTGGTAACTTATTGAAAACGTCTTTACATTACGCAAAATGTTCGGAGACATATCGTAGAAGATAAGAAATGCTAGATTATTTTCTTGTGTAAACTTACAGATCTCGATTGCTCAAAAAACCATGTTTCGAAATATAGTGCTTTTTTTTGACAGAGCTCCCTGGAGTTTTACAAGTGTGAAGACAATGGTGTCTGTGAAGTATCAAGATTCTGTGCAGCGCGCACGCATATCGCTCGATTTTCTAGCGATACACGACTATCTAGCGTTTTTTAGTGTCTCTCTCATGATGTAATCAAGACCCTTTTTAGGGGACCATTGCAAGCTCAAGGGCACCTCAGAGGCACATTATATGTATAACCTTTTTAAATTGGAGTAGAATGGGTTCAGGAAAATGGTTCCTCTGATTGCAAAATATCAATCTAGACCGATAGCATGTGTATTAAATATTTTTGATATACCTACCGTATTTTTATGTTCTAATATATCTGGAAGTTTGGTATTTCCTGTAGTGTTTGCTATATGACTAGTTATGCAAAATCTGAAAAGTTGTAGATTACTGCATTGAGACGGCACTTGTAAAGGTTCCTTTAATTTTGTCAGACCAAGGTTCTGCATCTGTCATCATGCTTCTTAGTGCTTCCTTTGACACCATTGACCGTAACGTGGTGACATTGGAAACTATTGGTCAAGGGAGAAAGGTTCTTGACTGGTGGATAGAGAAGATATTTTTGCTGAAAAAGCAATGGGTCAGTAACTAGAACCAACAAAATCTACTCCAGTACTTGCCTCTCTACAATGGTTGCGTTTTAATTAAGGCTAGGCCTGATTTCTGGTTTCACTGCTAACCTGCAAAGCATTACATGGACTTGCTCCAATTTCTGTTCTCTCCAAAACTATCCTACCTAACATACATCAGTCACATGATGTAGACCTACTTACAGTTCCAAAAATAAAATAAAAAAACAGCTGAAGGCAAAGCTTTCTCACAGAGCTCCGTTTTTTATGGAATGATCTGGCAATTCATGTGAGAGACAGACTCAGTCTCAACCTATATATTTTTACTCTTCTGTAGGGTCTAAGTTAGAATGTTTGGTTATGGAGGTTGAGTCAAAGGCTTAATTGTGTTGCCCCATGTTGTCCATAAGTGGGTGCAACATGTGATGCCCAGCTTTTCTCCATACTTATAGTGAGTGTGATGTGTCGCTGATCATCTCTTACTATAAGACTTTGTACCCCCTGGGGCTTGTGCATAGGAGAGAACTGTGTGCTATACTTAGCCTTTTCTCTGGGTTGTTTACGGTCTATTGGTGTCCCTGTTGTGGTCAGTTATTTGGTAAAGTGGGTGGGGCAATTTCCTGCCTGGTTGACCTTGGTCTTCTGTAGGGGCCACATTATGTTATAACCAGGATTCAAACTTCCAGTTGCAATGATGCAGCTTTATTGTGAGGAAAGGACTTTGCTGCAGCATTTGGAACCCCCTTTGGACAAACCAGTTCATGTATGGGATTGGAGCTCTTTAAAATAATGTGCCAAATAATATCTAAATATGATGCCCATCACACCAAGCAGTTCTGCTTCTTTCCACATGACTTGCTCAACCAGGACATTTACACCAGCACACACATTCTGGAGGTGAATTCAGTACCCAGCCAAAAATCACAAATGAGCACATAGGCACCTAACCTACCACAAGGAGTCACTAAAGGGTGATGAGGCAAGTTTATATTGATTATTATTATTATGCATTTCTGGGAATCGGGGACATATGATGACATTTTATTCATTTCATTCTGTTGCCAGGTTAAATGGGCATCTAAAGAGCTGTTCTAGTTAATCTGATTTGTAAAATGCTCTGCATAAATTGTTAAAAGTAGACCTTTTGCATGGACTTGTATATTTAGTTAAAATGTGAAATAAATGCTGTTTGTTTGGTATGCATTTTAGGTGATCAAGAAAGCAATACATCCTCTGCAATGTTGACTGAAATATACTTTTTGTATAGAAAAATCTCTTGTAAAGAAAAATCTCCCAATCCTTTTGTTTTTGTTCTATCAACCCTTCCCCATAATGCGCACCCTTCTCTACTTAAGCCACCATATGTCTATGAAGATCAACTATAGACCTTTTCAGCTAGCATGGTGTATGATTACATGAGAATTTTTGCCAGAGAGGGTCTCCAGAAGGCCTAAAATTCTAAATGCTATTTTAGAAATGAAATCCTCTTTCATGAGCCTGCACCTGTTCCCCCTTGGAGAGTAAAGAGAGCAGACGCCCAACAGAGTGGGCCCTGCCCCTGACACACACCTAATTCTGAAATATTTATTAGCTTTTGACACTCTTTAATGTCAAAGGCTGGGACAAAGGGTACTCTGTGCCTCTTGCATTTGTTTGCCTTTATCTTTCCCACTCTTCCACCAAGAGTAGTTTCAGCTGCTTATCTGTGACTACAGCCACACACACAATAAATGTGACTAGCTTTAGTACTCACCAGTGTTCACCCTGTGCTTGTCGACCCAGTGCCAACATCCCTCTGTGTCTTGAGTCAATCAGCAGGGATGAACGTAGTGTCATATTGTTGTCGTTGTCATTGTTGCTTTTGTTGTTGGTGGTGGTATGTGCATTTACACTTGTATGTTCAAGTGGAGGTGGGTGTGTGTGTCTGTAAATGTATGTGACCTTGCATGCAAATTGGGGCAGAGGTCACTATTTGGCATGATTCATCAAGTCACCATTGGGTGCAGTGGAGACATCTGAATTATTAATTAAAATAATGTAAAGTAATCCAGCGGGCTTTCATTCTTTGCTCACTTGCTCCCTATTCTAAAGACGTTCTCAGTTGACAGGGGTTAGGGACAGAAACCAAGCACATTTAAGGACATGGGATAACATCTACCCAACATTAGCCATAATTTCATGTTTTTCAGACATTCACATTTACAAACAAGTAAAATGTTTAATTTCATGACCTTTTTCAATCTTCTGACACTGAATGTATGCTCACCAAATCACCCAGGTCTATACGTCCCCTAGAAGCAAGATATGAGTAATCATCAGGAGAAGATCCATTGAGGTTACTTAGGAGGAAAATTTGAAAGAAACTGGACTGAGAGAGCCTCAATCTTCGAGCAAGTGAGGGTTAAGGGTTTAATGACAGTACTTGTTATCAAATAAAATCTTTATAAAATAAATTTGATTTGATTTTACAGTACTTGTCATTGTCCTGTGACAAACAATAACCGTATTCACCCACATTCTGACAAATAATAGATTATTATCCAATGTAATAATTGCCTGGCTACCCAAACTCTGTGCTTCGGCCAAATGCTACACCACATCAGAGGACCTCTTTTCCTCCGCAAGGAGTCTGGAACTGAGATGATTCCCAATCACAGAAATTATCTAACATTCTGATTTGTGCCAGAAACTATGGGCATCGGCAGAATATTTAGAAAATATTTTGCTTTGACAGTACAGTTTGAGATTATCCAGTCGTTGATGATCAAGCTTGCAGGCACTGAACATACCACAAGGAGTGGCTAGAGAGTGACAAGACCAAGCAAAAATATGTTGTATTATGTAATCAAATAGTTCTTGCAAAATCTATAACATAGGTGAGGAAAATAAATTGGTAAGGCACAACTGTCCTGACCCACTATTCTCATTTCACATGTGATTGATTGTTGATTGAAGAGGGAGAGTTATACAGTGTGTTGTGATGAGGGCTGAGGGGCCATATCACCCGATATAGGGGTATCCTTGAAAGTGCAGTTTGAATAACCCAAACTCTTGGAAATCACAGAACGCTACAGGACTGTCTCTCCCAGCTACAGCTGCTATGCTGGCATAACATTCCCGTACCCTGTCATATTATAAAGGATCAACTATCCCGGAAGGATAGGAGCAAATAAAAGGCAAAATCCCTCAAAAGGGAGACTTTACTTCCAAAACAAACAAATGTACAAACAATATATTTTAGATGACCTCACCGCTTTAGTAATGTTACTATGTAATATTGCAGTAAATAGTTCCTCCCTCAGACCACTTCTGAGATCGCACCCACTGAAAGTGTTCAGTTTTAGGACACAGAGAGGTCACACCTGTTGTGGAACTTGATAGAAGGCTTATTTATAAACTTTCAGGGCTCAAGATTCCTCCTTCAGAGAAAACGCTGACATCCAAAGAGGCAAGAAGGAGGGGGGTCAGCTGAAATGCTTGTTTATGAACAGAGCAGCAACTGGAAAATCCATAAAACTCTGAAATGAGGAAATTAACAAGCGATCTGATCGGGTAGATTGTGCTGCAGTGGGTTGATGGAGAACGTGGTGATTTGGAGTATCATATGAGGGGGCCAAATCCTCTGGCAAAAACAAATATTCTGTCTAGGCATTACCTTTGTGGTAATATTATAATGATATTCGTAACGTTATAATGAAATAGTTACATTTTGGGATTCTTGTCACCAAGACAACCCAAAAGAAAGGAACTCTACAAATGACAGGAGACATCAGCTGTTATTTCAAATAATAAATACATGAGCCGCCTCCATTTAACAAAGGTTAAATAATGAACTTTGCTCCCAAAAGGAGGCAACAGGGGGGTCCAGGAGCAGGGGGGCTTAATATAATGCCTAAATTTAGGTACTGAGTTATGGCCCATGGGGTATTTGGGTAAGATCATGTGACGTATGAAAAGTTCTGGAAAATGCTGAGTGGATTTGCAGTATAAGGGGGAATATTATGGCAGTGGAGGAGCGCTCAGTGCTGACATATAGCCTGACAGGTGTTGGGTGACACACAGTGTCAGATGCGTGTCTCATTTAGAAATGTAAAAGAAGTTACTGGATTTTTCATGCTTGTGTCTTACTTTTTGGTTCTTATAATCCTAGATCTGTGTGTTTAGGGCAGGAACACAAGGAATGAAGTACCTGTGCTTTACTCCTCTTTACCAAAAGTGGCTAATTTGTTAACTATTTACTGAGGTCTTACAATTGTTTGACTTTTATTTATATTGCTTCCTATAGATTACACTTTGCCTGGGACGCCTAATTGACAAACCTCAGTAAGTTCTGAATCATTTCGTAATATTTGTTAAATGGAAATTACGGCAGAGGCTATCGGGTTTGTTCAATAACAAATTTTCTCATCAGTGTGCTTTGGAAGAGGTATGCCCAGGAAACTAACAGAAATATTATCATATTCTGGGATGCCCATCTCCTCCATTTATGCTGTCCAATTAGGATTTTTTTAACTAATCATTGTCATTAGAACAATTTTGAATACATATAATGAATATCTATGTTCAACTTTACTGTTTGTATTGTCAACAGTAAATTATTTTTGTCAACTATGCATAAAAATATATCTAAATTGGGAAATTGTTTTATATGTATTGTCCCAATTTAGATCATTTTAAATGTATGACTTAAAATTCTTATGTAGTTAACACTGAATACATTTATTATCATCATATATTTACAATTGTTCCAATTTTAAGTATCCTATATTTAGATATTAAAAAATCTCACTTGGGGTGCCATGTAATGTAGTTCCTTTAACATTTAGAAGGTTTCAAATTATTCTGCACCAGTCAGGAAGTTTGAAAGGACTAGATTGCGCACAAGTAAGCAGATACGCCAACTTTATTATGGACATCTGGGTATAAAATTAGTCATCTCTGCCAATACCAGTTGACCTAACAGCCCAGCCATGTGACAAGATGCAATACCAGACAAATCGATGGCACAAAATAGATTGCATCGCCGTGATTCCTTCTGCTGACAGACCATAGGATAGTTTTGGCTTAAAGAAATGTTGATATCTTTTAAGGTGACCCCAATAGTGCCTTGTAGACAATGGCACTATTGACAAGAGACTGAAATGGATGTGTAACTGTTTATAATAACTAGGATTACATTTTTTGAACATTAAAGCCAAGGTTCAGATTGATTTGTGGGTAATTTCATATCTTATATAAATAAATTCTCACTTTTCTATATAGCTTTATTTCAGCACAGGCTGTTTACCCACAGTGCATTTCATTAATTTGGGTTGCATGGAGGACATGGAGATTTTTTCTTACATCTTAATATTTTGCACTTTCAAAACGCAATCCTATCAAAGAAAGGCGTCAACCCTAATTGATGTAGCTTCCACGTGAAAAAAGTGATTGAGTTGCTGCTGTACTTGAAGAGCTTTTACTGACTAAAAAAATCAAATAAACAGAAATTAAATGTACTTAATTTAATTTCTGAGAGCAGAAATTTTCATTTACAGAAACAACTTGGGAGCAATTAAGTTTACGTCACTTGCTCATGGAAGGAATGATAGATTTCTCACCTTTCTAGCTTGGGACTCAATCAAGCAATCTTCTGGTTACTGGTCAGATGCTGTAAACCTGCTGCTCCTCTCAAACTAATGATAGAGTAATAAGCAATGCTACCTCTTGCCAGCTCTTAAGTATACCACATGCGTACACTACTGTTCTGTTGAAACTTGGTGTTTATTTTTAGTACAAGTACAAGGCTCACCTGTCATCTATTAAATTATTTGTAGTGCATTCACAGTTCAATAACAATTTGTTTGAGTCTTCATCCAACTAATTTAGCTTTGAACAGATTCTTGTAGACAGATGGCAAGAGTCTGTCAAGGGTCACAGAATTATGTGACGAGCAGCAGTAGTTTCTCGTTTTAGGTTTTCATTATTGATTATTTGGACAAACCAGGATTGGCTGAAGGAGGTGCTTAAATGGTGCTGTGATTTTGAAGCTTGGGTATGGATGATAAATGGTTTCCACTAGATTTCACAGTCACAAAGTCAGAAGTTACTGAGTTGTAAAATTGTTTTAAAACAGTTGCTTTTTGGTCATTATTAATAAGGGTGAGATTAGCATAAGCGAGGGGTTTGACCAAAGATTTGCTTTTGTGAGGGAGGAGACTTGACTAATCTTAATTTTTTAACACCATTCCTCCCAGAAGTGTAACAGAATTCAAGAGCACGGTTGAGGAGGTGATGTGCGCCAGAAGAAGTGACTTAGACCGCTGGACAACCCCAGGCCTTGGAAATTATGAAGACAATTTTCCGGTGGCTATAGAACAGAATAAAAGCATGATTTTTGTGTGTGCATTAGTGTATGTTGAAAAAAAAAGTATTTTTATGTGTCGGAGGGGGCACTATTCTCTGCAACACGATTGTTTATGCTGACTGTTAATAAAGAATAGTTAACCAGATATGAAACCGATATGAAACATTATGGTGGTTACTACTTTGTATATGTATGTGCATTTGAAGCAGGGGTAGCTTGTGTATTTAGATGTTATGATCCATATCAAAATGGTCTTCCTGTAATCTTCAGGTATTCTTTTGTTATTTTCTCTTAACAGCAGAAGACTCCAAGTCCCAGCACCTGACACCAGTCCGACACATGGAAACCGGCTGCACAATGTCAATGGGGCAGCGTTGCCAGTTCTGAATAGTGGAGCACTTCATAACCTGTCAAGGGACTTTGGGAGCCATGTGTCGACATGCATTGCACTGTTAGCTACATCGCCTGGTCATATCGGGGACAGGAAAGAAGTGGCGGAACAGAAGCACTCCAGATGTTCTTCATCAGTAGGCCACAGGGGAACACTGATACTGCAGCACCTGGCTCAGTCTACATGGACTTGGAGGCGCATAGAGTAGATGCTGCTTTATTGAAGACTGGCTCCAGAATGACTTGTGCCCGAAGTACAAAATTAGGATCAGCCTTCAACTAAATGAGAAAAATTTTAAACTGACCCTCAGTGTCTGAGGGGAACTTCAAGTACCTCACTCCACTTGAGTAGAGCGTACCTACACTAAATAGTGTCAGAGCAGCCTGGTGTTAAACAAGTTGTTTGCATTCAGGCCCGTTGTATTTCTTGACTGTTTTATGTTATAAGGTGTTAGTGAAATGGATGTAATTGTATTTCTTTGTCAATTATCAAAGTATCAAAAATATCTTTATAAATATTCACCCCTCAGTCATGTTAAAAAATACCTTTGGCAGTGATAACGGCAGTTAATCTTCATTTAGAACTGTACATCTGGATTGCGTAATACCTAATATTCTATTCAAAAAATCTTTTGGCTGTGTCAATGTGGTTGTTGATCATTGCAGGACAGCCATTTTCAAGTGTTGCCTTAGATTTTCACGCAGATTTAATTATATCATTCATGAACATTGTTTTAGTAAGCATCCACAATCTCAGAAATAAAGGTGCTAAGTAGAACCATACATGTTTTTTTGGTTTGTTCCCATAGGGCACAGGCGTCAGACTCATTTCATTGAGGGCCAAGAGTCTGCAGGTTTTTGCTTTTACCTTGTACTTGATTGATTGATTAATTAGGTCACTAATTAGTTCAGAGATCCCCTCACCTGGTTCTTTAGGTCTCAACTAAACACCAATTTAAAGGAAATGCAAAAACCATCAGACACTAGGCCCTCTGTGAGTTTGACACACCTGCCATAGGGGAACCCTTTTTGGGGCTAGGTAGAAATATTTGCAGAGTTCTACTTAGATCTCTATGTAGGGATCTTCAAATAACCCCTTGTATATAGTTCTACAGAGAACCATTTATGAAAGGTTGGACCGAGAACACTTCTATATAAGAGTGCCATTTAAGGCCATGCAGGTTTTGAGCAACACAAGGAACAACAAGAACCCAGCTTACACCTGCCCAGGCATGAGGCCCTGAAGAGGCTATTCCTTGTTCCCTCCTTCTACATCAGTGGTTCCCAACCAAAGGTACTAAGACCTCTGAGGGTGCTTGGCCTCTTCACAGCAGGTACTTGAATACACTCATGACACCATAGCCTTACTAGTGAAATTAACATGAGGGGGTACTTCAGGGGTACTCAAAGCTGTGCAAAATTCTGTCTGTGGTACAGTAACTGAAAAAAGTTGGGAACCACTGCACATAACCGGTCATGGTGGCCGTAAGGCAAATTGCCCAAGGGAGCATTCACCAAAGAACGCCCAGGGCAAAAACGCTCCAGCTGCCTTGTCATCCACTCCTGCCTCAGCTGATAACAAAACATGTGCCAGGCTAAGGCTAAGTGATATCAATGTATTGATTTTACCACATTGATATTGATATCAATATCAATGTGGTAAAACCTCACAAAAGTACAAAGCCAGGCCCAGTCTGCGGCAGTGTAGATCTACCACAGACAACCTTTTAAAGGGTGCCTAGAAGCCACTACCTACCTGGTGGAATGTGGTGGTGGCTGCCCCTTACTGCTGTATGCCAAGGAGATATTCTCTGAAGTAAAGGAGACAACTCAGAGTCCAGTCCGTATAAGTGCAGAGGGCACAAAGGGGGCAGTACAGCATGAGGGTTAGGTCCCATGCAAGGTGTTGCATGGGACCTAACCCTGTTGGTTCTTGGTGAATGTACACCAATCTAAGCCACTGTACATGACAGGGTTCTCAAGAAGGTAAACCACTTTCTAGGAATGAGGGTGAAACAGTGAAACATCGGGGCGCTGAGGGACGGTCAGAAAGCCTTTTTTTTGACACGACAACCTTTGCTTCTGTTTTCAACCTGTTTTCTTCTTAGGATGTTAAACAGTTTTTAGGATGTTAAAGCTGCCTTAAAAAATATTCAAGAAATATTCTGCAGATCAAAGTGGTTTGTTGTTGAATAAAAGAACCCTGTTGAAACTGTTAGATGTGTTGTCCTCCACACTGAACACTATATATTAATACAAAAAATAAAATACATTTTTGCACACTCAGTTTAGTGCATTTGTGCAAACTGACATGGTTTAGAATATTTGTATTCTGTACAGGCATTTTTGTTTCACTCTGTCGTTTAGTTTACAATTGTGGACAGGAGTAACTGAAATTATCCGTTCTAGGTTTTCTCTTCCTATGACCATCAACTCTGCAACTGTTTTACAATCACCATTGAAATCTCAACGGTGAAATCACAGAGCAGTTTTCTTTCTCTGGTGGAAACTCAAGAATAATGCCTGTATGATTGTAATGTGGCCCATGAAGTCCTAAAATGGATTCACTGTACTTCACATGGATGTTTTTGGATGTTTTTGCGAATAGGCAGCAGTGAGAGGGGGGAGTGTGCTCCAAGTGCAGCGTACAGGACAGATGTGAAGCTCAATATCACCAATGTTAAAATCTCCTTGACCTGGGGGTCACCAAAGTGCAACCCTAAATCGTTTAATATTTTCCCTGTAAGATCAATAGCAGAATAAATGTGGGCTCAATGACAAGAATAATTTAAAACAGATCTATAAACGATACAATTCAATTCCCTGTCCTGAAGGATGCATTACACAGGCCAACAATTTCCTTAGATTGACAGGAGTATTTTTGCGATGTCTTGGAAGGGAATCACACGTAAAACACAATCTTCATCAAATGCCTTTGCTGACTGGTGTGCAGGACCAATATGTCCTGGATCCGCCTTTATCTTCAGAGTTCAAGTACATATAGAGAAATCGATCTTTTCTGAATATCCTGAGCTTTTCTGCTCTGATCAGCAAGCATGGGAAGGACAAATAGTTTAACGTAGGCTACTTGAATAAATAATTTTTAACAGCTCGTTCCCTGACATGAGCTATCGCCTCCCTACCATCACACTCCACCTCCCACCCCCCTCACTAATATCAAGTCAGCCTCTCATCTAGAAATGGGACTAAATATTCAACGGTTTCTAGAATTACATCTACAAATTGTCTTGCCTACAGAAACACTTACAAGATCTACAGTATATAAACATTAACAACAAATTAATTAGGTCTTTCGTTTTGATGAACAAACAAAAATGAAAACATGTAGGTTAAATTACAGAAATACTAAATTAAATCTATTCTGCATCTATATATATTGCGAATAGCAGAAACATATATGTAGGAAATACATTAACTGTAAAAATGCCCTTTCTACCATCTATTCAAGTTCACGCTAATACTGTTTTGCAAAGCACAAAAGCCCCTCACTGATAAATATTAATTTGAGCCTTCATGATGCAGGCTATTTGAAAATTCCAGCTAAAATGTCACCACATGGAACATTAATGTAATATTTCAAGGCCTGAGAGCAATACTCATATTGATTGCATTTATTTGACTCTGGGGAGGAGAAATAATTCTTCAATGTGGAGACATCTGGTCGCCAAAGATGCGAGGCAGGAATGAGAAAATGCTAAATAACAATAAAAATAATAGGACTAATTTAATAAATTAACCCGGCACAGTTTTCATACGAATGGCTTAATAGAATAGAAGACTCAATTTTTTTATAGAGCTAGGCCTATCTTAAAAAGGTTTCATTTTCTATAAAGTGCAAATGCCAAACAAGGAGGAAATGACTGGTCTGTATGCAAAGCTTAGAAAAAAAGGTTCCATACAAAACCAAAAAAGGTTTCTCCCATCTCAACTAGCAAGCTCAGCCACTCAGATTACAAAGGTAAACTGCTAAATGGCAGAGTCCTTGAAGCTTACCTTTTCAAAGTACTAGCCTATCTTCAGTTACAAATCAGCAGATTGCTGCATTGCAAAAACACCTTAGCTATCCACATCTGCCGGTTTGAGCAGAGACAGACAACTTTAAGGATGTCTGTGTCCTAAAGGATCCTTTCTTTGTCATTAACAGTATTGACTATCATTAGGACGGGCGTCTGTCTGTCTGTGCAAATGAAAGGAAATTTGAGTAACACCATGACCCTGACCTGTGGGCATCCCTGTGTGAGTGAGCCTGTTTGTTTCAAAAGAGTAGAACCATAGTAGGCTGTTGGGATTTACATTGAAATGGCCCATTTGAAGATTTTTTTCTGTTAAACTAATTGCAACCCATAACTCACCTTGCATACCCTTGCATCCCGAACTCGTTAAGTGTGCTCAGAGGATACCATAACTCTACGTCATTGAAGAATATGGATGGTCTACATATAATAATGACATTACTTGAATACAAAATATTATTAATTTAAGTCAAATGTGACATTTATTGTTTACTTTTGCATTTAAGGCTAAAAGTTTGCTTTTAGCAGTAAAAAGGATCCCTTTCACACCAATAAAAGAACACAGTATTGTACGGCTAAAGCGACCCCTACTGGTATAACTTAATACACCACAGCCCATAAATTCCCAGCATAGAGCATTGTTGAACATTGCCAGACAGACATATTGACTTGCAAAGCAGTCATAGTTCTGAAAATTACAAATTTACAAATTTGATGTTGCCTTGATGATGATGTTATTTAACACTGGTTCAGTTAACTATACTTTGAATTGCACAATGAAAATTATAGCACAAACGGAGACTCAAAATAATGAACAAGATTAAAGGCCAAAATAAAAAGATGCATTTAAAACCTTAAAAGGTAAGTAGGATCTATATTGGCTTTGATAAATCAGACTGAGGTTTTCAGCCTTTCCTTTACTTACACCCTAAGACTGTAGGAAATCCAGGGGCTCTGAGATTCAGAAACAACATTAAAAACTGCAAAGGTTTGCATGACACAAATTGACATCAGGAAATTCCCCCAAACATTTGGAAAGACTCAGACAAAATTGCACTTTGACTTAGATTGTTTAAATACACGTTAGCATGCTCTTTGATAACATGTGAGGTATTTTGGGATTATTGACCATAGTTTGTTGTGTTTAGATGTTAGCAATCCTTTTGATTTTTGCAGGACCCCTCAGGAGCTTCCTGATCACAGAACTGGAGATTGCCGGTCTAAACTTCTGTGACAACAATAATTCATTTTGACATTGATCAATGTTTATCAATGGGTAAAATGAAAAACGGGAGAATTTAGACTGAAAGAAACAATTTACTCTTCGAATAATAATTGATACCCTGTCCCTAACTTTCCAAAACAATGTTTTGTGACAATTCAGCTAGGAGTTTAGTAAGTTTGAGGAAAATGTAGAGTATAAATCTAACCAAGGATAACTTAAATAATAGATTTTAAAAAACCCAAGACAAGCCTTTCAAAAGACAAATACCTTTTTATCACCATCTGTAGCAGACCCCTGGGAAAGTAATTTTGTGTGGAAGTATAGTGGGGGAAATCAATGTTTTGGCATAGACAATGTGAGTATTTAAATAAGAAATGGAGGTGGGTTCTACTGTTTACTTCTCATTTTTCAATTCCCATACTGCTTCATGAAAGACAAAACTGAAAAGGGAAACAAAAACTGTTTTTTAATAGAATAAGAGACAAATACCTCAGGAAATGCCAAATTCCACACCATACGGGGCAGAGGGAACAGAGACTCAAATATGCCTGTGAATGCAAAATGTCAGCATACCATATGTGGTAGGAATCACAGCACTCGACTGCATGATACTCACATACATACTCTTGTTTATATCAAGGAGCAAGCTTTTAACTCCTCTCTGCTCAGTTTTTATCTCATATAATGCTAACTTGTTAGCTCTCAGTTCTGTAGATATTGTTTATAGAAGTGAGAAAATGTATCTGTGATATTCTCTATGAGCATGTACTGTATGTCTTCAGTCACTCCTCCGGCCTCCAGTCACTCTGGCCTTGAGGAATTTACAGTGCATTGTGAATGATAGTTAATATACAACGGAACGTTTTTCTGATGACAGACGTGTCTCACCCAGCGCATCAAATGCATTGTGCACCAGTTGTACAAGTGCTGTATGTACTCACAAGGCCTCTGAAAAACCCTTGTAAAGGATCCAATTCTAAGCTACAGTGTCATTAGTATAGTGCACCTGTGGCAGGTGATTTAATGGTTGTCACAACAGAAATAGAAATGCAAAGAGACAGTATTCACCATCGAAGCTAATATTGATGATGAATCACTGTCATACATTAGGTAAATGTAACACTTACTCACAGTACACTATGGTTAGCTGTTTTTTGGCTAATGAGCATACCCTTTCCGAGAAGAGTTGTCACTGCAAGAAATCCATCTGTGTGAGGAAAGAGAATAGACGAGGATTGGAGTTGCAGCTACCGGTGTCATAGCTTCACTGCTGATAGAAAAGCTTCCTAAACACATTTTCAGATCAGAAAGACTACATACAGTATTTTCTGCCTATATAATACTACTTAAGAAAGTCAGAACAATTTTTGAAACACATCAAGGCCCTTTGGCCTCCACCTTGAGAGAAGCATAGAAAAAAAGGCCAGATTAAACGTGAATTTCTTGCCAATATACAGTATCAGTGTTCTTTATCCAAAGGGGTTATTTTAAATTTAAGGTCATTAGTCTTGGCTTGTTAGAATAGGAATCATTTGTCACAATGATTAACAGGGAAGTGTTAATGTTCTATTCTTCTGTTTTTATTCTAACTGATCAGTCAGAACATAATTGTTCTGAAATTAATTTCTATCCTTTCTATCCATCCATATTCCAGCAGCCTTGGTTGAACTGTGGAAGGAGACAGTGATCGTATTTCACTGGTGGCAGTGTAGATTTATAAATGTGTCTGTAAAACCGAAGGATGGCAAAAAAAGAGAAGTCAATGATCTCACGATTACTTAGTCCTTTGGCTGTCCACCCAAACTTTGAAGTTGAACTGGATATTTTTTTAAACCTTAAGAGCATCTCTCCATTGAAAAGGAATTTACCAAGACCACATGATGTTACTCAGTCCACAGAGCCGTCACAATTACAATGCGGTCCATTACATTGCTGCAGCCAAAAATTCAGAACCCTATCAAAGTCTGAGGATCTAATTTGTCTTTCTGCGGGTCTCAGTCAATCCCTGTTGTCCACCTAACATTATGCCCTCACCCCAGTCCCCTCAATCCCCCCAGTCCCCCCAGCTCTTCCAACACATTCATCCCAAGCCCTCAACTGCTTGTTTAACTTGACACATAATTACTCTTGGAAATATTTGTTTATTTTGTACGAGTGCCATAATCTGTGATAATAACTGAATGCCAAGTCCTCACAGCTCCCATTGCTGGTATTGCAGCCAGGATTCCTGATTAAAACAAGGTGGTTTCATTTGGGCCAGCTTTGCAAGAAATCGCTCCCAGAGATTTGGATCTCACTGCCAAGTCTAGTAAGGTTAGCCATGTACTGTGTGGCTACAGTCAGAATACTCAACTAACATACATTGTTTTTTCTGATTTCCCATGCAACTGAGTACCGCTCACACTCTCTAACAACTAAATTAAACTGCCTAACCAGCTTCATCTTAAGAATTTTGAGGATTGGTTTAGTTTGCAAGGAAATTAGCCGGATGAGACAGTCACTGCGCCGTGCAGGGCGAGGAGCAACATTACACAGAGGGAATTGCTTGATTGTTAGTGACAGTTATAATTAAGGGGAAAATGCTGGGTGAACTTCGAGACACTTCAGTGACAGGCAGTGATGTCACATTCATGTGGCGTAAATAAGGCTCTGATTGGAAGGCTGAATTCTTCAGTTATAATGGCATAAAAAAATTGTCTGCATTCCAGCTGGCACACTACTCCCTTTGTTGTCCACTATTTTTGACTGCCCTGGTGGTGTCATTTGGGACACAGTCTACATTAGCCATTAAGCTGTGACACACTATTACAAATAGCCTTCTCTATAGTGGGCCTTTCACCAAGCTGGCCTGGTTAAGAATCTACCATTGTTGCTGGAAAGACAATCGCGTGAAACTCACTGACAATGATCACTTTTGATAGACGTTTCTTCTTAATGGCACATTTTGCAACAGTATATACTACATTATATAGTCCAATGTCCAAAGAAAATATCAGAGACGATTAAGTTTGTTTTGGGTTGCTACTGTATTAAAACAGACCTCCATTCTTTGCTCCTACAGTTTTTAAACAAACAGTTGGAGGATGGGCTTTCTTCTGGAGCTGAATTGGTATGGAATCATCTGCCAGTCAAGGGATGCAGACTCTGTCTTAACCTTCAGGTTTTAACTGAAGACTCATCTCTTCCATAAGATCTATGACCGAGCGTAATCTGACACACCAGTGTGAAGTTGAAGCATTGACAATTACGGTTTTCAGAAGAATTTGTAAGAGAGCCTGTGACACAACTTCCGCTTTCAGACAACAGCAAGACAGCACTCCATCCTTACCCCTCCTCCAAATTTTGCTGGCTTGGTTGAGCAGCAATGACAACTTTCCCCTACATTTTTTTAAAAATTCTCTTCTAAACCCCAATATTTAAGCTCTAGTTGGCCTTCTTTTGAACTGCACATTAAGTTAGTTTGGCCCCGTCCAGGAGTATCGTCTGACGAGGCCACGGTGTCCCTCTCCGCCCCAGTATGTATAAGTTGCAACAGTGTACATGCCGGGGGCTAGGATCAGTCTGTCCTGTCTGGTGTGATTTGTCCTGTCTCATCTGGTCTCTTACTGAACCTTAGGTATACTCCCTCTAATTCTCTCGGGTGTCTCTCTCTTCCTTTATCTCTCTCACTCACAGGAGGTGGACCTGAGCAATAGGACCATGCCTCAAAACTATCTGGTCGGGTAACTATACTGCCTGTACCTGTTCGCAGTCCATCAGGTTTTTCTATTTCTGTCTCAATCCCTGAACACTTGAATCCTCCTCCTCTGAAGGGGCAGATTTTTTAAATGACTCTAATAGGGCTAGGCGATATCAACAATCACAGTATCACGATAAGTGGACCCAATTACCTCGATAATAATATGTATCGCAATAACCTTTTGTTAAAAAAGGCTGAGTACAATTGTGCCATATTCCAATGCAGTTAAGACATTCTGCCAACTAAATTAGTGTAATTAACATGAAGAAGTACCTCAATAACGATATATATTGTTATCGAGGTAATTGGGTCCATTTATTGCAATACTGATTTTGGTTGATATCGCCCAGCCCTACTCTATAACACCTTTATTTAACACTTGAGCATGAAAAGCCAACAGACATTCACATATACTCCTGAGGAATACATATTGATTAATTGGTCATTTAACCTCTTGTATATCTTGAAGATGTACTGCACATTATAAGGCTTTCTTTTATAGTCACCAACCTATACAACCTGGAGAGGACAGGCCACCCTTTAGGGCCCAAACCCTTACTCTTTGTATTGAGTTTTCCTAGCCAGAACTTCAACATCTTATTGCTTACTCTTATGGGGGTTTTAGGTTGTCTATCTGTAGAACTTTAGCAATGGCTGATGTAAAAAGGGCTATATAAAATAAATGTGCCTGGTTAATCAGACTGCCATATATTAGTACTGGTACAGTCTTCAAGGAAATCTGAGCTCAATAGAACATCAAAAACTTGAATAGAATCATAAAAACTTGAATTATAGAAATAATCGCAACATCTCTATATTAATTTTTGTTCCAAAACATCTCCTAATTCTGCCTAGTCTTTATCAAGCTGTGAATGATAAAGTTGTAGGCTGTAAATGTAAACATTTACTATTTAAGGATGATCATCTATCTAGGCCTTATGAATTCTAAACCAAATGATGTGTTGCGCACCAAAGCTGCATAGACATTATACACAATATGCACGTAATGTAGGAGACGGATCCAACTATATTCCATTAATCTTTTAAATTAACTGGTGACATATGGATTCCACAGGGAGAGGTGTACAGGGAAATATGTCTCATTAAGGTCTGTTGAATTCTGGGACTTTCTGTTTATTCTTATGTTCAATGCTTATTTCAAGAGCATGTACAAAATTGAATTCATGGATAGCAGTTCATAACTTTGTGAACATATGTGACTTGGTGTCATAAAGCTACATCATGGAATGGCTAATAACGTAAGGGCTAAATGCAGACGTAACACTTTAGGGGACAGTGATTGGTATAAGCCCAAGTAGAGACGTCACTGGTCACCGCCCAGCATGCCACACTAGCCTGACACAGAGGACATGCTTTTAAAATCACCATAGGAACGCAAAGTGAACCATCCAAGCAGATGTGAGATCAATACAGTTACTTTTTTAAAGTAACTAAATGAATTTTGCTTTGAGTATTGAGTACTGAGACATTTTTCTGCACCAATAGTTTTCCTTCTGGTACCAGTACTACTACTTGTATTTTAGTACTGCTCTCAGAACAGCCCTTGTAGTGCAAAGGGAGTAGATTGGAGTGTCATGCCGCTGGAAATCCTCAGTCAAATAAAACAAAGTGGGGCTGCATCGATGCACTGTCTTGTTTTATATGATGGCTTGAAATAAATGAACTTTAAATGGAACCTTGGCAGGGACGTGGGCTATTGATCGATTGGCTCAGGAGCTGAAGTTTAAGGGCACAGCTTTGCCGGTGCTGGGACTGTAACTGGAGTAATGAAATTGATTGGGCCAAGGGAGGGTGACAAGCCAGCAGAGTCAAGCCCTTGATGTAAGGAAACAAGAGTGCCATCTAATTGGTGTGTAATATAGGTCTTTAGAGGACATTAAGCATGTTGTAGCAAGTGAAGCCACAACCGAAATTACATTGTGGACATCATCATTGTTATCATTTTGTGATTATTCACAACAACTTTGTGGATTAGTCTGTTTGTTCGTTTTACTCTCCGAAAGCAGTGTCGAGCTGGGAGTCCCTGGAAAAAGGGATATTTTACATTTACACCAAGGTGAGGTCCTGTCATTTTTTATAGTGTGGGCTTACACAAAGTTTGTGACTACCGAAAATTATAGACCCACTGTTTCAATTTCTTGTTTTTGTGGTTTCAGGCTGGGTATCTGTGTAAGCACACTGGCGTGAAAAGTGCTTTCTAAAATACATTTGATAGACTGATATATCCTTGTGATTAAGTCAGTAAAGAAATGTGTCCAAGGTCCGGATTTAGAGTCTGGTCTTGTCATCTCTTTTCTTGATCAGGCCTGTTGAATCGAATGCATTATCAACCTAAAAAAATATTTTGGCAATATTTTGGCCTTCTATATACCATTATCTCTACTCCAAGCCTATGAAGATGGTGGTTTTGCCTTAAAAGTCTAAGTAGCAGTTTAAACGGAATAAGGCTGCTCTTCGAATGTTTGTGGGCACAGTGTGAGTGCAGCATCCTCCCACAAGGGAGAAGACCCTGTCTGGGATCGCAGCATTTATCTCCTAAGGCAGAACTGTCTCACCCAACAGGATGGCCAGAAGTTACGGTGCATTACAAGCACTTAGTGCAGTGATATCAAGGTTCACCTCTGATTTCCAATCTCGGGCCAGAATAGGGGGCTGGGGCCGTCATTAAAAAGCCATTACAAGCCCATATTTCATATTACAGTCTCTCCTATGTTTCAAGGTGTTAAAAGCCCAATGTATATATCCCTCTATATTTAAGCAGCAGGACAACGGAGCAATGCAAGCATCTCAGTGGCAGTCATTGACCTTGGCCTAGCTAGCCTTCATTAGCTTTTAGACACTTATCAGTCATAACTGAGTTTGTCCTCTCACCGACGCTTCCTCCTTCACTTCACTTAGGCCAGCAAATAATGGCAGAAATCCATTTATCTGCCATTTCTAACAAGTGCGTGACATTAACGAATTATCTACTTTTCGCTAAGTATGGCTGAGGTACCCTCTAAAGGATTCTTCCACTCCCACTCTGGCCCGGGCCAAGGTCAGGCCTTTTAAAAACTGCCTATTTTTTCCTACCTGAGCTATTTTCTTTCCCTCCATCTTTAAATATTCATCCCTCTTTTTGTGTGCTTAGCGTAGGGTTTATGAGCACTTTCCAACATATTTCTTCAAACACTCATCTTTATGTGGTTTTGATTATTGATGCCCCACTCTGACTATAACTCACATCCCTAGGAAAACATTGATCCAAGAGGCAAATGAATCTAATTAGGGGCCCTTTCCTCTGTGCTGGATATTGACTTGTTGTGAAAGGTGCTTCTCCAGTTAAAGGCAATGTCTCTAAAATGTTCCGTTCTGTCCTATCCTCTCTCCCCTTTAACTTTAGATCATGGATGGATATTATGGGCAATATTGGAGACAATATTGGATAAAACAATGAACTACCATGCACATCAAGCTCTTGCCATAGCTCTCAGTTTATGTCTCGTTTACAATCATAGAAAATTAAGCAGAATATGGGCCTTATTCTATAATTAAATATAGTATCTTGAAAGATCACAAAACAAGTGTCCAATACAGTATTGTATATGGTTTGTACGGTCTAGTCGCTGTAGTTCCCAACCAGGGGTACTAGCAGTTAGTGCCATCCCCTCCCAGTGTTGACTCGGGTTCGACATTGTCTCCTCCTGTCTTTCCAAAATGTTCTCTGTCCAATAAAAATATAGGAAAAAACTAAAAATAACCGTTAGTTTCTAGACTCAGAAAGAGTCAATACTTCCTTAACCTGTTTTGACAGAGTATTTTAACCAATATCCTGGTTAGTTTCTCATTACCTAGTAAATATGATCTAAAAATTAAATCCAAACATGCATTTCACTGTGCATATTGCTGACCGGCTTCCCTGTTTTGATTGTTAGTGAATAACGCTCCTTACTCTTGATTTTACTCCCAATGTGAGTGGAGCTGAAGAAGGGAGAAATCTCTGCAGTTATGTTCCTCTGTAACCCAACTAGAAGCAACTGTCAATCCAGTCTGCAGCAGAGGAGTCCTGGGATTCTTGAAGTACCATTAGTGGAGTCATTTAAGCAAAGGAGAATCTTTGTTCTTGACACAAGAAACTTGTGTTCCGTCTCGATCGGTGAGGAAATGGGGCCTGGCGATGCATGCGTCATCTTGCATTTGTCCTGAGTCCCTTTCCCCGGGCGCCAGTCTGTGTTCACACAGTACAAAGCTGCAAGCTTTTGATGTAAAGCTGCCGCATTCAGCACATTTCTCCAAAACACAGATTTAAAATATTCTGCCACATTCCATGTAGTTGATTTCTATTTAAAATGGTCATGATTATTTTATTTTGTAACATTAATGGAAGTACATTTGGTGGAAGATGTGGAGAGATGGGGGTGAGGCATTTGCAATTCATGTTCCCTTGCGTGATTACATTAAGAGTGTGTTCTGTCATATTTGATTAATGTATCTTGTTTTCCTTAAAACCAGATTAAAATATGAAAACTGACAGAAATGAGGCTATTACAAAGAATTATCAATTTTTAATAATCTACTCAAGAAAGGAAAAATGAAGTGCTGTACAAGAGAACTGCTCAGAAATGCAGAGATCAGGATTCTGTAACATTCGCAATCAGTGTTTGGCGGCGGATGCAAGCCTCGCGTCTTTGTTTTATGGCACTTTGCAGAAACACAGACACAATTAACATGAAAGGCTTCCAAGCCATGCTTTTATGTTATGAAGCCGGAATGAGAAATGATATTGACCACCGTTGCCAGCCGTACTTGTAGCACCATATGTGTATGAGGCATTAAACTCAACTGTCAACAAACCGACTGAACCGTATAAAATATATTTGGATGTGTGAAGTCTTTCTGTATATTTCCATTATTTCCATATTTCCAATCTTTGTAAGTGATAAACAATATAGCATGCATTTCAATTTGACAACAAAATCCAACATAAAACCCTAATACACATTTGTCATTAAAAAAATGAAAACTGTATCAATCAGTACACGACAGAAATGTTAGTATTTTGTAGGAGTTTATTCCACTGTCATACAGTAGGCTCTCCCAGAAGAACCACAGAAACACACTGCTAGAGATATTTAGCCTTGTAAAAATGTACAGGAAATCTGTATACTCTTTTATCAAAGTCAATAGAAGTTTTTTGAGAAAAGAAAGTGTGTGTGTGTGTGTGTGTGTGTGTGTGTGTGAGTGTGTGTACTGGAATGAAGCAAGATTCCAATTCTGCCATCAACCATTTAGCATGACCACGGGTGACTGTGAATTAAAATGTGGGGTCTTTATGTGCAACCCTACTGCACAAAAGGCTACATCCATAACTTATGGAGACAGGGAGCCCATTAGCTGCCAGCGCTGGCCACCTTTACATAATAAGTCTCTATAATAATCACTGAGAACTAGAGTCATACAAAGTCTAGGCTTATATCACATCCTATCCATATGCAGTGCATTTTGGAAACATCATGACTAAGTTGGACAGAGAGTCATTTGTAACAATGCACACTGTAAATGGTTATACATAACTGCCTTTCCCCAACGGTTGTTCTGATAGCGATGAGTCCTTAGCTATAGCTCTCATCATATGGGATCTATTGACTGTAAGTATGTGATAACGAGAGCCTGTTTCTAGCCTAAAATCACATCCACATGTTTAAACATGACTCAGAGAAACACACGGTTATCTACAAAATACCAACTTTATAATGCTGAAGCAGGCCTTGGTTTGGATGGGCAAGTGAAGACAATTAAGAGTGATTTGGGGACAGGAACCACATGTCGTGAGATGATGATGGGTACACAGGAAGTTCCAACAACAAACCAGTATCAGCTGTTAGATTTAGAGGGTGTGAATCCCATGTGAGCTGTGGTTTCTCCATGAGAGGACTGTCACTGCATACATATTTTAGTCCACATGGATGCCTGTGTTGCAAACACAGAAAGCATTAGTAGAATGGATAGTCACATTCAAGGCCATGTTCTGTGATGGGTGGACCGGAGGCCATATTGAGGGTACTCTTGAGTGTTTTTAAAACACTCAAGAGTGTTAAACATCTCCTGGTGTATTACTTGTGAACAATACAAAGCCAATTGTCCACAAGTAATACACTAGGAGATGTTTGAAATCTCACATCCCTCACCTGGTATGATGTAGAGGTGTGAAAACTGGTAGATAAGTCTATCTCCACACAAGGAAATAATTTGCATTAAAAACACAAAATTCTTTCATTAAAAACAAAAGTCCGCTCTGATGGATTTTCGATAGTACTTCCAAAGTACTTCCAAAAGTACATAATTTTGTAGAGCTAGTTAAAATCTTTTATTGAAAACAACTTCCCCATAATAATATATCCTATTATATTTAACACATCATGTGTGTCCCTGAAATCACTATCCACCTATTTAGTTCGTAGTAGTTCCCCATAATTAAAAAGCCCCTTTCCACAATGACATCACAATGACATCATCATTATTTGGTTTGGAAAAAAAACAGCTCAAAGCTAAGTACTTTATCTTGGTTCAATTGTTTCATGATGTTAGTCTGTATGTCTCATACATTTCCACCCTCTTAAGCTAAATTAAAGACAATGAATTATGTTTCATAACTCCAAAATATGTTTTATAGAGAAGTTCAAATCCTGGTCAAGTGTTCATCATCATTCTAACTCAATCTTGCTCACTGACAAAGCTATGGTTCGAAATCTCCACCCTATTATGTTCCACCGTTAGAAATATGTATACAACTACAGGGTGGAACATGCCCCTAACAGGGTGGAAATGTTGTTAGATAATATATTAAATGAATGACTAATGTCAGAATGTATTGCTATTGACATAATATATTGATTTTTTATGAATATTTAGGCACATATTTCATGTTAAATTACAATTGTTGTTTTTGCTTTCCACCCTGTTATGCTTCATTCCACCCTTTAAGTTTGGTATTTTCAAATCATAATTGAATAATACAATCAAATTATATGCATATTTTTCTGTTAACTTGTAGAGATTAAGTTGTTCAACTAAACACTTTTATTCACCTTTTATTCTGAAAAATAGAGTGCAAATAAAGTGCTGTTCTGAAAATAATGCATTTTACCCCAAAATTTGTTTGATATTTATTTTAAGAAAAAAAAAGATGTGATAGAATAAGGCACATTTAATGTTTTTGAAAGATGTAATCTGGATGAATACATATATATTGTTAACACTTTCAGAATGTTATGTGTATGTCGCTAACACGGTGGAAATATATAATGTGAATCTCATATGAACAATCTGATGACATTTATCTGGATTTTAGTGCCTGGGCTTGACCAATATGTTTTTCTTACTGTCAAACTTAACTTTTTCTGAAAATTTTCAAATGTTTCTTTTTGCTAAAATATTGAGGTCCAAATGGCACTGCATAGCAAGACTCCAACTTATTAAACTACTTGAAACTACATGCACTAAAACCAGTGTTCAGTGCTACCATACATACTTTTTAAAAGGATTTCCAAACCATTTGTACTGACTGCCCTACATATTACTTTAATGTCTCCCGAAAGGGCAAACCATGGATGAATTATTGATAGGCATCATATGGATCGCACACTGTGGCTCCACACGCCTATTAGAGGGGTGATCTTCATTCATTTACACTAGCTTGAACTGAAGCTCCCCTTTCCTTGCCCTTACTTGTATTCATCTGCTTTAAACAATAACTAACTGAATACCGACCATTGATTTCCAAAAAAATGTATGACAAGATGAGAGCATCAATCCTATGTTAATTTGGGTATATATGTTGATCTTGGGATGTGCATTTTCCCCACAATAGTCAAGGTTAGGATTGGGGGAAGTGGAGATGAACTGATCTGTACCTCATTTTGCATGGCAAAGATGAACCCATGTAGTTTAGCCTGCAACTTGACCTTAGCTGATTTGGGACCATGTCCTTTGTTGTCTAATTCATTTAGCCTTTTTTTCCCATTTCTACAGAGGAATTTGGTAGGGAGGAAAAAGGAAGGGAACACTATCTTCTGAAATGATAGCAAGGAGAGGATAATTGAGAAGTTGAAAAACAGGAATCTAATTGTGCTGGTCCCTCTGGGGACTAATATTGAACTATCTTATAAAAGGTCCACAGTATTCTTCCCTATGATTTATTGCTGAATTCCAGTCATTTTCAATACATTATAGTTCCCAAATTGTGTTTAAATTGAGTGTAGAAGAGAAGAGGCCATTAGGAGATGCAGAAATGAAGATTATTTTTAAATATTCATGCACTCGGTACCTTATTATTGAATCTGTACACTAACAAAATCAATATTAAGTGCAGTTTGACATAAATGTATTTATGAATTTCGACTTTCTAAGTACTGGTATTTTTTTCACAAAAAAAAAAAATATTGTGCGTGTAATGTTGTAATGATATCAAAACATTGTGTCAGGATACATTAGCCTGGGAGCTCATGATCCCACACATAAAAACATAGGAGCGTCGCTGCAGAAATGCTTACTGGGCAGAAATGTCACTTTTTACAAACATCACTCATTTTACAGGCCTGTATCACAAGGCACTTTCTCGGCTGAAGGTGATAGTTAGAGAAAGATGTACGATGCAGTCATCTTGTTTGTACAACTGAGAACCCCTCACAATAAGCCCACTTGTATTAGGGCCTTGGAGTTGTAATGTGTAACATTTGATTAAAATTAATGTCTTTCTTGGTGCCCTACCTGTCCCTGTAACCCTTTTTCTTTCTTTCAGGCCATGTCCTCATTTAGATTCCAATAGTATGCAGAGTCTTTGGCTGAAGTTAGCAATAGCAGTGAGGGTAAAGAGATATTTTCAAATGCATTCAAAGCAGTTGATAGTATGGCTATGCTATATGTAACATTTTATTTGGTTATCTTTGTACCTGCGATATAAATATAACTAAGTTGTCATAAACTACATATATTTCAATTTTATGTATATTTGTTTGTTTTTTTAAATAAGCCCAATCTTTTTTATAATATGTAAGCAGGATATATAGCCTAAACTTAAATATGTTGGTAAACACATAAGCATTTTACATGCGTACGATAACATTAAGGATATGATAAACATTGTAAATTGCTAACATAAGTTGTTTTAATAGTTTTTATCCTTTGTTAATAGAAAACAAAGCAGATGTTAATTGGTTCTTTATTGGATGCACCATCTCTGGATACAAGATGATGTTGTAAAAGCAGTGAAGGATCATGCAAGTGTAAACAAAAAGGATCAATCCAGTGAAAGATTGCAATGATTCAAAGAATCAGGGATCTCCATCTTTTAAATTAAAAAAAAATTATTCAGAAAGACAGATTCTACTCAATTCTGTCTGTAAATTCTCCTAGTTAGGACTTTGTTCACCCAAGAAGGAAAGGATGCTAAAAACAGTATCATTATAGGGTTCGCAATTACATTTGTTGGAAAATTGCAGATTAGGACAAAGATATGTGCCAAGATATAGATATGTGTCATTTTTTTTAGATTATGTTGCATCTATCCCAAATTTTCCAGGAATATTCTGTCAATTAACCAAAGGTATTTTATAAAGCTTTTTTACATCAGCTGTTGTATATAAAGTGCTTTTACAGATACCCAGCCTATAGCTCCACCCAATTTGCCAAGCATAGACTCAGACCAAAGAGACACCAACAGAACACCACCCAAGACAGTTATAGCCCACAGAGTTCTCTCCCATTTCAAGAGCCCCAGGGGTACAAAATCGAACACAAAGATCATGTCAGTGACTCCAACCACTCGCATCGAGTATGACGAAAAGCCTGACATGACATGTTGCATCATCACGATTAAGACAGGGATTCAGCCACCATAATAGCATAGGAAAGAGGGTATCCCAGTGGTTGCAGAGACAGCAAGGGGGGTTTTAAGTCCAGCCTTCAAGCCCCTGGGCCAGACTACACTTAATCATAGACCCTACTGAAGAGATGAGTCTTCAGTAACGATTCCATGTGAGAGTCTATATCTCTCACATTGATTGGTAGATCTATATGATAAAGCCATGCCTCTAGCTGTTTGCTTCTTGTGATTCTAGGTACAGTATTATGCTAAAGTCTTAGGCCTACTGAGAACATTTTTACAGCCAGTAATCTGAGCAGTACGCGTTCATTCGCAAAACACTTTATCACAGAAACACCCTTGAAAAAATTCAGACAACCTCATTTTGGCAACTTTATAAGACCCAGTTTCGATTCAATAACAAAAATAAAAAATTATTTCAATAGCCAGCTAGTATACTTCCTTTATCCCAGAACAAAAACCAACTCTCTCACTAGAAGTTCACGATCTCCACTGCACTCTGTGATTTCCCCAAAGACATTAGTTTTTAAAGAGACAGTGCTGCATTTTCCCCACTATACATCGTGGGGGATTGTCATGACTTCTTCAAAGCTTCTTGCAGGATTTGCGATAACTCTGATTTTGCTTTTTATTCTTTTCCCAATCAGCTTCAGTTATTTTTCACTTATGTTGGGGCTCTGAGGTGCATGGATCCTGATACATTCAGACCCAACCTATGGAGACAATTATGGATAAAGGCCTTTTCGAGTACGCAGGTGATCCACTATTGTTATTTTTTGCAAACCTAATTGACTCGTTAGGCCTTAATCCAAGTCAGGTGATGAAAATTCCAGAACTTAGGTAATTCTCTGACACTTCGAACCTCTCCAGGTGTTTAGTTTTAACTCAACAACAATAGGCTCCTCTTAACCTACATTTCATCTGCTTCCGATGAATGCGGTAAACTATTGAATCCCTATTCATTTTCAGTGAAGAGTATTGAAGTGGGCAGGGGGGCTGAGTGGTGATGTGAACATAAGTTGGAAAGTGAAGGAACTGGTCAGATACTTTGGGAAAGATGGGAAACCACACTGGAATTTTATTTAGCAATCATGTGAAGCAGCATGACAACCTGAATGTGATTGATTGACCGTCGGGAGCTCTATACACGCCTACGTTCATTGGCCAACCTGTTCCCATTTCATCCTCAGGTTATTTTTTTAATTATTTTGCAACCACGTCACACTGGCGGGCAGAAGCGCTATAAATACCTACATACGAATCTGTTCCCATCTCCGCTGCTCGGCGCTGTTCCGTTCGATACTGTTCCGGTCTGTTCGACACTAATGGCGTGTTCCATTTGTACTCGGAGGTCGGAATTTCCGAGTTCCAAGTCAGAAGTTTCAACTGGAACCCCCCCTCAATTCGGAATTCCAACGTGGAAAGTCGGAGCAACACCACTAACCCCGAGTTCGTAATCCAAGATGGCAGCACCCTAAGCCATTTAGCAGACTAGTGTTATAAATTATATAGGAAAATTAGTTATGTTACAATATTCTGAAGGGCACTCGCCTGTCCAGGTTACAAGTTAGGTTACCGGTTACGGAATGGCTGATTAAAAAGTGGTCAAAAAATTTTTCTACACAATGAAATACAATGAAAAACATTGTATATATTTCAAAAATGCAAGCACAACAAAGGCTTTAATGGGGGCGTCCATCTTGTTTTCCAACTTGGAACTTTGGAACGCAATCAACTCAGGTTAACTCGGGTGTGACGTCATTTCGAGTTCCGACTTCCGAGGTAAATGGAACGCGGCATAATGATCTGTCCTAATATCCGCACTACGCCCTAAGGTCTTCTGCGAAGTACACACTTGTTGAAAGTGTACTTAGCGGCGTAAGTGCACAAGGGCCCGAAGCTGTTAAGAGCAGAATTGGGACAGTTCTGTACACGTCACTTCCGTTGTGCTCAGGAAACATGGCGCTGGCCGTAGTTGCGGTGTTCTTAGTACTCCTGCTAAAACGTATCAGAACTCACCACCAGTATATTACTAGAAGAATTAGGAACCACAGGAGAAGAAGGCATTTCTTCTCCATTGCTCGTCGCCACGGTTGCCACTCTTGCCGGTTGTCCAACCTGCGCCAAAACAACCGTTTTGCTTCCCCATTGGTTAGCTTTTCGAAACGTCACGATACTACAGGGATTCTGGGTAATAGCCTATAGCAAAGTCAGGTCTGAGGCACACTTGCGGAAGGGGTGCATTAAGTGCGCAAGAGGGCGCTGATGATCACCCCTGGAGAACAACACTACAGAATTGGGACACCCCTACGGTCTTGCACCCCTTAGCGAGAATGCGCAATTGAGGGGCGCAAGTGTGGATATTGGGACAGGACCAATGTCCTTAGACGTGTTCCGAAACACTTCTGGTCACATGACGCCTGGTGTTGAAAGATCACTTTATTGATCAAAACCTGTGAAGTTACGTCACAAACAATTTACTCAGGTTTTGAAAACCAGGTGCAAAACCATCAACTTTGAATGAGCGGCGTCAATTTGTTTCAAGTTAGCCTAGTTGGCAGTAACCATAGAAATATTCATTCATCTATGGCAGTAACTTTTTCAGTACGCATCGCGGCCTTTAATAAACACCTTATTATCAATTTCGGTACCACAGCAGCAAGTGATGTTCAGCGGTGGCTCAGCGGGTAGTGTTGCAGACTTTACTGTGAAACATGACTATTTATTGCTTTTAAATGATTCATTTCTTTTAGTGCATCCTATGAGTCTGCCTTTATCATCCAACTCATTATAATGGATGCATTGTTTTAAAAATTCTTATTGAAAAGTAGTGATGTGCTGTTCCAGTCTTTTCGACACTCATTGCATCGGAACAATGTCTCATGTAGTGATGGGCTGCTATGCACCACACTCAATACAGTTCAGAGCTTTTCGACACCTTTCCAACACTCACTGCACTGGAACAATGTTCCTAAACACCTCTGGTCACGTGACAGCAGGTGTCGAAACACTTTGTCAGGTAACATTGAAAGAAACAAGTGTCTGTTGATAAGGGGTTAGGGGAAGACTAAAGCTGGGGAAGTACAGGGGTCAGGTTTGATTTGGGGAGGACACTGGGGGACACTTGTTGGGTGGTGATCCCAACCTATTAGCACTTCTCTGTTCCATTCACACATTTTTTGCAAAACTCACACAACTCTCTCTGTTAAGTGCAAAATTGCAAAAAACCTGCATATTTTAACCATCATCTAGCTATAAAAGCTAGACAATCTCCACTGGTAAATGATGATCCTCACTGCCTGCTGGGACTTGTTCACTTGCTCAGTGGAAACACACGTGTTGGAACTGCATTGGACTTGGAGCACAAGAAACGTTGCATTCCCTATTTTGTTTTTGCATCACCTTCTGAAAGCACTCGTCAGCAAAAATGAGCTCTCCAAATGCAGGCATGGTTCAGCTAACTATCTGATCAGTTGCTTGCTGAATCTGTGAATGACAGGTAATGGCCTATACACATTCAAATTAGGGCAGGAATTAAAACAATATAAAAGCATATCCCCGGATGTATTAAAATGAGATGGCCTGACGTGAAATCAGGCCTTCCAAGTTAAATAAAAAACAGTCACAAGAATGGATTTTCTGATAAGACTCTACGCACATAGCGTGGAGATATCAGTTTTTCATACTTTGGTGATACTAATTGCACCTGCCATAGTTCAAATGTTGATTAAATTCAGTAAAAGTACAGATTTTGCTGTGCATACCCTTTAAGCTACACATTTCCTAGGGGAGGTAAATCGCACATAACGGCTGAGGTAACCACTGCTCCATATTATCAAGGAGTGTGCCACTGTCAATGGAGATAGCTATTGTGTGTAGATTGTAGATAGGTATTGTGTGTAGATTGTAGATAGGTATTGTGTGTTGATTGTAGATAGCTATTGTGTGTAGATTGTAGATAGCTATTGTGTGTAGATTGTAGAAAAAAACATCTGTTTAATCCATTTGAAAATAAGGATTTAACAGAAAACATTTCTGGAAAAAGTGAAGGCATTTAGATTAGATTAGATTCAACTTCATTGTCATTGAGCAAGTACAAGTACAGCACAACGAAATGCAGTTAGCATCTAACCTGAAGTGCAAATAGAAGAGGGCAGAAAATTTAAATGTATTAAGTGTATGTATATTACAAGTGGAATGTATTGATGTGCAATGAAGGCAAATGCAGTACAAATGACAATACTAAATGTTCAATGAAGGCAAATAGAGGGCAGAAAATGTATTTAGTATTGTGTATGTTACAAGTGAGATAAATAGTTGTGCGGTTACAAATAGCAATTCTAAATGTGCAATCGAGGCAAATTGAAGGAGTAAGTTAGCATGTGCGACCAGGATGCAGAGACAGCAGCAATGAGGTCACCGAGGTAGACATGCATATGTAACAACTGAAAAATGCAAGTACGATGGCAATTCTACATTGAATGTGCAAGGTGCATGTGCAACTGAAATGCAGGGATAGCAGCAGTCAGGCTCCCGAGGTAGACACATTTGAATCCTTTCCAAAAGCATTGAAAATTATTGAAGCAACTAGTCCCAAACAATTGTGCATTACAGAAAAACCAAAACCTTCTGTGTTCCAGAGACTGTACTAAGTCTAAATAGTGTATTTATACATTTTCAGATTTAACCAGTAGTTCATGATCTGGACAACTCTGTATGTATCTCGGACTACGACACAGTTAAAAACTGCGAAGACCAACGTGTTCCCCACCGTGTGTAGCTGAAACAGTTAGAGAATCAGGCCCTGAATACATGAACGTAATATATAGGCTTTTGGTAAGTTTTGATTATATGTAAGATTGAGACCATAATACTGTACATAACGTAGCCATGTTATTTTGTTGAAGATATTGGTTGAAAAGATATCCTGTAGGGTGTGTTTTGTGAAACTTTGACATTTTCTCCAAATTAAAATATTTCCAATACAAAGTCAAAATGTATGTAAACTTGTTGCCCATTTTCACAATACACACCCTATGTACATAAACAGTGGATTGCCTGGATTGGACAAGGGCTAAAATGTTGTGTTCTGTGGGTGGTTTCATTGTCCATAGTCTTTGCATCAACCATTTGGCTCTGCTTCGATATTCTCCATTCCTGTTCATCGAAGCCAGGAAATCATAAAAACTGCCCATGCTAAATGAAGAAGGGCATCATAAAGCTGCATTACATTGGAATACACTCCTCGCCACCCTCTATCCATATCAATATCAACGGCTGTCTCCTAGCTCGTCCTCTCAGCGTGGCAGTGGAAACAAAACATAAAAGCCATAGAAAGAGGCACAGTTTGTCACTCCTGTAATATAAGATACAATGCAAGTCTTTAAAAGCTAAAGGTCAGGAAAAGATTTCTTCCTCATGTGGGTGTCTTTAAGACTGGTCCGCAGGATTACCAATTTAAAGAACTAAATATTATTCAGAGAAATAGCTTGGTGAGCAGAATCCAGGCCCCTAAACATAAGTCAATTTATATTAGAATTTCCATACATGCATTTTCTTGTTACCGTCAATATGCAAAATGGTGCTTACTAACAAATAATGCATAATGTACTCGAGCCAGAGCATCAATAACTGCATTTGAGCTTTAAAAGAGAGAGCACAAAGATGAGCCATATAAAATACACAACACATTAAACACGGAAACGTCAGAAATATAAAGCTGGCTCTTTGCTTGGTAGACAGGCAGACATTTATCTCTGAACAGACTAGGGCTCAAAAGGAAATAAATAGCCGCCATCCAGCATGCTTCTGTATTTCATTTAGTACCAGTCAGGCTATCTCTTCATACAGCACTTTTACCCAGACCTCTAGTGCATGGCTGTGAGAAACAGAGAAAGAGAATAAAATGTCTCTGGAATTGAAATGTTTACATTCACTGTTTACCTTCTAATTGAAACAATTCAGATTTATATTCTAGCTGAAAAGGGTCTTCCATTTTAAGTTTGGAGTGATAGCACAAACAGTCCATCAGGAATTTGCAGCAATATGAAAGAAGTGGTTTGCAAATTGTTATTTAATTAAACTGCAAGTTTATAAATAATTATTTATTTTTATAAATTATATTGTTATATTTGTAAAACACCAAATGTGGCACAACATTTCTAAATAACAGTAGGTTCTGGGGAAAACGATTTGATTTAAACTTGGGATTTAAACTTCATCATACCTTTTTAGAATTATAAAGTAACCATATTGATTCTTCAAGAATATAATTAATAAATGCCTCATAAGCTGTCTGTCATACCCCATCTGAAATCAAAATATAGCTTGCTTTCCTGCAATATTGTTAACAAATAAACACTTAATAGATTCAAAACATTGTTAAAGCTATAATGGATTTCTGGTTTGGATGTATATATGTAATATTAAGGATCTCAACTTCATAGGAGATGCTAAAGTGTCCATTTCATCCTTGTATCTTGACAATAGCTCAAATGCTCAACAGGCTTACATCAAGTTCCTCCGGGTTCTTTGGTATACCACATAACACGTGTCGGTTTCTGCTCATTCACCCTGAACGGAGAGGATGTTGTGTACTTTGTGGTGATGTTTTTTCGCTTCTTTTGCCTTTGCTCCCACTGGTTTGACATTCAAGAGCATTCAATTATGTATGAACGGCAAGTAATATCCTTCGCCACCAGGCCCCAATACAACATATTTAATCTTTGAGGTCTCGCACAATCATACCCTCCGTGTAATTAGGATTGATTAAAATGATTCAGAAGACACTATCAGATGTGTGTGGGTTGGTGTGAGTCCAAATGGGGAGCACAGTATTGCATGACTGTTAGTGGGTTACCTTAGGTGTACGGCTCCTTCAAGGATGATGACTGCTGTTTGTTGCAATCAGTTGTAAAAACTACGTGCACGCACACGCACGTACATATATACTGTACATGTGTATATATTTGGGTTGTTGAAGTAATTAATTTGAAATGCTTAATGCCGAACTAATAACGAACTAATCAAGGTAGTCATGTAGCTCTGTTGCTCCCCAGTTGCCCTAAGCCAAAGGTAACTACAGTAGCATATCTACTGGTGCATTGCCTGAACTAAGCAGGTTCAAACATATGGAGTGAGATCTCTGCCAAAAGGTTAAGTGTACATATTGTTGGGATTGTAAGAAAATCCATACGTAAATTGTTATGATCGTTAAAAAAAAGTCATACCTAAAACATGAAATGTAAGCATGAAATTAGATCTGTTGCACATGTGACTTTTTTACGATCATATCAATTTACATATGGATCAACTCAATTTGCAAGTTCAGTTCACTCATGTTGCAAAACACTACACACAACTCTCATTGTGTGAGCACAATTGATATTGAGAAAACACCTGTGCCATTTGTGAGAATACGAGTCGCCCGACAAAACTCCAAGTTTTAATGCGCTACAACACATTTCAATTGTGCAAACCCAATTAACCAAATTGTTCACCCAGTTCTCCTCATTCTGTCAACCATAAAATGGGCACACAAGGACTCATGATGGTACAGGAAAAATGGAGCAGAAAAGAGCAGAAAGGGGAAGAGGTAGGGGAAGACAGCGGACAAGGAAGGATTCAATCTGACCAAGAGGCGGCGCCGGGGGAAAGAACGACATTGGTCACATAGTAAGGGTGGAGTAAGGGTGGAGGTCCCTGGCCAAAGGGTTGGAAACATCACCATATATGGAGGTCCCTGGCCAAAGGGGTGGAAACATCACCATGTATGGAGGTCCCTGGCCAAAGGGGTGGAAACATCACCATCTATGGAGGTCCCTGGCCAAAGGGGTGGAAACATCACCATGTATGGAGGTCCCTGGCCAAAGGGGTGGAAACATCACCATCTATGGAGGTCCCTGGCCAAAGGGGTGGAAACATCACCATGTATGGAGGTCCCTGGCCAAAGGGATAGAAACATCACCATCTATGGAGGTCCCTGGCCAAAGGGGTGGAAACATCATCATGTGTGCTACTGCCAGTCAGTAGTGGGTTGTCAAAACCAATTGTTCAGAATATAACTCAGTTCAGTGTACACAGGTGGCACAGGTCTGAGGCAGAGGATAAGAGTATGTGTAAGAGGTGGTGGTCCTCTGGCTGGACTCAGCACAAAGGCATGATACTGAGGCAGAATGAATCTCTCATTGATTTTGCAGTTGCACAACATTTTTGAGTTCATTGTAATGTGCTTTTCATTTAGAGTTTTCTTTGATCATTGGGCTTTTGCAGTGGACTACTGTATTTTTATTTGTATTTTATGCCACTGCTGAATATACAGACATTCAATACTGTATAAGTACTTGCAGTACTTACAGTATTCAATATATTCACTGAACTAAGTTTGATTATTATACTTTTTTATTGCAAAATGTACTATTTACAATTTTTTCAAATCTGTAACTACATGCCCTGGGTGCTGTGTTCTCCATTTTTTTATGTAGCGTCTAATGAATGCTCTGTAGTGTTTATATATTGACTGGCTGTGTATATGATCTAAAAGGTTGGTTTGATTTTGAGAACAGATGAAATGGTGTTGAGGTGAGTCCGGGATTTTGTGAATGTAGTTTGAAGATTTGGATCTTTGTTTAAAGTTTTGGGAAAATGGGTGAAGGTTTCAAGGAATGTGTCTTAGCAATTGTGAAAAACTGTAATCAGTGTTGGGGGTGACGTTGCAAAGTAGTACAAAGTTACAGTAGTCAAACTACTTTTTATCGGTAACGAGTAATGTAATGTGTTAGTTGTTTAAGTAAAGAAAAAAGTGTTACTCAGTTTCTCTCAATGCAACCAACATAGCTTTACGTAGCGTTTATTTTCTCCAGTAGCAAGTGGCAACAAAGGATGCAAAGATGGCAACACCAGCTCTCCTTACTGTAGTTCATTATACCTACACCTACCAAAGCCACGCGCCCTGTTCAATATTTTCAAAAGTATAAAGAATACCAAAATGTTCTATAAAAGCAAATTTATCTGGATTCGTCAAAAAGTTTTTTAAGTTTGAACAGTTTTTAAATGGTTTAGGAAGAGTTGCATGAACATTAATAAAAAGAACAATTATTTCTGTTGTTGCAAACCCCAGAAATACTACTAATAACAGATGATTCTCAGTCCAACATCTTAAAGGTTCAATCTGAAAATTAAAGGTACAATCTGAAAAGCTATCCATTGGTAATTAACATTTGTGTAAAACAGTAGTGTTTCTTTATACATTAGTTAGTATGAAACAACTGTCGCTGTAAATGCAATATAGGATGTGGGAATGTGTTCAATAGTCATTATTTATTTATTTTTATCTAGTGATTCTTGAAGAGTATATCTTTTGGCAATCCAAAATCCCATTTTCCAAATTATAACTTTTAAAGTAGTGACCAGTTTACAGAATTATCCACAACACCAAAGTAACAAAACAGCTAACATTAAAAATGATTGAAGAATTGTGAAGACTGTGCTTCAATATAGCATTACATATGACACAAAATGAAGATATTGAAGATAACATACTCTCATAAAAATCTGTAAATACTGAAATTGGTCCATGATGACATACTTTAGATGCTCTTTAAATGCATTGGTAACTCAACATCACCATGTTAGTAAATAAATATGATGCCAAGGGGCTGAACTATTATTGGAAAGTCAAGATGTAATACTTTTTTCTTCAAATAAATGTTATGCACTTTCTTGACTAGGTGCTACACTCTACACGCAGGCTTACAATAACAAAGCATAGTTGAACAGAGAAAATACATCTCAAACAGCATGTTTACCCATCACACAACATGCAGGGATTAAAAATGTATTAGTGTTCCATCCATTTTTCAACTTCCAAATGGTAAACTTCTACTAAAGCTTCAAGTATATCTGTCTGGGTTAAAATAAATAAATCAAAAATGCACTTCAGCATTTCCTGGCCTTTTTTTCTGCGGAAGATGATGCTGTGTTTGTGGCCAATTTGCAAAGAGCATCCTGTCCTCAGAAACATGGGGAGCTCTCTAAATATACTGTAAATAAATAAGAACTTTTCAATTAGACTTTGGATCTTTTCTGTTAATTCAAATGATTTGTCACTTTTCCAGGGAACTGCATGTAATATTTAGATTACTTTCACTTTTTCTATTCCCTTTTGTCTCAGGGGATTTACGTCACGCACAGAAATGGTCTAATTTTCAAACCAAGTGGCGTCAGATGGGATTTTGGTGCAAAGACTGTAATTATGTGTAACATCACTTCAATGTGGGGAGGGAAAAAGCGTAAAAGATTTAGCAACACAAGACAAATGGAAAAATGCATGCGGAAACAAGTAAAAGAAGCACTACATTCACAGTTTTTCTATTAATAATACATGATCTTCCCTGACTAACAACTGTGTTCCTCCCCTTTTCTTCCACATTTGTACAGCTCAGTGCTATCCCCCAAAACATTTTTTTTATATGAAATGTGTTGTTTACTTTGTCCCTTAGATGGAGTCCCCACAAGTATGTGTTCTATCCCCAACCCTCTTGTCACTCTACACCAACAACTGTGCCTTCAACAATACATCTCTCAAGCTTCTCAAGATCACAGATGTCACCACTCAGGTCGATCTCATCCTTGACGGTGATCAGTCCATGCACCATTGAGAGGTTGACAGGGCTGTTGGCCTGGTGCAGGCAAAACAACCCAGTGGTTAACACAGACAAAATAGTTAAAGGGATACTTGATGTTAGGAAAGGCTTCCCACCTTCACCCCTTGACATTGAGAGCACAGCTGTTTGTTTCTAGGGCCAGCAAGAACAGGTAATCTGTCTCAGAGAGACTAATAGGACTATGCTGGCCTCATCAAGACACCTCATAACTCTTAAACGCTAATTAAAGTAGATGGAAATGCCTCACGCCAATATCCAAATATGCTTCTATCAGTTTTCATTCATCCTTGTAGATCTGTCAGATTAGATGGGTAGCATCAGTGAACTGCGATATTCAAGTCTCCCCACAGATGTTCAGTGGGGTTCAAGTCCACGCTTTGGATGGGCAACTCAAGGACATTCATAGACTTGGGTCAATGGGTCACTGTTGTTCTGAAAGAATAAACTTTGCCCCAGACTAATGTCCTGTGCATTTAAGGTTTTCTTCAAAAACATCTCTGAAGTTTGCTCTGTTCATCCATCCCTCAATCCTGACCAGTCTCCCAGTCCCTGCCACTGAGAAGCATCACCACTGCAGAATGTCCCCACCAGCATGCTTCACCATAGGGATGGTATTAGCTAGGTGATAAGTGGTAAATTGATTCTGGCAGATGTAGCGCCTAGCATTCAGGCTTATTAGTTAGATTTTGGTCTCATCAGACCAAATAAAGGTAGATTTTTGTCTCATCTACCATCAAGGCAAGATGTGAGTGCTTGGGATATGTTTGTCTTATACACTTTGAACAATCTACAAATCATTCCACAAATGTTCGGTTGGATTTAGGTTGTGGCTCTGTGGATCACGTAAGGACATTTACCTTGTTATTCCTTGTTATGCTTGTTATGCTTCTCCACTGTAGCTTTGGCTGTGGGCTTCTAGTTGTTGTCATGCGGAAAGATGAACTTCCATCCCAGTTACAGGTTTCTTGTATAGGGCCGCAGGTTTACCCTAAAGACATTTCTGTACTTTGCTGTATTTCTTTTCCCTTTTTGCATGTTGGTTATAATTTCACATTTTGTTTCCTCAGACAAAATCTTTTGCCACATGGTTACAGAATTCAAAAGGATTCTGATTAATGGCTTCCTTCTTGCTATTCTACGATAAAGGCCAGATGTGAGTGCTTGGGATATGTTTGTCATATACACACATTGACCAGTCTTGGCCATGGAAGCCTGCATCTCTGTCAAAGTTGGCCATTGGCCATTGGCCTCTTCATGCTCTCGGAGTGTTTCAGACGGCATGTCATATGCCTTTTACCTAGGACTGGCCTCCATTTAGCCTCTCTACCATGAAGGCTTGAAGTGGTCATTGTGCTCTTGGTCTAACATGGTTGCTCATATGACAAATGTTATTTTTAGACAAGAAAAACATTTAAGGTTAGGTAATGCTTCCAGTGCATCCCTGCATCTCAGCTGCACATGCTACCTTACTCCTTCAGTTTGCCTCGATTGCACATTTAGAATTATCATTTGTACCCGCACAACTATTTATTCCACTTGTAACATACATTATACTTAATACTTGTACATTTTCTGCCCTCCTCTATTTGCCTTCATTGCACATTTAGAACTGCCATTTGTACTTTATTTGCCTACATTGCACATCAATACATTGCGCGTGTAATATACATATACTTAATACTTCTAAATTATCTGCCCTTTTCTATTTCCACTTCTGGTTATATGCTAGCTGCATTTCATTGTACTCTACTTGTGCTTGTTCAATGACAATACAGTTTAATCTAATCCGTGTGGTTAAGATTACGATTAGGGTAAGGTTAGACAACAGAAATGGTTAAGGTTTGGTAATGTTCCCATTTGTTTAAAGTTAGAATACCAAAATATCATTATATACACGTATGTACTACTGCCCCTAGTCATCATAGTAAACATACCATAGCATGGTGTGTTAATGCAAGACATTTATCCACGTGTATCCATTACAGGTAGAAGGTCATTTTATCTTGTGTATCGTACGTGTTTTGGTATATATTTGTGCGCGGTATACAGTGGATATAAAAAGTCTACACACCCCTGTGAAAATGCCAGGTTTTTGTGATGTAAAAGAATAAGACAAAGATAAATCATGTCAGAACTTTTTCCACTTTTAATGTGACCTATAATGTGAACAATTCAACTGAAAAACAAAATGAAATCTTCGAGGGGGAAAAATGAAAAATAAAAACCTTACAATAACTTGGTTGCATAAGTGTGCACACCCTCTTATAACTGGGGATGTGGCTGTATTCAGAATTAACCAATCACATTCAAACCCATGTTAAATAGAAGTCATTACACACCTGCCATCATTTAAAGTGACTCTGATTAATCACAAATAAAGTTCAGCTGTTCTAGTAGGATCTTCCTGACATTTTCTTAGTTGCATCTCAGAGCAAAAGCCATGGTCCGCAGAGTGCTTCCAAAGCATCAAGGGGATCTCATTGTTGAAAGATATCATTCAGGGGAAGGGTACAAAATAATTTCCAAAGCATTAGATATACCATGGAACACAGTGAAGACAGTCATCATCAAGTGGAGAAAATATGGCACAACAGAGACATTACCAAGAACTGGACATCCCTTCAAAATTGATGAAAAGATAAGAAGAAAACTGGACAGGGAGGCTCCCAAGAGGCCTACAGCAACATTAAAGGAACTGCAGGAATA
>JACXGI010000126.1:129696-187561 GCA_016801175.1 Esox masquinongy
AGGGTGGAGGGAATTATGAACAGTTCCAAATACCAGGCAATTTTGGCACAAAACCTTCAGGCGTCCGTTAGAAAGCTGAAGATGAAGAGGAAGTTCACCTTTCAGCACGACAACGACCCAAAGCACACATCCAAATCCACAAAAGCATGGCTTCACCAGAAGAAGATTAACGTTTTGGAATGACCCAGCCAGAGCCCAGGCCTGAATCCAACTGAACATCTGTGGGGTGATCTGAAGAGGGCTGTGCACAGGAGATGTCCTCGCAATTAGACAGATTTGGAGCGCTTCTGCAAAGAAGAGTGGGCAAATATTGCCACATCAAGATGTGCCATGCTAATAGACTCCTACCCAAAAAGACTGAGTGCTGTAATAAAATCAAAAGGTGCTTCAACAAAGTATTAGTTTAAGGGTGTGCACACTTATGCAACCAGGTTATTGTGAGTTTTTTATTTTTCCCCCTCAAAGATTTCAGGTTGTTTTTCAATTGAATTGTTTACGTTATAGGTCACATTAAAGGTGGAAAAAGTTCTGACATTATTTATTTTTGTCTCATTCTTTTACATCACAAGAACCTGGCATTTTAACAGGGGTGTGTAGACTTTTTATATCCACTGTATGCTAGCTGTGTGCTCTTTTACATGAGTACATGTGACACGATTTCAGGGAAACATTTGGTCTTGATACGCCATATGCTTCTCTTCACATGCACTCTTCCCCCAAAAAACACCTCATTCATTCCGCTACAGAGGTGGGTAAGGATATACACATCATTAAGTAGCAATGGTAGGAGTATTCATTAGTTAAGTAGTAGAAAGGGATGTGTGATTGATTGTTTGAGAGACTAGTTTAGTTTAACAATTTGTTTGAATTACTGCAACAATTGGGCCTAGAGTAGAATCACTCACCGTATGCATTACACTGTCCGGACCAACAAGTCTGTGTTCACACAAATCCACAGAATCATTTGAGTGTAACAACAATTTTGTGGGTTGTGAGGACATTGCTTCAAAATGAGTGACAAGACATCACAAGAAAACAATGCTAGTGTGTAGCCTAAACCCCTTGCTTTCATATGCGGTGTAACATTTGTTTCTAGCAGATTTTTTTATTGTCTTAAAGGGGAATTTCACCATTGGTCACCTACTCAATGTATCAATTAATAATGTTAGCAATGATACATTTCTGTGATAAAGTATTTCTCCTCAACACAATCTGGAACAAGTGAATATGAATTTCCCAGCTGAATCAACTTTCTCTTGATTCTTATGTTTGTAAAATACCACTAAGTTTCAGCATTCACAGGAAACGTAGAGACCACCTCTCAGACAAAATTCGGGAATACAATAGGAATAATAATTTTAAGAAAAAAAAATTAACAAACAATTGTTATTTTTTTTTTATCATATTCATGTGGTTTTCTGTGTCTGGCTGTACTAATTACAAGCAAATTTCATCCCACCAAACATTCACATTAAAACACATAACAGTTGAAATAACTTTTTCCAATGATAATTTCCTTTTGACAAGCAAGTTCATGCTCTTTCATTGTTTGTCTAGCAGATTACATAAAGGCAATTGTAAACACATGTTCACCACTTTTTCCAGTGTATGTCCTTTTAACAAGAAAATTAATGGTTTCTTTGACAAGCAAATGAGGTTTTTACTAAATCTGGTCGTTCATTCTATGAACAACGCTGTCATATGTTCTACTTAATTGAAACAGGAGCAATTCTGCCATGTGAACTTCCTTAACTGCTGGGAAGAACCACCTGCTCACATCAGTGGCAACGAAGACGTCACCTCGGGAGAGGATCAAACCCCCCGACAACGGCAGGAGCTAAGGGAGCCAGTAGACCTGCTCTCCGACCTATTGTCACCGACCTCAGGCTGAGCCCAGGTTATCCAGCATTTCATCTACATGGAGCCGTGGGGTATGGCCCTCTAGCGTCCGTACCGTACACCTGAGGCATGTTGGAAAGCCTTTGAAAAGGATTGAAGGAGCTCACACGAGCCGGCCTCAATATCTTCCTCCAAAAAATTAAGCGAGATACCTAAGTTATTTCATGGCCAGGGTTTAGTTATGCCCCAGCGGAAGAAGGTTGATGTAGTGTAGCATTTTCCCCCATCCGCCACCAAGACCCAGGTGTGTGCTTTCCTGGGGTTGGCAGGGTACTACCAATAGTTTCTGCCCAACTTGCGGCTCCCTTAACCGAAGCAACCAAGGAGGCTAGACCAGGGAGAGTGGAACGGGCCCAGGACATTCCACCTACTCAAGAGGGCACTAACAACTGAATTCGTCCTGCACGCCCCAGACCTCAACAGGCATTCAGCGTGCAGACAGTCCGAGATGGGGGTGAGCTTCTAGACTGACAGTACCTAAAAGAAGCATGTTAATTCCCACAGCCACTGTTTATTTAACAATAGGCACAGATCAATTGAATTAACTTACTTATTTTCTGTCTTGGCCCCGATGAAATTGTTGTGATTCAAATGCAATTAAAAACATTGTTCAATTTGAATGTTTACCCTGGAAATCATCAGGAAAAAACATACATGCAGTTCTCACTGACTCACAAATCATTTTAGCCTACTCCAGTGGTTCTTCTAGTGGTTCAATATCACCATGTAAGAATACTTCAGAAAACACACCCTCCTGCCCGGTGCCTTTGTAGTGTCATGAACTGTGGTGTCAAATTAAGGACGTAACTTACCAAACCCGTTAGCCGTAGGTGTAAGACATGGTCAAAGTTTTGCCTTACAAAACCTGTGGATCTTTAAATACTTTTGGTTTACTTTTAGCACAACCTGTATAACAAAGGCAATGCAAAATGAAACAATACATGACTGTGTTTATTTTTCAGATCTTGCTACTCCTTCAAGACACGTTCTGACATATTAGAGTGAGTTGTTTACCAAACAAATCCCATTCCCGCACTCCTTCTGGCCAATTACGTGTGAAACAAATTTCACTGCCCTAGAAATATCACTCATGATACAAACCACAGGGTGAAATGTCCCTTAAATATAACTTCACTTTCTGAAGAAAATAGAGATTTGTGGCCCCCTATCAATGCAACGCTCAAATACCTTATATCTGCAGATTCTTTAGTGTGAAACAGAGGGAGCATGTAGTGTGCAAGAGCATGCAAGGCCAAGTAAAGTCAATCACCAATCTGAATCCAACTGAGCATGCCTTTCACATAGTGAAAGAGACCCAAAATAAGCAGGAACTGGAAAATGCTACAGTACATGCCTGGCAGAGCATCACTAGTGAAGATACAAAGCGTCTAATGTTAGTTTTTAGGGGTTGCTGATTTTACAATGATTATTATTATGCACATAATGTTAATCTGTACAAATGTTTTTGGTACGCAAAACGTTGAGGATCTATACAAAACATGCTGTCATTTCTTATGGTTCATTAGAACATAGGCTGCATGACTAGTAAGCCCATATAATTTCTAATCCAAAATGCTGGAATACACAGCCAAAAACCAAAACGATTGTCACTGTCTAAATACTTTTAGAGTATCCTCATGCTTCTTGAATGTATTCACTCCCATATCAGCTAAAAATACGACATCATCATGTTTAGGTCACAGAGATAAAAGTTAATGGCTACTTACAGTAGTTAACTATAGAAGCTTCTACTTTTTAACAAAACCCTGTAATCATTAGTTGTTAGTGCTCCAAAAAATAGCTTTTTCTGTGGATTCTTTTGGTTTGGTTTACTATCTTAACAAATGCTGAGGTTATGGTTATATACAGAAAATGAGCTGCTTTGACTCAGTCTTATAGCATAATCAGATTAGAACCAAGTGACAACACTGCCATGATGACTGCCAGGATTGACAGACCACAATCACGTTTTCAGTTCACAGAAACATCACACCAGCGATAGAGCAGCCCAGATAGTCAGCCCGTTGTGATATAAAAACAACATTGCAACACTGCATTAAATTATATTGTCTTGCATGTAAGGTCTCTATGAGCCTGTTCTGCACTGCTACTCTGATATATACAGCTCCAGAAAAAATTAAGAGACCACTGCACCTTTTTCTTTCCTTTCCAAGCGTTCAGTTTGCAACGGTCTCTTATTTTTAACCCTTTTGTTCCTCACTCAAAACCTTTGTATTCGACTTTTTTGGAAAGGAAAGAAAAAGTTGCAGTGGTCTCTTAATTTTTTCCGGAGCTGTATATACAGTTAGGTCTGGAAATAATTGGACACTGACACAAGTTTTGTTATTTTGGCTGTTTACCAAAAAATATTCAAGTTACAGTTAAATAAAGAATATGGGCTTACAGTGCAGTGTCTCAGATTTAATTTGAGGGTATTCATATCCAAATCCAAGTGAAGAACACCCTCCAGGAGGTAGGCATATCATTATCCAAGTTTACCATGAAGAGAATATTTCACGAGAGCAAATACATTCACCACAAGGTGCAAACCATTCATAAACCTCAAGAATAGAAAGGCCAGATTAGCCAAAAAAAAAAATCTAAAAAAGCCAGTCCAGTTCTGGAACAGCATACTTTGGGCAGATTAAACTAAGATCAACCTGAATGTTCAACCAACTAGAATGTTGGGAAGAAAACAATATGGAGAAGGCTTGGAACAGCTCAAGATCCAAAGCATACCACATCATCTGTAAAACATGGTAGAGGCAGTGTGATGGCATAGCCATGTATGGCTTCCAATGGCACTGGGTCACTAGTGTTTATTGATGACTTAACAGAAGACAGAAGCAGCCGGATGAATTCTGAAGTGTATAGGGGTATATAGTCTGCTCAGATTCAGCCAAATTCAGCAAAGTTGATTGGACGGCACTTCACTTTACAGAGGGACAATGGCCCAAAACATACTGCGAAAACAACCCCGGAGTTTTTTAAGGCAAAGAAGTGGAATATTCCGCAATGGTCAATCACCTGATCTCAACCCGATCAAACAGAAAGACCCACGAACAAACAACAACTGAAGACAACTGCAGTAAAGGCCTGGCAAAGCATCACAAAGGAGGAAACACAACGTTTGGTGATGTCAATGTGTTCCAGACATCAAGCAGTAATTGCCTGCAAAGGATTCTCGACCAAGTATTAAAAGTGAATATTTCATTTATGATTGTTTTAATTTGTCCAATTACATTTGAGCCCCTGAAATAAGGGGACAGTGTATGAAAATGGTTGCAATTCCTAAATGTTTCATGTGATATTTTCGTTCAACCCTTTGAATTAAAGCTGAAAGTCTGCAATTCAATTGCATCTTGGTTGTTTAATTTCAAATCCATTGTGGTGGCGTACATAGCCCAAATTATGAAAATAGTGTCAGTGTCCAGACCTAACTTTATATACAGTTGTAACCAAAATTATTCAATCTCCATTGCAAATCAGATTTATTGTCAAAATGTACAGACTGTCTATGGAGTTAGATATCTGCCAAAAGGTTAAGCGTACGTATTGTTGGGATTATAAGACAATCCATCCGTAAATTGGTATGATCGTAAAAAACGTAATATGCAAAACATGAAACGTACGCGTGAAATTAGATCTGTGAACGTACAAACACCCTGTTATGATGATGGACAAATATTTTTTGCTTGTACTAATCTAGTTTTACAATTCTAAAATACAGCATCACAATCTGGAGTTTTGGCAGTTTCATCTCATCCTCCCAAAAAACGTAACCGAAACTTTCTGGGATGAGTGCTAATATAACAAGCAGAGGCAGTGTGACCAACAGGAAATCAGGGAAACTGGAAATAGGTATCCTGCAAGATTTCAATTTAAAAGTCTCTTCTTCCTTCATGCATGCATAGTGAATGCTGATTTTCATGTGCATTACTGCTCTTTGTGCATAGGTTTCATGTGTAATAAAAATCACTCAAACTTATAGAAATTGTATTATTGTGTAGGCCTACACACTTGTTGTGGTCCCAAATACTCAAACAGCGTTGCTTTATGGGTCTTCGTTTTTTTCCTCCTGGGTTGTTGCTGTAAAATGAGAATTTGTTAAAATACTGAATAACTAAAACAAAATGTTAAGCAATTACTACAGAAGTTCCAGGCCACATACAGCCATCATAAATAGTGTGGACAGAACACAGCAATTAAATAGCACATGCCAGACTAATATTTAAAGAATATCTTGACCAAAATCACTTCATTATATTTTGCAGCTCAGAAGGATATTCTATGCAATAGTATACTGTGTCCTTGTCATTTTCACACAAGTATTTTTACCTAACGCCTAAATGCTTGATAGCCTACTGGTGTAATGTTGTTAAGCAGCCTTAAAAAAATCAGCTATGGACTTTTATTTTGAATATGATATCCAGAATGGCAACGCTATGGTTGAACACTCGGCTAGTGGTCCAACTTATTTTTGCTAGCTTTACAGTTTCGAAGAGCTACGTTTGGGTCTTATCTTTGTAGATGCCAGATTACTGAAAAAAGTTTGTACGTAGAAAAACGATTTGTAAACAAATAAGTGGCGACGTAAAGTAAGAATTTAACGTGTGGAAAGTCGTAAAAGGGTGTTTGTACGTTCACAGATTTAATTTCACGCTTACGTTTCATGTTTTACGTCTGACCTTTTTTACGATCATACCAATTTACGAATGTATTTTCTTATGATCCTAACAATACGTACGCTTAACCTTTTGGCAGATATCTAACTCCATATCTGTCAGCTGTTTGCAATGAACAAATCAAACAAAAGCAATTGAAATAGGTCAACACAACGAATGCTTCAAGTGGCTTCGCCAAATTCAACTGAAAATGAAACTTATAATGACTTCCCCAGTCTCAAAATTATTCAATCCCTTCATGGCAAGCATATTTAGTACTCAGTAAAGCACCCTTTTGCTGTTATGACCTGTTGCAAACGGGATGCATAGCCAGACACCAGCTTCTGGCAGCGTTCCTGATTAATATTAGCCCATTCATCATGAGCAATGGCCTCCAGTTCAGTAATATTTTTTGGGTTTGCCTGCTGCAACCGCCTTCTTCAAATCTCACCGGAGATTTTCTATGGGGTCAGGTGACTGTGATGGCCACTGTAGAATCTTTCAAGACTTCTTCGGCAACCAACCCTTGGTGGAATTTGAGGTATGCTTGGGATCATTGTCCTGTTGGAAGGTCCAATGACGCCCAAGCTTCTGCTTCCTCACAGACGGCATGACATTTTCTCCTTGGATTTCCTGATACTTCAATGAATCCATCTTGCCTTCCACACGCTGCTGGTTTCCAGTGCCAGAGGATGCAAAGCAGCCCTGAGCATCACCGAGCCACCACCATGCTTAACTGTGAGCAGAGTGTTCTTTTCAGCGTATGCTTCATTCTTCTTCCTGCTGATACTGATACTGCTGATCCATTGTGCCGAAAAGTTCCAGTTTTGTTTCATCGCTCCAAAGAACAGATTCTCAAAACTTCTGTGGCTTATTTCTGTGATTTTGAGCATACTGGAGCCAACTTTTCTTGTGCTTTTGGATAAGTAGTTGTGTATGTCTTGGAGTTCTGGCATGGAAACTTTTTGCATTCAGTACGCGCCTTACTGGGCTCACTGAAACCTCAGTGGCTGTTGCTACTAAGTCTTGCTGCAGGTCTTTTGCAGTCACTCAAGGGTTTTTCACAATCTGCTTTCTCAGAAATCTGGTTGCAGCCATTAATAGCTTACCTTCTCTGCCCCGTCCAAGTAGTGTAACCACTGTTCCTTTAACTTTGAACTTGCGAACTATGCTTCCAAAGTTTACTCTAGGAACATTCACTGCCTTCGCTATTTTTTTGTATCCTGTTCCTTGTTTGTGAAGGGCGATGATCTTTTAACTTTTTGAACCATTCTTTTGACTTAGCCATATTTCTAACATGCAGTCAAACGTGACACTCAACAAACCCCTAGCCAGTTCTGGTATTTCATGTGTTCCAGCTCAAGCACACTTGATGCAACTAATCATGGGCTTCATTAGTTGCACCAGGTGTGGTGCAACTAATTCCATTCAGGGGGTTGAATAATTTTGAGACTGGGGAAGTCATTATAAGTTGCATTTTCAGTTGAATTTGGGGAAACCACTTGAAGCATTCATTGTGTTGAGCTATTTCAATTTCTTTGTTTGATTTGTTCATTGCAAACAGCTGAAAGTCTGTAAATTTTGACAATAAACCTGATTTGCAAAGCGGGTTGAATAATTTTGATTACAACTGTTTATGCACTGTCCTGTTTTCCCAGCCTACTCAACACTGTGAGTAGTCTCCTCATATTATCATGTGTCTATATCTTTGTGGTATATGCCATTAGAGTAAAATCCTGCACCACCCTGAGTAGAAAAGTTGAGCACTTTTTAACTCCATCCATACATGGGGACTTGTACTTCTTGGATGAACCTACCCCCATTTTCTTTTTCAGTAACTTTGTAGATTTTATCTTCATTTATTAACACACCGTACTCCACAGTTTTTGGAAGAATTGTTTTATTATCAAGAAATTAAATGATACATTAAAAATACTAAACGAAATTCCATAATTTGATAACTCCCCACCCTGTGAGTTAATACTTGGTGTAAAAACTTTTGGCATTCATTACAGTTGTAATTTGTTTGGATAGATCTGTTCAAGCTCTGTCAGGTTATTTGGGTAGTGTCAATGAACAGCAATCTAAAAATCATTCCACAAATACTCTGTTTTATTTAGGTTGTGGCTCTGACTGGATCATGTAAGGACATTTACCTTGTTGTTCCTTAGCCTCTCCACTGTAGCTTTGGCTGTGTGCTTCTAGTTGTTGTCATGCTGAAAGATGAACTTCCATCCCAATTACAGCTTTCTTGCATAGAGCCGCAGGTTTACCCTAAAGACATTTCTGTAATTTGCTGTATTTCTTTTCCCTTCTATCCAAACACATTTTGCAATCCCTGACAATGAGAAACCTTCACATAACATGGTGCTGCCGCTAACATGCTTCATAGTAGGGATGGTGTTTTTTGGGTAATGTGCCATTTTGGGTTCATGCCAAACCACACATTTGACATGTTGGTTATAATTTCACATTTTGTTTCCTCTGACAAAATCTTTTGCCACATGGTTAGATAATTCAAAAGGATTCTGATTAATGGCTTCCTTCCTGCTATTCTACCATAAAGGCAAAATGTGAGTGCTTGGCATATGTTTGTCACATACACACTGACCAGTCTTGGCCATGGAAGCCTGCATCTCTGTCAAAGTTGCCACTGGCCTCTTGGTAGCTTCTCTGATCAGTAGATGTACTGGCTTGGTCATCCAGTTTGGAGGAACAGCCTCATCTGAGTCTTGGTGGAGCCATACACCTTAGACTTCTTAACAATTGTATTGACTGTGCTACAAGAGATATTCATGTGCTTTAAAATATTGTTATACTCATCCCCTTATCTGTGTACCTACAGAAACTGCAGAATTTATCCTGAAATCATGTAAATCATTACAATTTAACATAATAGGCTAATTGGTGTGTGATTTTGAAGGTGGCTGGTTACATCTGAGCTAATTTAGGAATGCTATTAAAAGGGGGATAGGGACTTCAGTTGCAATCAGTTTTGTATTGTTCAAATAGTTGCATTTTTCTCAGTAAAAAAAATAGTCCCCTGGAAGTGTGGAGAATGGTGTGTATATAAGTGGGAAGAAAATTCTTAATTAAATGCATGCAGCTCTGAGGCAATGACACAACAATGTAAACAAAATGTCAAGGGGGTGTAAACTTTCTATAGGCACTGTAATTGAGGTTAAGGTTAAAATAATTTGGTTAAGACAATTTTGGATACACTGTCCATGCCCATCCTCCTCAAGTCACCAGTTGAGACTGATACAGTGTTGACCTGCTTGATATTACAGGCCACACTCAAACCAACAAGTTTGCTTTGTTTTGCTATACTTCTCTACTTTTACATAGTGATTACACTGTGAGTCATTATTGTAAAGTGTACTGACCCTGTGTAAACTTATATTTACCATGCTGGAACAGTTAATGAAATATATTTTAATTAGAACCTCTCTTAAGGGTTGAGGATCTAAAGGGCTCCCTGCTTTGTTTTGACTTTGTGGTTGACTTTGTGGGTGCAGATCTAGTGTTGTGAGATAAAACACTAATATCTTAATTAAGAAGTGCCATTCAGCTGTTTGTAACTAAAGTCAACTGATTTTTTTGACGTGAGCGGCACCTGCAGCAAAATAATAACTCAACATACAATGAATCAACGAAACAATAGCATCGTTTTTCAAGCGTCACTGATTGAAAGTGGCCTGGCTACTCAAGGTAACAACTGTAGCAGCATTTCTTACTTGGCTTGTATAATGCAGTCTCTGGCAGTCTCTATTATTATATTCAGGTACATTAGTACGGAAATGTGCAGTAACTTAAAAATGCTCATGTGAAAAAACATGGAATGTATTAAATTAATGGTCTCTTTTGCCTCAGGGCAAAAATTAAAAGGGACCCCCAATGAGTTCATTTTTCACCGCTTTGGTTATGCATTCAACACTCTAATTAAAATTTTATGTAAGTTTTACAAAGTATTTATTACACCAACTCTTGATGTAAATTTCATGTGATCTATCTGGGGACTCTCACCCATTAAGTAATTTAATTGTGACATGCACTTTCTACGCACCTCATGCTTTTATGCTTATTCCTCTTCATCTAAATTGTCAGTTTTGTCTATTATTGGCACTGTTTATGAGCTTACAGCAAAGTACTCTGAATATATGAAGGCAACATTCATGAGAACATCTCCCTAAAAGGAATAATTGGGTGTCTCCTGCTAAGAAAAGGACAGAACTAGCCAGTGAAAGTACCCTGGTGTACATGCACAACTCACAGGGATTTGTGAGGCATACACAGATGCCTGTACATGGCATATTATATTCTGGAATGGTGTTTATCAGGGAAAATGTCAGTTAGTACTGGCAAATGTGGAGTAGTGGAAATTTTTTAATTTGTACAGCAATATTTAATTCCATTCAGAATGTTGCCACTGCCCAGTTGTTGCTACTGTAGTAGAGGCAGATGAATTGAAGACAACATTTTGAAATATATACCTACCCCACCCAACAAAGGTTAAATTTAGATCTCAATTAAATGTCAGCTTGATGATTTAGCGTGCCATCCATAGACTTAAGAATTAAAGTACTAGAATGTACATTAACCTTCTTATAATAGGATAAAAGGTCAGCCATTTTAGTCAGTTAGTTCAGTTAATAAGTTCAACCAGAGTTTGCCACTGTTGTGATACGATATTGTGTAAAACAATTTATTTAAATTATGTATCTGCACTCTATATATTCAAGCTAGACAGTTTTACAGATATTATTATATTTTCTAATTAAATGCAAATATAACAAAATTCTATTAAAACAGTCCATTCTTTGCAGTCAATCAACAGCCAAATCTTGGTTGAAATCAGTTGATTATAGGACTAGGATCAACTCATTGCAACAAGAAATGGTATTAGAAATTATATTATGCAACAAGAAATTATATTATATAGCACTCCCAGCTCTTAAGAATAAAATAATCAAGCCATTGTATAGTCTGTTTACATTTATTTTACAGATTAGTTATACAGACAATGTAAACCTATATAAAATATAAACTGTGTCTGTATGACCATATTTATTTATTTGTAAAATGTCTGGTATTTCACATTCCTTACTTTTATTTTCCTATAAAAGTAAAATCTGGAAATGTTAGAATTTCTCCATGTGTAAAATGATTTAATCCAATTCTGAAATATATGGATTATGATTATCTAATAACAGGATAGGATCTCTATTGTGTCATCAAGGCATGTTTTTTTAGGTTCTATTGTAGTTTTCTCACACATCCTGGTATACTACACTACAGCAATAAATACTACTACACTAACAGTAATAAAAGAAAATATAAAAACCTTTGATTTCCTTGGCCAGTGAAAAATAGCTAGTTAGTAGCGAGCAGGGTTAGCCCAAGAATTTCTTCAGTCTTTAATCCAATCTGTCTATCTTTATCTATTACAGAGAACTGTAAGAAAAGTCACAACGATTGGACAGTGATATATAAGCTAAACATAATTACCATTATGTAAATATCTACTAATATTTACTCTTGAAGGATGAGTGGAAGAGTACTCCACCATCTACAGAGAAATGTGACTCCTCTGTCTCCACCTAGTGTCTTGACCAGTTCCCACACTACAATGCACACAACACCATCATGAAAACATTACAGTGAAGAGTACTCCCATTGCATGAAGCAAAGGGAAATTGAAATTAAGCTCAAACATGCTATCTCACCGTAAATGAGTGGTGTCTTTGGACATGGCTAAAAAGAATTCAAGGCCCTTTACCCATTACCTAAATTTAAATGAACAAAAAAGTAATTTGTGTGTGAGGAAAGGAAGGAACAGCTTGCACATCCTATAGCACTTCTGTTATGGGTCTGGTCCTGATGCTTGTTTTGTTGAACCCAGCCTGTGTGTGCGTGACACAATGTCAGGGAGGTCCCCTTCTGGACACTGGCCATGCCTGTAGCCCAGATGAGATATTGAGGAAGGGGCTACATTTCTGTGATATCCTGTCTGTGCTCACCATCTGATTACAGGGGCTGACGCCTCTGTGTGTATATGCGGGATCCTGTATTTACCATACGTCTACACCAGAAGTCCCCACAAACATGGTAAAACCTTCATCTAGTTCCCACCACGTTTTGCAGCCACCAGGTAAAAGGTTATTTTCTGCTTAGGGGTTAGATTTTGGGTAAAACCTAGAAAAAGGGTTAATGTCAGAATCTGAAATCATTTTAGGATTTAGACATTAGTAGTTAGGATTAGGCCTAGGGTAATGATTTAAAAATATGATTATTGAGGTTAAGGTTGGAGTTAGGTTAAACGTATGTCTTGGGTAAAGGTTAGAATTAGGTTTAGGTTTAGGGAATTGAGAAAAAATGGAATAATTTTTCTGGTACCCACAAGGATAAAGAAACATGTGCGTGAGTATTTCTGACTTAACCATAAAACAGGAACAAAAATATCCCCAAACTGTGGTTACATCAGAAAAATATGATTAATGGGCACATTTTTTCTTTTCCCATTTTGAAAAAGGTCAGGCTTAGGGTAATTCTGGTCAGGGTTCGGGTAAGGTTTAGGATTAGGATTAGTTAAAATATATTTTTTTAAAGGCAGTCAGCTTTGGTGTCCCCATTTAGTTAGCTAAGTGTGTGAGTGAGTAAAGCGATGTGTTTACATGGGCTGATGAGACACAAGTTAACAAGATACTTGAAAAGCCCTTGAAACTCAAACTCAGGACTGTTTTGATAAAGTGATGAAGAAATGATTTGGTGTCCTCCGTTTGTGCCTCCGCTGCTTCTGTTGAGCTGGAATGCTCTTTGCCCTTCCTTCCTCTCCCCACACACAACACCTTTTCTCTATGAAGCTAGCTGCCAACAGCACGTCTTTTTGCTTTCTCTCATTAACCGCGACTGTCAGATCCTCCAGATGACGAGCAATTAAACCAGATAATAAACGCTCGCCATCAATTCCTGTTTGTTGTTGATGTTGCTCTTGTTGTTGTTGTCGAGCTCGGGGCTCCTCTCCTGCCACCTTACCACTGACTAGTACTTTGGTAACACACAGAGTAGTAAGACTCATATCACTTCTTTGCCAACACTAAAAAGGGCCCTAACTGCTCTGTATATGGCAACAACAGGCGGATAATAAGGCGCAGTGAATGTTAACAATTAGATCTTAATCAGACGCAGCTCACCAAGGCTGCTCTTTTATCCCCAGGCTTCACAGAAAGGCAAGCAAAGCAATGCAAACTGCCAAGATAAAATATTACTTGTGGCTTCATGGTATCTCTTGTTGGCTTCTAAAAAATCCCTGGTAATCTTGCTCAGCGTTGCTCGCTGAGACGACATTCTGTAAAGACTCCTGTGTTTGCTCTTGCATTAGAAGCGATAAGGCAGCAGCTCTTGCTTGGGTTCTAACGGGCGTCTCCCTCAACGATGATGAGATGACTCAGTGATAAAGTTGAGAGAGGGATGACTGCGAGATTATTTTCTTTTTCTCCATGATTTCCCTGCCGTGGCCATGCAAGCTTGTTTTACAGTGAAAGCTGCCATCCAGTTGATCAGCATCACAACTAATTATTGGATCATTTATATTGTAGAGAATTTGGGGGTCCGTTTGAGCAGGACATGAACCCTGGGCTCTGTAATTGTTAGTCCAACACCATAGCTTTTACACAAAGAGGCTTAAGCTGTCACAGGCCTACTAAGTTTGCTATATATCCTCTCAAAATGCCAAATCTAACCTCAGCTAACTGGTAATTTAAGTAAGTAAGTAAATTATATCAAACAATACAACTTACATGTATTGCTATTCTAATGATCCTTACTTGTAGAATAAAGCTTTTGCCTTAGAAAACATATAGGCCATGTAAATGACATCCTCTTTTGATATTGTTCATCACAGCTGACCTTTTGCCCATAATGCATTGTTTATTACCCATGGTTATTGTTATAAAAGTTATTGTTATTTTTAAATTTGGGCATGTTATAATAAACTGCTGCACTTTGGTACTTAGAGACAATGCTATTTCTTTCAATTGCTATTAAAACAAGTATACAACCACAGAAGGAATTTCCTGAAAAGGTATCAGATATTTCCATTACCAACCAGGGCTGACTGTGCTGAAAAATATACAACAAACTAGGTGGGAAAAATATATAAAAGGAAAAGAAGCTCCAATTTCCCGTTCTCAATGGAAAAGTGGATGTGGACTCTTGTTTTGAAACTCTGTTTCCCTCAAAAACACTCTGAAAACTAAACAAAATTGACAGTGGTTAGATTTATTGTCTTCTAGTCTTTTGTTTTCAATGCTCAATGTTTTTGACTTTGCCATGGAAACGGAAGACTATTTATCCTTAAAATATTTTACAATAACGTCCCTTTCCTGACTCAACAATGGAAAAATTATGTCATGGTTATTTTCACTCTTTGAAGAATCTGGTAAATTAGCGTGCACACACACAAACACACACACACACACACACGTATACATGCTCACATACACCATTTTATTTTCACACAGCAAATTATCAACAGAATCCTCAAATTTATAGCATACTAAAAGAGTGTGATTAGCTAATAATTTTCTTTAACATTGACTCCTACTCCAATAACAATTTGGCACTTGAGCAAATGCTCCATGTACAGTATATCTGTGTAATGGCTGATTTTCCAGGCGATAACACCAATGGCATAATGCATATGGGAAAAAATTAAGTATTTTAATTGCCTTTTTTGTTTTTGTGAATCAACATAGAATATGAAATATGTTTCAAATAATAGATCTCTTAATCTCAATAACATGTCATACAACTCTGCTCATCACTGCAGGGAAAAGCCAATTGGCTTGTACTAACTAAGCTTACTTTAAAGAAAGCACAAAAATGTTTTTTTAATACAAAGAATTTAAAAATTATGTTTTATCATTGATACACATTTCAGTATAAATGCAGCCACAATTCCTCAATAAATGTAGCTCCTTCCGATCATTTTTGTAATCTACGAATTGGATTGGCAATTGCATCTTTAAGGAACACATACTTTTGCAGACATGTTAGAAACTGGCCCATTGCTTTTCTAGCCAACACTTTTCCTTTTCCTACTACCTTTCCTCATGTCCAATCTAAGAAAACAGTAACAAATAAAGGTGGGACTGCCATGCTGGTACCATTCAGTAAAAGTATTTGGGATTAATTATCACACACACTGATCGCAGTGGAGTCCATTGGATATAGCAGTGTATACTGTAGCAGTCGCCACTCCTAACTTGTTCTTAAACCTCTCCTGGGGACACCAAGCTGTCTTATAATTTTCCTGTAGCCCTGAATCTATCCCATCTGAATCAAAGGGACTGACTTTAGGACTATACTGACTGGATCAGAGCGGGTGTACACCAGTAGTAGGGAGTATGGAGCATGCTTTTGTTTTCAGTCAAAACAGTGCGGACTAAAGGGGTTGCTAGGGCGCTGGGATGATTACTCCTGTTTGACTTGACATGAAACTCGTTTTTCATGTCAATGTACGATGTATGTGCTTAAACAATGAGACAGGACCTATGCACTGGCGTTGAAATCAACTCGTTAGCCCCAGTAGAACCCCCGGGACAGATCCGCAAAGACGCGCCATTTTAGTAGCCAATTCACATGGAAAAAGGACGTTGTATTTTTCCAAAAACTCCTCTCGGTTTTTCGATCGATACCTTATTTATGTCACATATTGACAAACGATGCATGTGCTTAAACAAGGAGACTGGACCTATGCCCTGGCGCTGAAATCAACTCGTTAGCCCCACTAGAACCCCCGGGAGAGATACGCAAAGTCACGCTGTTTTTGCCTATTCACAGCGAAAAAACGACGTTGTATTTTACCAAAAACTCCTCTCGGTTTTTCCATAGCTTATTCATGGACAAACTATGCATTTGCTTAAACTACGAGTCTGGACCTATACACTGGACCTATACACTAGTGTTTGAATTAACGCCTTTTCATAGCCTATTCACTTAGGCAAAAATGTTTTGTATTCTCGGTGTTAGGCCTTGTGGCTCTTTTATTTATCAGTTCACCAGGTTGCTTTTTCACTATCCATTAGGTGTAATCCATTAGGTGTAATTGTTCTTTTTGTACGCTTTTATTTTTTTTATTTGTACAGTTATGGTTACAGACACTCTCCACCTCCATACACTCTATTTTGAGTGTGATTCAATTGCAAAAAAAGAAAAAGTTGAAAAAAAGTTGGGACAGGGGCATGCTTATCACCTCTTTTAAAAATACTCTGTAAGCATTTGGGAACTGAGGAGACCAATTGCTGTAGTTTTGAAAGAGCAATGCATTCCCATTCTTGCTTGATGTAGGATTTCAGCTCAACAGTTTTGGGTCTCCTTTGTCTTATTTTTTGTTTCATAATGTGCAAAATGTTTTCAATGGGTGACAGGTCAGGACTGCATGCAGGCCAATTTAGCACCAGGACTCTTTTACTATAGAGCCATGATGTTGTAATGCATGCATAATGTGGTTTGGCTTTGTCTTGCTGAAATAAGCAAGGCCTTCCCTGAAAAAGACGTCATCTGGATGGCAGCATATGTTGCTCCAAAACCTGTATATATTGTTCATCATTAATGGTGCCTTCACAGATGTGCAAGTCATCCATGCCATGTGGCCTAATGCACCCCCATACCACCATGGATGCTGGCTTTTGAACTGTGCACTGATAAGATGCCGGATGGTCCCTCTACCATTTAGTCCGGAGGACACGGTTTCCATGATTCCCAAAAATAATTTAACATTTTGATTCGTCAGACCACAGGAAAGTTTTCCACTTCACTTCAGTCCATCTTAAATGACCTTGGACCCAGAAAAGGCAGTGGCGTTTCTAGATCTTGTTAATATATGGTTTCTTTTTGCATGGTAGAGTTTTAACTTGCATTTGTGGATACAGCAACATACTGTGTTCACACACAATGGTTTTCAGAAGTGTTCCTGAGCCCTTGCAGTGATGTCCACTACAGAATCGTGTCTGTTTTTAATACAGCGAGGGCCCGAAGATCACAGCCATCCAATATTGTTTTTTGGCCTTGTCCCTTGCTTAGAGAGATTTCTCCAGATTCTCTGAATCTTTTAATGATATTGTGTACCGTAGATGATGAGATCCCCAAACTCTTTGCAATTTTACGTTGCGAAACGTAATTCTTAAATTGTTGCCCTATTTGCCTGCGCAGTCTTTCACGGAGTGGTGAACCCCTCCCCATCCTAACTTCTGACAGACCCATCCTCTCTGGAATGATCTTTTAATACCCAACCATGTTACTGACCTGTTGCCAATTGACCTAATTAGTTGTGTGATATTCCACCAGGTTAATTTTTTTTTAGCATTACACAACAATACACAACTTTTTTGCAAAGTCTTTTGCCACTGTCACAACTTTTTTGAAACGTGTTGCTGGCATCAAATTCAAAATGGGCATATATTTTTCAAGAAACAATGAAGTGTCATAGTTTCAACATTTAATAAATTGCCTTTGTTCTATTTTCTATTGAATATAGGATTTAAATGATTTGCACATCATTGCATTGTGTTTTTATTTACATTTCACACATCCGTCCCAACTTATTTGGAAACAGTGTTGGAGTATCTGATCTGCCCCTTATGGTGGGTACAATTGTAACATGGAATGTACTTTTCTTAGTAGCCTGCTGTAAAACAGCTTGCCATTTTATCTTGTTTTCTCTTCCAAAATGTTAGCCAAGGCCACTCCCACAATCAATCAATCACATTTATTTTATAAAACACTCCACAATCTATCAATCAACATCATTAGTTGTCAAAAGGGCTTTAGGAACCAGACTCTGAGTGTTGACCAGTCATCTTTTGGCTGTGTCGGGTGAACATTATACTACATGACCTTTTAGGCCATGTCAATGTTTTTGCATGTTCAAATGACAGCAGATCAATGAATGTATTTGGGTTGGGTCCAGAGTCTTTGAACAGAATCCAAGTCAGCTGCATAACCAGGTGGACAAGGAGAGGGACAATCAGGTGGACAAGGAGAGGGACAATCAGGTGGACAAGGAGAGGGACAATCAGGTGGACAAGGAGAGGGACAATCAGGTGGGGGGTGGGCAGTGACAGCAGGAATCAACAGGCAGCAACTTGATCTGCAACACATCCAGGAGGACTCTGGACAGGAACAATCACAATTCATTCAGGCCAGGCAGTCCTGAGGTGTGATCTAAGGGCTCACGTCCTCCTAAGGTTAGACAGGACTCCAGGAGAGTTAGAGCATTCCTTGGATTAAAAAGGATACCTGAGCACACATTTCAGACTGACCCTTGTCCCCTGTCACATAAACTAATGTGATATAAACAGTTGGGACTTCAAACAAGACAGAGACACTGTGGCCCTATCCCAATGTATCCCCAGACAGGGTCAACCAGGAAGGTAGTAACCCCACCCACTTTGCCAAGCATCAGACCAAAAGGGGGACCAAGCAACCATAACCACCCCAAAAGAGGGACGAGTATAGCCCACAGAGTTCACTCCCATTGCACGAGGATAGCAAGGGGGAACAAGAGTAAGCCAATGATTCCGCCCCCTGAATGCCATTGGAGAGAGGACATCCCAGTGGAGATGAGAGCCTGCCAGGCAAAAACATGGTGTGTTCGCATACTTCTAATCTTTCACTTTGAAAAAAGATGGGAGAGAGAGGTAATTACCCTGGGAAAAAGAGAGGTGCACAATCTAATGACCAATCACTGTATACAGACATAAGCGAAACTAAAGAAAGCTAGAAAATTGATAATGTGCTTGAAGTTCCGAAAACCCAGTCGAAACACAAACATCCATGAAAACAATCAAATTCATGCATCTTTTAAATGGAAGTATAAAAGAAGCTTTACACACAAACAGATAAGCAAACATACATTCACTTGTGTACTCACACACATTAAATACTTTATTTTAAACAACAAATGCATCACAGTCTAAAGGATTCAAACAGTGGAACTCAACAGCTTTCTCTCTCCTCTCCTCCCCAGGTAAGGTGAGCATAGCCTATGAACAGAACTGAGACAGAATTAAACAGGAGGCCATGGAGGTGAAAGTAACCCCACAAAACAATTTTTGCTGTCAAATACTACAGTGCTCAAAAAAATTAAGGGAACACTTAAATCACACATCGGGTCTCAGTGAAGGAAATATATTAAAGATCAAAATCTTTACTATACATTGTGTAATTCACTGATAAACCAAATTATGGAACAATGGTCAACGGAAACCAAAATCGCCCTCCAACTGAGGGCTGGATTCAAACTCACACCGAAAATCCAAGTAAACAATTGAAATCACAGGTTGTTCTAACTCGCGTGTGTTGTGTGCAACTCATAATGTGACTCAGCCGTGTGTATGGGCCCCACATGCCTGTGTGCACTCCCAACAACGTCTGGGCATGCTCCTGATGAGACGGCGGATGGTGTCCTGGGGGATTCCCTCCCAGACCTGGATCAGGGCATCAGGGAGCTCCTGGACAGTCTGGACAGTCTTGGCGGCATCGGATACACCGACACATAACGTCCCAGAGGTTTTCAATTGGATTCAGGTCTGGGGAATGTAATGGCCAGTCAATGGCATCAATGCCTTCGTCATCCAGGAACTGCTTACATACTCTGGCCACATGAGGCCGTGCATTGTCCTGCACCAGGAGGAACCCAGGGCCCACTGCACCAGTGTAAGTTCTGACGATGGGTCTGAGGATTTTATCCTGGTACCTAAAAGCAGTCAGGGTACCGTTGGCTAGCACTTTGAGGTCTGTGCGACCCTCCAAGGATATGCCTCCCTACAACATCACTGATCCACCGCCAAAGCGGTCATGCTGGATGATGTTCCAGGAAGCATAACGTTCACCACGGCGTCTCCAGACTCTTTCATGTCTGTCACATGTGCTCAGTGTGAACCTGCTCTCATCTGTGAAGAGAACAAGGCGCCAATGGCGGACCTGCCAATTCCAGCATTCTCTGGCGAATGCTAATCGAGCTTGGCTGGGAGCACAGGTCCCACTAGAGGACATTGGGCCCTCATGCCACCCTCATGGAGTCTGTTTCAGACAATTTGGTCAGAAACATGCACACCAGTAGCCCGCTGGAGGTCATTTTGTAGGGCTCTGGCAATGCTCCTCCTGTTCCTCCTCGCACAAAGGTGTAGATACCGGTCCTGCTGCTGGGTTGATGCCCTTCTATGGCCCTGCTCTGCTCTCCTTGTGTAACGGCCCGTGTCCTGGTATCTCCTCCATGCTCTTGAGACTGTGTTGGGAGACACAGCAAACCTTCTTGTGATGGCACGTATGGATGTTCCATCCAGAAGGAGCTAGACTACCTGCGCAACCTGAATCAGCTGCAGGTAACTGCCTCGTGCTACTAGTAGTGACAAAGACACTTGCAAAATACAAAACTAGAGAAGGGTCAGTCAGGAAGGATATGGAGAGAGCAATTGTCTGTGGCCACCACCTGCAAAACCATTCCCTTTTTGGGGGTTGTCTTGCTGTTGCCTCTCCAGTGCACCTGTTCTCACTTTCATTTGCACCAAAACAAGTGACATTGATTCACAATCGCTTATGCTTCCTAACTGGACAGATTGATATCCCTGAAGATAAATTGTCTTGGTGTTATACTATGATGATTACATGTTCCCTCAATTTTTTTGGCAGTGTATATATATTCAATTATTTTATTTACAAGAATGATCATGATCTACACTGTTTCATCTGCTGTTGCAACAACGTGGTTCGATTTGTGTTCTATACAAATGACTGTGCTAGGATACACATTTTTAAAATTGTATATGTGAATGGTGAACTGGTACGCTTAGTCTAAACAGGTCCTTGGGCTGACAAAACGGGTATGTGTTGACACTTTACCAATGGTATCTTTGGCTTTGGGGAATGGGATGAAAACAAAATAGAGTCCCTAGAAAAACACTTGGGATACCTCGTGTTGCTAATACAAATATCATAAGCACATGCAGTTCATACATTTTTATTAAGTCTGACGAATTTGGTGATGAATTTAATTTCTTTTATGCCCATTTCCTAGAAAATTGATATCAAATTTCAATGGCGCTAAAGTTGAAATCTCAAAAGAGTTTCACAAATGTAACATAGCAGGCCAATAATTGCCTAAAACTAAATCCCCCACCTTCTTGTCTTAAAGAGAAAGAAGAAAACATTACACAAAAGTTCTGCACTGCAAAGTTGCTGTGGTTGGGTATGCTAATTTGTGGATCACTATGTCAATCACTTTTTTTGCTTAAGGTCAATTCAAGAATAGGCCTGTGTCCCATTCATAAAATATTCCTGCTATTGAAAACCTATTGGCAACTTTTAAACGGGAAACATCATCCTCTTTTACTACTGCTTCAGTTCTGCCATCCCCACATGAGAACAATTAGGCTATGTAGATTTGGCAAGGTTCCGCAGCTACCAGCTCCAACAGCTTTTGTTGTGTGTTTGTTTTTTTAACCTTTGAGCTCATACCCAATACTGTCACAAGCACATCTGCTACTATGCAACATAACCATGGTTACATGCATATTTGAATTGTGATTTTGACCCATAATTTTAGATTTCAGAAATCAAAGCTGTACTTTTGTTTGTAAATACAAAATTCAAGAGTTTGAAAATTAATACAGTAGTTGGATGATTTCATCAACAAGCCAGGCCAAGGTATGAAAGAAATTTTGAGACATCTCCCTTCAGTTGTTTACAGTACAAGCCCATTCCTAGATTAAAAACATTAAGAGATGCTTGGAAACTTTTATTACACCCTAGATTGAAGAAACACACCTTAGTATTGTTCAAACTCTTTTAATTTCAAAGACTAATGTGTAGATGTCTATGTTGCAGGGCACAATGACAAAACAACTATAAGCTTTGTTCCTTCTGGATATTTTACTTCTTTTTTTGTACTTTTTTGGGATTTGACTGGGACTTTATTTGTCAATAGTGCACATTTCTTCATTCACCTAACACATTAAACACACTCTGTGAACATAGCCCATCAAGAAAGGGATCATTTACAATGGTAATGAGTGATTATGAGCAATAGCACTGAAGACCACGTATGGATCACTTCACTGCAGCAGTGTGGGGGCTGAGTGCCATCATATTTAGTATCTCCCAGATGTGCAAACCATATGCTTTGACTGAAATTAAAACACAAAAAAGACGCACAAATACATGAAAGGGATTTTTTACTTTGAGAAGACGGTTAATAGTCTATACAGATAGAATAATAGCCAAGAGAGGCCACATGAAAGACGTGGGATGTTGGTGTACTTTGCGGCACTACTATGTTTCCTGTTCACAAGTTCATATGCCAGATGGGGACCAAAGACACAAGGAAGTTAAAATGTTCTGCTTCAAAGCCCATTGTATATGATGCATTTTACTGCGTAACAGTGCTTTGTTATAATGAACATAATCTCCAGTGCGTAGGAAGAGGGCAAAATAACAAAAGTGTACAAAATGGATGGGGATGTTTCAGTCTAATGTGTTATGACACAGACCAATTTAATTTATAAATTATGAGAGGTCAGGAAATGTTATCACAAATTCTTTTTTCAGTAATTATTTATTAATTTGGATAATTTAATGAAACGTCTGGATAATAGGACTACGGAACATTGATGATATTTTTTTTTTTACAATTTATATTTTAGTCATTTGGCAGACGCACATCCAGTGCATATCTACATATTTTCATATACATCCGTTGTTGGAATCAAATCCGTAACACTGGCGTGGCAAGCATCATGGTTCCCCATGCAACACCAATAAAATCAATAAAATATTTTTAAATGCAAATGCATATGCTTTTGAGGAAAAAATTAAGGTATTGAGTTTACAGTTACAAAGTGGGAGTGTTTTTTTTTTGTCTATATTTTTTCATATTGTTTTGTCTGAAGGTTTTCATATTATTTTAGTTTGTTGGCTAATATGTAAACATTTTAATTCTTTAATTATTTTGTGACTTTTAATAAAAACACATTTGAAACAGCATGTAAAATACATTGTACAGAATTCAGTTTTAACTGCAAGCTTCCCTCTGGACATTCAACCCATTTATCTTGAAAATCAAGAGATAACATGAACAACACCACCCTCTTTTGGTCCAATAAACAGACTGCAACTACTGCAAAATCATGAATGGGTTTACACTTTACTGTACTGCAGTGTTTGCCAACTCCAATCCTCAATTACCACAAAAAGCAGAGGTAGCCCCCCAACTATCTCATCTGTTTTAATTCCATTAGGGCTTGATGATTTGTTCACAAGTTGATTTGGGAACGCTTGTCTGGGCTACAACAAAAATGTGTGCTGTGCTGTTGGCAGTACTAGCGTTGGTAAAAACTGTTACACTGCACTGTGTTGTACTTAATGTCAGATGGTTTGCTTTGAAAATGCTCAAAATATCTTTGTTAAATAGACTTACACAAAAGTACACCAAAATGAATCTCAGGATGACTACAACAAAAATAGTAAGCATGATTCTGTATAATTTAGGGGTACTATAACTGGGCAATACAACATGTCAACAAACAATATATCAACACAAACATATTCTTGTTTTGTGATTTGACTGATTAGGCGCACCCCTTAACACTCACACGTTTTACACCCATCCATGCATCTCTATTACACTCCTCATGCGCCTATGTTCACACTTCACAGGTCAGTTTTCCCTTGTAGTTTTACACTTTGTTAGTTATTTCATAAACATTTTTGTTACTTTAATGCCAATGTGTCGACTCCCTTGCTTGTCGCCATCTATGAGCTGTGTTGTGACAATTGCAAGGAGAGGATTCTGCTTAAAGACTATGGCTGCTGCCCACCTGTACTTACTGACCAGCGGGTCATCTGAACATGTAAATATGGATGTTGCCTAAAAAGTTAATGTATTTTTCTAATCTTCACCAAGCAAGACCAGTCTGCCCCTCAGAGTCTGCCTCCTCGCAAAGTTTCTTCCCAAGTATTGACAATACCAGTGAGTTTTGCCTAGCTACTGTGCATCAATTTAATTTATTTCATTTTTCACCCCTTTTTCTCGAATTTCGTTGTATCCAATTCTTAGTTATGGCCCTGCTTCATCACAATAACTCCCAGCGGACTCTTGACAGTCAAGATATGTGTCTTCGGAAGCATATCCAATCCTGTTCTGATTCTTAACATGCTGCTTGCTCAATCAGGCAATCTATAAGTTATCTCTAAAAACTGATGAGCCAAGGCAAGCCAATTTGATTACTAACCCCCTAACCCCGGACAGGGCCAGCCAACTGGGTATCTGTATAAGCACTTTGTGACACTTGTGAATTTAAAAAGAGCTTTATAAAATTAATTGGATTGATGAGATAGAACACATCTAACTACACACATACCCAGATAATGCAGGCATAAAATGTGTGGATTGATGCTTTAGTTATGGTCGAGTTGTCACGATTCTGTTCATTCCGTCAGTACATTTGCAATGCGAGCAAGGGGTGGAAAGTGAAGGAATACTTTTGTAAAGATTTGAAAACACACAGGAATTCTTTATTAAGCAACCGCATCACACAGTATGAAAACCTGAACGTGATTGATCAACCAATGTGGTGCCAAGGTAGGGGAAGTCCTGCCATAGCACTACTGCAGATGTGCTGGCTTTCCTGCAGGAGCTTTTGGAGCAGGGACTTTTTCCACTAATACAGTGTATCGGGTGGCCATATCGACTTGCCATGTGGGAACTGATGCGGCAATGCATGGTCCTCTTTGGCGTAGATGCACCAAAGTGACTGACCAAAAGAGAATTGGCCCCACACTTCATGGGGCCCCATGCTGAATAGATTCAGTGTTGAATGTGGGTGTAGCTGGGTATTTTATAGCAGGTTGGGGCTCCAGGTTGCTACACCCCTTTAAGGCCTTATCCAGCGTGATTGTATTTGTTTACATGGATATGCTTGACGGTTGCCTCCTTTAATATTATTCATAACCCAAGGTTTTGGTGCTTTTTGATATAGACCATATAGTTATCAGTATTTAATATCTATAGCCCAAGACATTGATAGCCTCATGTTTTTCATCCGGCTACTCATGAGACCTCCCAAAAAGATGATGTCATTCCGTAAATGGTACAGGCCACAAGCAAAGCAGCCATTTTGTTCGAAGTTTGAAGGCAAGGGAGATTAGCGGACGCCTTTCATATTATTTGTTTCCGCACAAATTTGAGGTGTAATTACGCTGTTTATACTATTTAATCAACGACAGTCGTCAACTGGGTCAAACTTGTTATCAGACTGGTAAACGAATCCGATATTTTTATATCATGCGCGCAACATTCTGCTAAACATTCATTTCGTGAACGTGTGCGTTATTTGTTTAGCCTGGTCGAAGGCCCATTCAATACCTATAGCCGCCAACCACTGTATCGCGTTTTGTGAACCGACGTCTGTCCCATGAACCCACAAAATATACTTTTTGTCTTTCGTCATTTTTTATTAGGCTGGTTGGATTAGAAAATTCTTGGAATATCACGTTGTCACCAGGCTTGCAATAATCGACCACACCGCGTGCGCCATAGTAATAGCATTGTGAACGCGAATTAGCCATTAGCCTGATAGCGTTACCCCTTGATATAACTTTGAAGCTATGGCGGAGTTGTATATTCGCGTTGCCGAAGATGAAAACGAAGAGCCAATGGAGATCCCTTCTGAGGATGATGGCACTGTTTTGCTATCAACAGTAGCAGCCCAGTTTCCCGGAGCATGTGGCCTACGTTACAGAAACCCCGTGTCTCAGTGCATGCGAGGCGTCCGTCTAGTTGAGGGTATCTTGCATGCACCAGAGAATGACTGGGGTAGTCTGGTATACGTCGTTAACTACCCAAAAGGTAAGGTGTTTTTGGTACCTAAAGTCATTTACTGGACAGGTCGGAACAATCAAGATAGTGAATTTGCATTGCCATTTTTGCTCAGACCAGTAGTACCAATGGTTGTTGCACAAAATGTTTGTTGATGTCTTCAAGTATCTAGACTACTCCAGAACAACATAAAAACTGTGGTTTAACTAGTTTTCGTCTAATGACTGATAAGTATTTAGCATTGTTTATATCTGTGACAGGCTCTTATCATACAACATTGCATTCCTATGTCAGATAACAAAAGGAAGATGGATGAAATGGATGCTGCCTCTGCTGTGAAAATGAAAAGAGGTATCGAGAAAACATCAGACCTCATTATCCTTGGATTGCCTTGGAAAACTTCTGAGCAAGATTTGAAAGACTACTTTGCAACTTTTGGTGAAGTTATCATGGTTCAGGTAAACCAGACTTATCAATATATGGTTTGATGTACTTGGAGGTAAGTGTTCATGTCAATAATCATACTTGGTTTCTTTGCCTGTGTGACTGCAGGTCAAAAGAGATGTGAAGACTGGGAACTCAAAGGGCTTCGGCTTTGTTCGCTTCACTGAGTATGAGACTCAGTCCAAAGTTATTTCTCAACGACACATGATCGACGGAAGATGGTGTGACTGCAAACTACCCAACTCTAAGGTATTAGAACAATTCCGGTGCATCTGCATATTTTAAGAATTTCCTCTGGTCCTATTTTATATTACCAGTACAGGTAAAATACTGAAGTGCTTTCTCTCTTATTGTCCATGTTAGGCAGGTCCCGATGAACCCATGCGCAGCCGTAAAATATTTGTTGGTCGCTGCACAGAGGACATAACCACAGATGAGCTCCGGCAGTTTTTTATGCAGTATGGCGAGGTCACTGACGTCTTCATTCCCAAACCCTTCCGGGCATTTGCCTTTGTCACTTTTGCCGACGATCAGGTATGGTTTCCTATGGCTGTAGCAGAGCGTGTTTGATCAAGACTTGATTTGGTGTGCACTGTTCACTGTTTGATTTGCGTGTTGAACCATCTTCACTCACTCCCCTCTCTAGGTTGCCTCAGCCCTGTGCGGAGAGGACCTGATCATCAAGGGTGTCAGCGTGCACATCTCCAATGCAGAGCCTAAGCACAATAATAGTAGGCAAATGATGGATCGTGGGGCTGGTGGGTTTGGGGCTCAGGGATATGGCGGGGGTCGTGGAGGGATAGGGAGCGGTGGCAGTACCGGGGTGAATTTCGGGGGTCTTAGCCTTAACCCAGCCATGATGGCTGCTGCTCTGCAGAGCAGCTGGGGCATGATGGGTATGCTGGCTAATCAGCAGGGTCAGACCAATGCAGCAGGTACCACTGCCGCCGGGCAGACCAGTGCCACCCGAGATCAGAGCCAGGCCTATAGCTCCAGCAACACCAGTTATAGCACCCCCAGCTCAGCTAGCCTGGGGTGGGCTGCAGGCACCAATTCTGCCTCCAGCAGTGGGTTTAGCTCTGGCTTTGGCACCTCTATGGAGTCCAAGTCATCAGGTTGGGGAATGTAGAGAGATTTTATTTGAAGTCTTTCTTATTTCTAGATTTATCTGGTAAGTATTTTGGGGGGCAACGAAAGTTAGTCATATCCAATGTCCCTGCATTTAAAACTATTGCCTTTTTATTTTGTTAAAGAAAATATTTGAATTTGTGTGTGTGTGTGTGTATGTGACTAATTCTGTAGAAAATGAGTGCACAGAGTGATTGTAGTGTTTAGTTTGTGGTAAACTGCTACACTACATATGTAGTTTTTTGTTTTTCTGTTTCTTGAGAAGTTATTTTGTATAAGACATGAGATGACTGCATGCTAAGTAGATATTTCATAGATGCACGAGTATCACGAAAGCCCCCCTCAACCACGTGTTTGGTTAAATGGTCTGAAATATGGCTTGATGTTTAATCTGTATGCAGTTGATTGTATCTTTGTTTACCATTTCATGGAAACGCCTTCATGAAAATCTCTTCAACAGTTAACCAATTCTTTTCGAATTTCCCGGGAAGAAGCCCCTCGTTGGCAGCAATGTTCGACCGAACTCAGTATCAGTACCCCTCTTCCCATGTGTAAATGCTTTGCCATCAAAAGACACAGCTTCACTCTGCATATACTGTGTTAGACGGTGGGTGTTGCCTTTTTTTCTCCCCTTTTCATGGATATAATAACCTTGTCTGCTTTATATCGCTTCTGAGAACAATGCGATTGGTGGTGGCCAAAGAGTGAGCGACTGAGTGAGCGAACGGGAAAGAACGCAAGTGTGAAAAGGACTGTTTGTGCGATGCAAAAATCTGGCCAGATGTCTGCGAGAGTTGAGAAGAACCTGTGGCTTTATGCGAGTGTGAAAGGAAGAAGCAAGTACGAGTGTGTCCCATGACCATCAAAATGACATTGGTCGCATTCATCCCTAAGGTCTCTCTCCTCTAATATTTCTATGAAGTTTATTAATCTTAAACACAGTGGAATGTTTAGCGGTATGAATATGTATCCTTTCTTGTATCCTTTCTTGCTGTCTGATTTGATGTGAATGCCGTATGGTGCGTGCTTTATTTTTTCCTTGTTCCTACCCCTTTCTGTGTGAAAATGTGACCTGTTGTTGGTGATTGTCTGTGTTGGGAGCACTAGGGAAGCTTGGAGGTGTATATGATGTGAATTCATTGTGGCCATAGTTGAGAATATTAGAAGCTGATTTAAACCCTTCTGAGGCTTAAAAAGCACATCAGTTTATTAAAATATCTGAGCTATGAAAATGATTGACATGATCCAACGTGTTTGTGAACAAAAGCTAAAGATGTGGCCTTTTTTCCTTGAATGTTCATGGAACAGAGGTCCTAATTCAGTTCAAATTAAACAGCAACTAGATTATACGTTTGACAAGTCATTTAGCTCCCAGTGGAAACACCTAGTCAAGAATGCATTTCCAATATTGGCACAACATTTGTTACAGCCCCAATCAAAAATATCTCTCTGGCCAGTATTCACCTATCTGATGAAGTTCTGATGCAGTGGAGCATTGCATCACATGATAGTAAGTCAACAAATTGAGTTGGCTAATCTGCATTTTGAACCAGAGAAATTGTTTAACCTTGATGATTTTGTTTTTTTAATGATCAAGTATGGCCACAGTGATGGAGTAAGAGGATGTAGGAGTAAGAGAATGAAGTGGAGAGCATTTAAGTCCCTATTGAATTTTTTTTTTTTTAATGCATTTTATGTTTTGTGAATCAAAGGGAATTCTTGAATAAAACAAAATTTGAATAGGTATGTTGCCTACCTGACAGTGACTTATTTTTTTAATGTTAACATTAATTGAACTGCCAACACTTTAATTCGCATGTATAGGGACCTTGGACACAGCCGACCCAGGTTTACATCAGAACCCCAGCGTGAAGTCAAATTTTGGAAACTGAAGACTGGAGTTTGGTGCACTGTTTGGGGGCAACAAGCCAACTGTAAAGATGCAGCAAAAATGCCTTATGCCTGAAAAGGGACTTCTTCACCTCACTAACAAAGACCTCTTGGACCACAACCATTGAAATAAAAATGGACCATTCTCAATTGGGCAGAGGTGTTTGTTTTACACGTTCAAATGACACCTTAAAACAGGGCCAAATCTTGATTGAACTAATTGCCTGCGATTAAGTGACAATCATGTTTTTCTGCTTTGTTATGTCTATATAAGACATTACTTGATTTAAAACTTGCTTCTGAAAATTTAATTTTCTGTTGTAAAGTTATGCTTTGTCCCAATACAGCCACTGCTTATTGTAAATGCAAATATTTAAGTTAAAGGCTGTTATTTTAAGTATTAATAGAATTATTTTTCGTGTACTTGAAATTGTACAATTTCAGTCATTGATGGGACCAGTGTGAGTTCCTTAGACTGTAAAGGAAATTGAGTACATTTTACAGGGTTCGGATATTTGTAAAATAGATGATTGAACTCTGATAGGATCGTATCACTTGTGTACGAATCGTATCACATGTGTACTGATATGAACTCTTACTTTTAGTTCTCTGAAGTGTAAAATAAAGGTTATATTTTTTTAAAATTTGTTGCATTTCTTAGTTTAGATAAGGACACAGTCAATCTGCAAGAAATATTGTATAAATCAACTTCAATTTGTTGAGTTTAGACAGATTGGCTGTCACCCTTAAATGATCACATTAGAATGTATGCGTTTTGAATGACTCATTAATAGACCAGCCAGTGTGGAGAAAGTGTTTGTTTGCGTTTTTGTTGCTTGTTACAGGCTGTCATTCATGCTATATCAGAAAGTACCGCAAGATTTCATGTTTTAAACACTTGTAGAGATTGAAGTTAACATTTCTTAAATGATTATGAAAGTAGTATTTGGTTTATTATTTGAGACATTTTTGCTTGTTTATGCTAGTAGTACAGTAGATATCTTACATATTGCCCATTTAACTAATACTGAGTAGATAATCAAACATTTTATCACTATTCATATAGTTATCTTGCTTTTTGGCATGCAAATATACAGAAAAGATCAAATGTGTTACAGATGTGGTCTGTATCCTCACCGAGGAACTTTATGTAGAACCTCTAAAAACTAGAAAAATCCATCTGAACCAACAAAACATAATCAAGATTTTCTGAGCCAAAGATATTGAAACTAATGACACTAAATGGATAACACTAATTAGCAAACAAAAAGACAGCCCTGGATTCAGGCCATTTACTGTGCAAATCAATTTGACCAAAGAAGTCTTATTGCATACTTAAGAATAAACAGATATTTTCTTTTGGCATTATTATTGTTAAAGCCATCCATATACACCATAAGAATCGTTTTCAACAATTTGGGCATTAGCAAACAATTCTCAAACAATGAAAAATTAGCTCAGAAGCAATTCTAAACAGTTAGTACTCTGGAGATGGAGTATTTAGGGTACGAGATATTGTGACTAAGGGTTAATCTAAAGGCAGATAAAGTACACATCTGGGGTAACGAAAGATTTCGGACATATTCATGGCATAAATAACAACTGAATGAATACTTAAAATGCCGCTGAACACATTTTGATAACATGAAATGGAAATCATTGATGTGAGAAACAACAAGAGGGAAACAACAGTCCATCATTACTCAAAGACATGAAGGTCAGTCAAACTTTAATTGAAATGAAATACGTTTTCATAGGTGAGGGTCAGGAACCCCTCTTTTTGCTACAGGGGTTCCTGACCCTGACAAACAAGTTGAATTTTGCACATATTCCTACAGGGGGCAGCAGTGTCTTTTGTGTAAGCGAGCTGATAGTTTGTGTCAGAAGCACACATTATGGACAGAACAGTACCTGAGCTTTTTCGTGCACAAACAAGCATAGATGCAATTGCATATAATTGCTTCTTGTTTCATGAGGCATGGTAAAATACAATTGTTTTCATTGTTACTTCATGCACAAATCACACTTAACCAACATCAAATATTTAACCATGAACACCTAACCATCTCAAAAGTTATTTGTGAGATACACTGACAGAGTGATACAGATCTTCGCTGTCCAGAAGGTAACTCAATTTGTTAACAAGTGGTGCTCCAGAAACTTATTTTGCGTAATGAGTGTGCAACAAAATATATTATTTAGACTGGGACACTAGGACAGCACAATGGACGGCTTCTGTGGATGTAAATCAGTTTGTGTTGATCCAGTAACCAGAAACCTCTCTCTTTCTCATGATTGCGTCAACAAGACAAGGGCCGTATATTCTCAGGAATGCATGTTTGTCAGTATTAGACTAGATGTGATTTTGCATGAGCCAGTAGTAAGAGATGGTGAAAAATTAAATAACATTAATTTCTCTACCTTAAGACACTTCCAAAGTAATTTTTGAGAATTTGTTAGCAAATCCGACCGGCCCCACAACCGCAGACCACGTGTAACCACGCCAGCCAGGACTACCACACATCTGTCCTCTTCACTGATGAAACTGTAGGTTTGCACAACCAAAGAATTTTTGCGCACTGTCAGTTTTCAGAGAAGCTCATCTGCATGCTCGCCATCCTCCCCAGTGTCTTAAACGGACTACAGGCATTGCAACCGACTTCACATGGGAAAACACTCGTCTTCCATGGCCAATGGCACGCTGGTGAAGTGTGCTCTATCACGGTTGAATCCTGCTTGTAACGGTACCTGGCAGATGGCTGACAACATGCATGGCATTGTGTGGCCACAGTGCTTTGCTGATGTCAACATTAAGCACCCTGTGTTGGTGATGGGGTTGTAGTATGGGCTATGAACAATGAATACAATTGCGTTTTATCTGTGGTACCTTGAATGGACAGAGATAGCGTGTGACAAGGTTCTGAGGCCCATTGCCGTGCCATTCATTCACCATCATAATCTCAGGTTTTAGCATGATGATGCATGGCCCCTTGTTGCAAGGATCTGTAAACCATCCTGGATGCTGTAAATATCCCAGTTCTTCCATGGCCTGTATACTCACCAGATATCAGCCACGGAGCATGTTTGATGCGCTCTTGATCAACATGTCCGACAGCATGTTTCAGTTGCTACAGAAACTTTGCACAGCCATTTAAGAGTCGGACACCATTCGACAGTCTGATTAACTCTGGGTGCAGGAGTTGCGTTGCGCTGTATGAAGCAAATGGTGGTCACATTAGATACTGACTGGTGATGGAAATAGAATGCCATGAAAGGCCACAGTACTTGTTCCACAAGACTGAGATGTACTTAAAAAGCAGAATGTTAATGCATGTTAATTTTTGTTTGATTTTATTTATAAGAATCCTTAGGGATGACAAGACTTCAGTCACTTATCGGGGGATGGAAGGTTCAGACCCTCCTGCTTCATCCAGCTTGCTTTGGATTGTGTGTGAGGATTGACACCACTTTTCTATTGGCGCTGTGATCATGATCATCAAATAGCACATTCCATGTCTGGATGAAAATTAACTGAAATTTCCATTTCCAAGACCAATGTTATTACTGCTATTGGTATAACCATGGTATTACCCTTGAGTTATGGAGATTCCTGGGTTTTCATACCATTTGAGGACTTATACATGGCCTGGATTTAGTAACATCTTCCTGCATTTGAAAACACAAGATCTTATCTGTTTGATGGGTGCTTAAAAATGTCCCCACCTTAACCAGACATTTACCTCATTTGTATGATGCATTTCAATTGGTCAATCCACCAAATTTCATGAAAAAAAGATGGTAGGAGGAGCTGGGCAATTAAATCTCAATGCCAGACAGAAATTACATTCATACCCGTTCAGTCAACTTTAATTGTTTTGTACAATTCAAAATTCTAAACAGATTACATTATTATACAATCCAATTACTCCTTTTACCTTATTTTGCTGCAGATCACTATTATAGCAATAGTTAAGTTCAAATCAACTAAAGCTGTCATGAACCATCCTGAAAAAGACCCAAGTATATTCTCACACACATTGAAAGATGGTTTGAGAGGAAGAATTCTCAAAGGATCACAGAGAACTGGCAAAGCCAGAAGTTGTCTCAGCTCCAAAAATACAGACGCCACCTCCATGCAAATAATCTATTTAGACATGTGAGAAGAAAGCCTCTACTTAAGCTAATTAACAAAAATATAATTTTTGGAAGGGACTGTATGCCGAGTGACAATCTAAACATATTTTATAAAATCTGGAAGGTTCCCACTATTTTGGAACATTTGGGAATACGTTTTACATTCTAGATTAAGCCTTCGATGTACTATAAGGGGCAGAACCATGTGTCTCATTCTACACTTACAGACCCTCAAAGGAAATCTCCATTTAAAACCTGATGGACACACTTGTACCAGTTTACCTATTTCTACGATCCCACTTTGGTACAAATGAAGTGTAAGAGGCTCAGGGCCTATTTGGGCAATTGACTGGTGGTAGTGGAGTCACAACACCTCAAGTCTTCTTTGTCATGTTCAATCTCTGGATTTTAGAGAGAACCAAGAGCTGCCTGAATGTATTGCAGCACCTTCCATTCCTGAACATTGAATAAAGTCTCAGTAAGGAGCCATGCATGTGTCAGTGCGGAGAGTCGATGAGTCACAATGGGGTTCACAATACAATGCAATTAGATAGGGGGGATTATTGTTAATAAATTACTTGGAGCTCCTAGCCCTCATCATATTGCAGAATAACTTTTACAAGATACTGTTGGACAAGCATGTCCTGGCAAGGACAAACAGGACAGCAGTGGCTCATGCCAACCAGAAGTGCGGTACTCCATCCTTCTCGCTGTTGACCATGACCAATCCATACTTATTTAGCTCCCGGTTATTAGATCCACACCCAGCTTGCAATAACATAAATTCCTGGTTATTCCAAGTTGGGTGTAGATCTAGTCTTGAAGGGGGGCGCCTACTTCTGGGAGTGTAAACGACACTCCACAGGATCCATTGGAATCTTTTGTAGCCTGTGGGTCTTAAGATCCCCTACTTCAAAACCATCCTGATCATAGCTCTAGTTTTAGATAAGCATTCTGATTTTGTCTATGTTATCCAAGCACCCCATTCCCTTTCATTGTCAGTGATTTCGAGTCAAACTAAGCCTGCACCCAGCCTTTACATCATGTCAGTGTACAATAGGATTCTAGCGTTCCAGCCATTTCCCTTGTTGCAAGGGGAGGAAGCTTTTGCTTAGCGGATAGCTAAACCTCTAACATGTTTGAACACAGAAGTTAAACACACAGATGACCAATTTACAAGGTTTTACTTATGCGTTTAAAAGATGACCAAAAAGATACGTTTCATTTTATGATGGACAAACTGAAGGAAGTTGCTGCTTTTGAACACCATTCCTGCCCAATTTAACCCTGGTTAGCTGTTTGCAGAGAGAACAGACCTGGATCCTGTTTATAATGCAAGGCTGGATAGTAAGGACTACAAAAGCTAATTCAAAATGGATTTAAATCTTTATTTAGCCTAATACAGTACAGTGCAAAAGATAATCTTAATCCAGTGTCAGATGGGTGAATGCTGGGATGCACATAATAGGAAAAGTAGAGAACCGTTTGCAGTGTAGGCTTTAAGGGGTGAAACCCTTCACTTGCCTCTGTTGTGTGTCTGTGTCAGTAGGCTACAATAATACGAACTGTACCACCAATCTCATACGGATGGATTTACATACAGTTATTCAATATAACACTTCATCATAAAGAAAACTTCATCATAAAGAGAACTTCAGGTACAATATATCAGATTGAAAAGAAGAGGGTCTTTAAATATTTAGGCTTGACTTTAGAGACAGAATGTGTAACATAAATCTTCTTGACTTGATAGCCGATGTCACTGCATTGCTCTCTAAGCATTGTAAGAGGAAGAAGAAACATTGCCACCATGGCCTGTCCAGTTGGTGTGGACATACTTGCCGGGGTTTGACAGAAGTTCATAGGTATGTGCTCCGAAGTAGTCCCTCTGGGCCTAAAATGATGCACAGTGTTAATTAAGAGTCATCTCATAATATATAAGAAAGTTATTATGTTAGTAACACTGTCATCTCAGGGTTTTAAAGTCCTTTTCACTGCACAGCCCAACAGACAGACTCCTCTTAGCTAACGTTGACATGTGACAATATCAAGTCTACAACCCATTTAACCTTTTTACATATTGTCTTGTCAGTACCTCTTAGCACTATACATTTAAAATGTGTTTTTTTTCCCCACCACGTTTCTCCACACCAACCTCCACCTTTGTTTTTGACCCATCCGGAACTACTTGTAAACAACAATGGTCCATTGGGGGAGGTTGTCCCTAAGCAGTGTATGAAGAGATGTTCTCAGCGTTATATGGGTGTTACCTGGAGGAGGTTAGCCGGGAGCATGTCGTGTCGGTAGCCATCGTAGAAGGACAGGGCGGTAGTGAAACAGGGCATGGGGATCCCCTGCTGCACCCCAACGCTGACCGTCCGCCGCCACGAGTCCTAGAAAATGACAAACACAGGCACTGTTCAACGGAAGCACACGCAACAATCACTGCATAAGACAGAAGAAACCCTGCAGCCAACAACAACGACGTGAGGTGAATTCAGTTCAGTTTCAGGTTTTAGAAAATAATTGCTAAAGAAAATGGATGTATAATATTAAGCTGAGATTGTAAACGAGAAGCACATGACATGGATATAATCTACATTACAACACATTCCCACAAAGAAATAACCAAACAGCCCAACCATATTTCCCCTATGTGGGATGATGCATACTTACTACATTTGGATCGGTTTTGGGTCCTGTAGATCAATGCTCTAGTATATTCATTTTATATTGGGGGAAGAAAACATAATTCCTTCCTCCACTTGCAATCTAGTATCAGCTTTTCCTCCCCAAATCCTAAGCTTAACCCTCAGTGGTGGAAACAAAAAAAATACTTAAAATAAGCATCTTGGAACATTAGCCCACTTTTCTTCCTCACTTTACCTGGCAGTCCTGAATTGCATTACTGAAGAAGTTATCCAACAGCAGATTCTGCAGCTCAGCGTCCCTGTCAAAGGCCTCTTTAATCTTCCCTAGGAAAACGCTGTAGAAGAAAGCCAGGGAGAGACAGACACTGGCATCAGAGTTCAATTTATTACTTGGGCAATTGATAAATAGATAGCAATAAATAAAATCACTTAAAATATGAAATCATGTTTTATCTTCACGTGAGTTTTGTCCCAATGACAATGTCTTTTTTTTAGACCTTTAGACCTGTGTAAATATCATGATGCAACCGCTGTAGTTTGTTATATTCCTTTTCTCTTTCTCACAAAATATATTTTCATATGATAACTATTTCAGATGCACACTGATAAGTGTTACAAATGTCTTGTATGCAGCCATTAATTGTGGGTCTAACTGGGTGACATATCATTTTGGGAAGTGTCTAAATACAATGCCAATTGTCTATATACAGTTACCAATTATGGTACGTAAAAAGCCCTAAGCCCTGAAAAACATGTGATCTCACATTTAAGTATTTTGGCTGACATTTGTCCGGGTATTGTAAGCGCCATGTTCTACCACATGACCGTTTTTATACACCTCACCTCCGGATGATGCAGCCTCCTCTCCACATCAGGGCAATGGCCCCATAATTCAGAGACCAGCCAAACTCTTTCGCTGCCTGTCTGAGAAGCATGAAGCCCTGAGCGTATGAGATGATCTTGGAGGCATAGAGGGCCTGAATAGGACACAGAGCAAAATCACCTGTTTGTAATTTAATTATAAACACTGATGATGGTGATCAAGGACAGACAAATAATTATTTCCAGAAAACAGTTTTAAACAAATGATTAGGGAATATTGTTCTTTGGACACAGGACCAGTTTAACTGATGTATTGTATAATACATCTGAAACATTCAGCAGACTCCCAGGGCAGAATGCCATGTTTTATCTTTTTCAGCTCCAGGATACAAACCAGGAACTTTTTGGTTATTGGACAAACACTAACCACAGACACTCAGATTATAAATTTGTTGGCTACATGAATAGCAGGTTTTAAGCAACTCTATAATATCCTTCAAAACATTTTTCGCCAAAAAAAAAAAATTTTTAAAGCTGGGATAATAAACGATAAGACAGAATTAATTGTAATTTTATGTGCTGACCTACCCCACTAAAATGAATTATGTCCAAACAGAGCTCATAACTGAGCAAGAGTCCAACACTGACATCTAAAATGAAGGTGGCATTTGCAACCAGCTATTGCTCAACATGTTTAAAAAAATCTGTCCGATTACAAATTAAAACAAAATTCTGATTGTTCTCAGCTATTGTTGAGAAAACATGACAAGATTTATTATTCGTGATATATGGACAAATACTTTCCCTCCATTTGTTGATATAGTAATTTTTTTGGATCTCCTTTTTTATGCAGTGCCCTAAAAAAAAAAACAAGTCATCAGTAACTTGGCTACCTTTCGGATGTCCTCGAGGAACGAGGTCTTGTCCCCGTTAAACTTGGCTCCCTGGGGCCCACCAAGGCTCCTGCTGGCCTTCATTCTCTCATCCTTCAGGGCCGACAGACATCTGGCAAAGACAGCTTCTCCTGTGGGGACAAACAGCAGGAGGGAGGGTGGATTAGAGATGGAGGGGGGCTGTCTTGTTGTATACAGAGAAACATGTTCTTTAGCCACAAACCAGGTCATGGTTATTTGGCACAAACTGGAGAAAACAACTGAAGAGGAAATCAGGTAGTAGTAAGGAAAAACTTCCTTTCACAAATTTACTAAAGTCATTCAAATCCATAAATCCTAGCATTTTTTGTGCTCATTCAGTATGTCTTGGACTAATTCAATATGCAGGGCCCTGAAAAATATTCACCCCATCCAAATTTTAGCATTTTTGCCAGTTGAAGACTTTCAAAAGTGGTTTGGTCATTAGTAGCCTTTTCTTCTCATCCAGAAAAGGACCATTTTCTAAGGACCATTGCTACGGACCATTTCTAAATGTTAGGGAAAACAAATTCGAACCATCCACAAGCTTTCACACTGTCAACCATCAGATCCTTCTCTACACTCTCTTCAGGGTGTCTCAGGATTTGCACAATCTTGGATTGTATCCCAACTAGCAGGCTGATCATACCACGTGATGTGGACAGGATCTTTGTTTGTCCTGCTGGCTCTCACCGTAGGGCACAGTTCCAGGCCATCTCTTCTCTCTTTACACCAACTGAATTGGCGCCTTCATATCCTCACATGATCTCTCCAACCATTGCTATGCGGATGACGACTACTCTACTCTTTCCCACTTTCTGACATGGTGTCTCCTTCCCAGGTACAAAGAACATGGCCTGAACAAAGACAACACCCTGGGCAATCCAGTTGAAGCTTGCAGACAGTGGTTTTCTAACTTTTTTCCTAACTAACAGACATTTTCAAAATGACAAAACATTGCGACCCAAATGACCCAAAACAAATTTTCAGAATGTGTTGTAGTTAGTAGTTGTAGTAGTGGTAAGAGTAACAATATAATAATATAATGTAATAATATATAGATTTGTTTTATTAGAGTATGTCTTAATAACAAAAAAAGTTGAACATTATGTCCACAGTCCCAATGGCCATGTTTAGGTGAGACCAAGCATGTTTGCTCCAAATATTAATTTTACTAAGAGATTCTAATGTGAAAGATATGCCTGATATGTTTTTTTTCCCAGTCTAGTGAAAAACACATAAGATGCAGCGTCCACTATATTTCTGGGCTTTGTCTTTTTCAACTCCACTCAGACTAGGAGAAGTATCCAATTCCATGGAGGTTACTATGCAATACGATTACGCTATTTGCCTCAGATGAGCAAACTCAGCCTAATAATACCAGCAGGCTACAGTACTAGCCGTTTTCTTCCTCCATCTCAAATCACCTAACAATTAGACAAGGTATAATGTAGCCGATATGAACATGCATTTCACAAATCAAGTTTCTTGTCGTTTTCAAGCAATCTGAACAAAGAGCCTTTTGGGAGACAAATAAGACATTGTTTGTAGGTAAAATGGAGCCATGAGAGCCAGTTCCCTGAAAAAGCCCAACAATATATGAAGGTGTGGTGTTCTAAGAAACTTATGCTCCGGGTAGAATAAACAAATCTTTTTGCCACTACCACTCAATCTATTCCTGTCACGGATTTGGCGATACGCTTACATCATATCTTTACACTACCCTATGCAAATAATTTTTGCTAACAAACCATGTCAATTATGGACTCGAACCATGTTCTTTGTTTGAAGTGACCAGTCAGAGTCCCTTTGAGAGTCTGCATTTGGTGGCTACAGCTGTCCTGCAAAATGTCCTCAGAAAAAGTAACTCTAATGTTAAATTGCAGCTGATATTTAAATTTGCACAAGATAAGTAGTTGTAAACACAAGAATGACAGTTAATCCAGTGGATGATTTGGATGAAATACATTTAATTACCCTGTTATTATTTATTATTCTTTCTGTAAATTGATTGATTGTTAAGAAAATGTAAATTGACTGCCTGGAAAGTTTTACAAAAAAAGAAAAAGTTTGTGGCCAATGTTCTCAAATCTTAAAAATACAAAATATTTTTGAGTGTTCTTCATAAATTGACTTGTTGCCAATAAAAAAGTACTGCACATAGAAAAGGTACTTCTCCCTAACTTAAACTCTGTATTTCTGCGCCAACCACAAGACAAAAGTATGCTACGACTTAGCACGACTGACCAACATTCTATTGTAAAAGCATTATATTGCCACATTTAAACAAGGCACAACTTCCCAGCACACAATGATGAAAAGAAATGTTGGGTAAGCATGACTTGCTCAATATTGCCACAGTGACACAATCCAATGGCGAGAGGAGGAAGAAAAAGAAATAAAACTACAACTTTTCCATTAGAACTTCCTCAAGTTGTCTGAACTGCAAGCGAGTGTGACAACCACATTATATTATCCATGTGTTTGTAGTATTACCCCCTTCTGTTATCCATAGCTCTTCTTAGGCCTTTTTATATTTTTTTTCTTTACTGTGTTTGTTCGACTTTTGTGAAAGGTATTTATGTAATACACTGAATTGATTGTGTTGTTTACGGAGTTTCATCAGAGTAGAAAGTTCTGGGAAGGAGAAGGCACAAACTTTCCCCAACCGTTTCAGTAACAAATAATTATGTTACATCCACTGAAAAAAGCCTGCCATTGTCATACCATTGTCATTCATCACATCCGCAAAAATTATGGACAATACAGGTATTGTAATACTAAATTTTAAACATTTAAAATGTATACATTTTATCATTGAATTGTCAGGCTAGCCCTCACACGGAATCCCCTAAAGAAAGAAAGAGGAAAAATGCTGTGTCGCACTGAGTAAGGCTAAGAAAATCACCCGCCTTAGCACGGAATGCAACTCTATTGAGGTGAAATTCAGCCTCACAAGCCTGCCAGTCCAGCATGTCTACGTTCCCCACTGGGCCATGGCCACTCACACCAGCTCTTCGCTTTGACAATGAGCCCTATGTCCTCTCTTTATCGACCTATAATTTACACAGGATCCCCCCAGTCCTGATGATCCCGAGCACATACCAACAAAAGCCCACAATGGATAATAGAGAAAATGCCGTTTGTACAGCAATCTTGTTTTTCAATTTTGGGTTACGTTGTGAGTGTCAAGTGTCTGCTAGCCTGATCATATATTCTCATTTAGGTGTGTCTCCACTCCTATTAGCTGGAGCCAGCTTTGTCCTGGAATAACCAGACACCACCTGACGCTACCTTTATGAGACACTGCCCATCACAGCAGTAGACTCAGAGAGCACAGAAAATCCCCCTTACGTCACTTGAGATTAGGTGGTTTAACCAGAAAATCCTCCAATCTTCTTAGGAGGCAGCAAACACTTCTTTGATCAGTTTATGTGGCTAAACATTCACAGGAATAGAAGAAGGCTGTTGGTGCCTTTGAAAAGATGCTCTTTCTTGACAAATTGTCAGTGTCAGGAGCGAAGATTTCAAAACAAGGTTATTACAGAGAATAGAGGCCCACACACAATTAAAATAATTCCAAAACTAAGTGAAAACTAATTTCATATGAAAGTACAAATGTTTCAGCTATGGTGAAATGTTTGAACAGTATTTTTCCACATTTCCTTTACAGGATATGCACATTCCGTTTTTCGGGCATGACTATATTAAATGATTTTGCATTTGAACACTGGCTGCTCATAAAAAATGAATACTCACATACTCAGTGGTTTGAAGAAAATGTTGGGTCATAGTATCTGAACTACTGAAATAAGATGAGATTATTTTTGTTTTCCAAGGTCCTAATAAATCATGACTAGATAGGCTAAGTGTCTATCTTACAGTAAGTTTTTTTTTTTCCCCTGAAAACAAACCATGTACAATTTTGGCCCTGTTAAGAACATCAGTTGTTGTCTAACAGGGTAAGGAAGTTACCACATTGCTAAACAGTAGCCTACCCAAATAAGAACAAAACATTTTGACTGGATTAAAAATATCAGTCAAAAAGCTGTGGTGCTACTTTCAACTTCGGTAAAGCTTCACAAATGGACATCAAGGTTACTGGTCTTACCGATCAGGGTTACTGGTGAGCCATACTCTAGAGCTGAAATGGCTGTCCACTTCCCTGTGCCTTTCTGCCCAGCAGCATCGCGGATTTTAGGCAAAAGGTGAGTGCCATCGGCATCCCTGAACTTGAGGATGCCAGCTGTGATCTCAATAAGAAAGGAGTCCAATTCTGTCTTGTTCCAGTTATCAAAAGCCTGAGGGAGACAAAAGGCCAGAAGTGAGCCACACAAACTAAGCGACTGAGATACTTCACATCAGACAGGCGCTATAGAAACCACTTCACTTAACAGTCGAGTTTATGTAATTCAAGTTACGATAAAACATTCAGTCTTTGTTTTCAGATCCTAACTGTTGGTTGAGTGAAAAGCAGTCACCAGTAATGTCTGGAATGGCTCACCTGTGCCATCTCATCATGGTCCATACCCAGGACATCCTTCATTAGGTGGTAGGCCTCACAGATCAGCTGCATGTCCCCGTACTCAATCCCATTATGGACCATCTTTACAAAATGGCCCGCACCCTCATCACCGACCTGTCAAAACAGCCCAATTAAATGCTTTTTAGGACATGATTTTTTTTATTTTGTGCCAACTACAGAGAAAAAAGTAAAATAAACATTCGCTCACCCAGTCACAGCATGGTTCTCCAGTTCCCACTTTGGCAGCAATGCTTTGAAAAATGTCCTTTATATGTGGCCTGTAGAAGTAAAAGAAATACCATAATTTTAACAGGTCACTATTGTAATCATATTATTGACACTTGACACACCAAACAATGTGAAAGCTTAAAAGTACAGTATAATTAAGCGGTCATTCCATATAATAATCAGTGTCTGACTACACCCCTTTTGACTTGATCGAAGGCCATTTGCACATGGTAGATGTGGTCAGAAGGAGACTTTTTGGACCTAAATGAGAAAACATTTAACCTGCATGGTTGTCCCTGTCTTCAGGTGGGGTCACAGTGTCTCTGGACTCCCCATATCAGTCCCTAGTTTGTGCACTCTTATAATCTTCACATGGTAAAGTCTGATGAGGACTGGCCACCCTCAAGTTTCAGCGGACATAAAAACGGCTTTATAAAAAGAAATCTGATTGAAATAACAGGTGCCTTTTGCATTCCGCACCATGTCCTTCAAATATCATCATTAGAAAATATGAGTTGAGTTTGATATCATCTGAAGCCCCCTGTCCAGACCATAAAGACCTTTCCTGACCATTGCAAGTATGCAAAGACAACATTCAAATCAAAAGGGACATCAAAAGGGCAGTCAGAAGTAACAGGCATTAGCAGCAGTGTTCTAAATGGCCCCGCTGTAAGGCTGCTATCTGGAAGGTAGACCAACCATCAACCATCCATAGCAGAGAGAACGGCCACTCCGAAAACTAACCAGGCCTCTTTGTGTCCGCCTGGCATCAGCGAGGGTCCGTAGCGAGCACCATCTTCTCCTCCGCTGACACCACTGCCCACAAACAACAGGTTACGCTCCTTCAGACTCCTGCAACGCCGCTACAGAGACGCAGGACGGAGGCACGCAGAGTGGACACAACCAGACATCAGACCACACTGGACACTACCACAGATTTGAAATAGTGCTTTTTCCAACTCACTGTTGTGTCTCTATATTCTGAATTGCCGCCATCAATGATAATGTCCCCAGCCTCCAGAAGAGGGACCTGTGAAAGAAATTGGATGGTTAACAATCATCTACCATAAATATTCGCTGGTTAGCAGAAGGCTTAATCCAAAGTAACTCAAGCCTTTTTGTCCATAACAGACATCATTTTCATTAGAACACTTGTTGACTGATGGAAATATTGGAAGAAAGTCATCCAATTGTCAACAATATGAATTTTGGGATAACAAACAACAAGTTACATGACTCAGTATTGATTTAATATGATCCCTCAAATTTGTACTCACAACCTATGGATTTAGAGTTTGCAGCGTTTCTCTGTAACCAACTAAAACAGTTACAAGAAACAGACAGATTTTAATATATAACAGAGCATGAACGCAAACTAACAGTAGCTTGCAGCCCCCGTCTGGAAAGTACATGCATTTTTTTTTTTCATGTTCCAGAGCCAATGCTAACCAATAAGCTGGAATGATTTTCCACCAACATTTTGATCCAACAGATTTCTGTGCCAATGCATCACATAGCCTACTGACTGGGCAGACAGGTTGCCAAAGGTAAGACATAAAAAGAAATACTAAAAAAAGAGACAGGGAGCACCCTAACTATTCCTATAACTGGACCTGCTGAAAGCATCATATATTACTGGTGACGACACATAGTATAAGACGTCAAAATTTCCCTTGACTGGTTACTATGCGATAATATTTCTGGAAAATCAGAGTAAGTTACCAGAGATTTGAAACCCTGAGTCTAAATATATCACGTTCTATATATAGTGGCATTCTTATACTTCATACACACCTAAGCCATTACCTGATTTGATTCACTAAAAAAGGAAGACTGACAACCACAGCAGGACTAAAATTCTTTAGTGTTGTTCTGTTTATACAACTGACCAGCTTATCGATGAAGTCGTCAACTGCCTGGCCAGCTTTGACAAGCATCAATATCCTCCGGGGCTTCTTCAGCTTGGCCACCATGTCCTCCAAGGACTCAGCTCCTATTATTTTAGTGCCTTTCGCCTCGTTGGCAAGAAAATCGTGCACTTTGGAGACAGTGCGGTTGTAGGCACAGACCTGTAAATACAATAGATTAGATCAGGCTTACACATTTCAGTAACTATTCCAGGTTAAAAAAGATGCCTGAATTTTGCAACTTAGACCAAGGTCATTGTACCATAGAAAGATTGACTACCATTTATGTTGGAGACTCGTTAGTAAATGTAACTGAACAAACTGTGATGACACATACCACAAAGCCATGATCATTCATATTCAGGATGATGTTTTGTCCCATCACAGCCAAACCAATCAATGCAATGTCTGCTCTGTGGAAGGAATGAAGTATGTTTATCAAAAGTCCTGGGGCTGCACATTTCAATCTTGGGGCCTCATATCAACACTGCATAGAAACTAGCCCTACAATACTATGAGTGTCGTATGCATATCAGGAAAAGAACACCCTTGATGAATACTAATTGTTAGCCTCAGTGTTCATGCAAGACTTTTGCTACGTAAAAAGGCAACAATTAATTGTACCATATCTTCAAAATCATCCCTCTAAAGCCTGTGGGGAAAAACAATACCGTATCAAAAGAAGAAAACTATAAAGAAATTAAAATAGAGGCATTTTCTTGTAGTTTGTTTAACCAGTAAACACTACAACTTTGCTACAAAACCATTAGGACATTTCATTAGGCCACTTTATTAGGTATGCGCCATGCAACAAAGCATGAGTCACTGCAAGCTGGTTCCAGAATTATGACAGTGCCAGCAGTTTACTCAAATGGCCCGCACAGTTCCCAGATCTAGAATCCAATAGACTACCTTTGGGATGAGGAAGGTTTGCAACATGATTGTGTGGCCAAAAAATGTGTAGGGACTGATGCTATCGGATCAGCATGAATGAAAATCTCTGAGGAATGTTTCAAGCACCTTGTTGAATCCATGCCACAAATAATTCAGGCTGTTCCGGTGGCAAACGGGGGTCGTACCCGATACTAGATAGGTGTACCTAATAACGTGAAGACGGAGTGTATAGCCTACTATAAATGACTCAACTATCCCCAGGCACCCACACACCCTGAACAGTTCCCTCATGTAACCTAGGTGTCTACGCCATCCATTAGTTGTTTTACACATTACAAATGACCTACAAATTTGCCTTTCTTAAATTGGTTTAAATATGTACAAAAATCTGTATTTTGTAAAAACAAACTCTTTTCAAAATGCAGCGTGAGTCAAATCTTCCATCGCAGCAACACAAGCTACCTAATATTTGGTTACCCAGTACATTTATATATTCATTTCTCCCAACTTCTGTGACATTAAATTCATTTTTACCTCCTTGCTTTTTATTACAACAAATTCCAGAGGACTCAGGACAGTCAATGTCAATAAATGGGTCTTCAAATGTACATCAGATATGGGTCTGGGTCTTATGCTCTTCACTAAACCAGGAAGTGCAAACAAGAATCCTTGTTTGCTGGAAGGAAGATCACTAATTCTGATTTTAAAAGGAGAGGAACTTTAGTGTTACTTTTTAACCCTAGTTTGAAATCAGAATTGAACTAAGGTACTTTGGTAACTCCTTTAACCCTATGTCACAGGAAAGGGATTAGGGTCAATTCATTCATTCATTCATCTGTACCCTATGCAAGCCAAGGATGAATTTTGATATGAATTTACGTCACCCTTGTTCTGGCGTTTTGGTTAAGATGTATTGGTTGATTAGTCAAGTTCTGAATAAGAACGTCTGCTAAATGACTGAAATGTATACTGTATACAACCTTAGCCAGTAGCTCATAGAATAATAGGTGGTACAGTATTGGCTAACTAACGTTAGCTAGCTAACTAATAGCCAGCAACAATGAATGACAGAATGACAAGCCATTAAAAAGGTGCTCGGTTTTTAAAGCGATAAGTGCAATACTCACTCTGCCATGTCTCTGGTAAGAAAAAAATATTTGTCTTCAAGAGATACACACACTCCAAAGAACTTTTTCAAGATGCGAGTACTTCCTCGTTCTTACACGTCCAGCCAAGCCAAATGACTGCCCCGTGTCAGATGACGTCATATAGATCAAGCCACGTTGTTCTTGGTTTCTTATTCGTGCAGAACAACTTAGGAGAGATGTCTCTTATCTCATTGGTTTAAACCCCGGCATTTACATTAGGTTGTTACACACCCACACCACAGATGCAGAAGAACTAGATAGCCCACCGGATGTAGATATTTGAAGTCGTAATTTTCTGAGTCGGGAGCAGTCGGGAGACGACGAAAAAATAGCGGAAGTGATTATTTAGTCTGATCGCGCTAGTGAGCGTAGTCAGAGATTGTTAGTAAGAGAATCAATCAACTAAGGCTAAAAATTTTTTTACTTTTACTTATTTTTTCTATACCCAATATCATGATATCCAATGTGTGGAAAACCTGCTTCATTGAAGCAAATCCCAATGGAATCTGGACAGTCAATGTCAAAATATGTCTTCCAACGCACATCCAATGTGAAGCACATCTGATGCTGCTTTGGTTCATATCCCGCTGCTCGCTGGTTCATATCACCGCTGCTCTGGGCTAGCTAATTGCACCGCCATCCATCGGACCCTGGTCTCCCAATTATGTTGTCTCTGAGGCAGTGACATACCGCTGTTCAATTCAGAGGCTCCAAAAAGAGAATTTGTAAAACGTATGACAGGCAGTTTTTTAGTATTCTACAATTAAGAAAAGGATTGCCTTCATTGACTTGTACAATTCGACATACCCAGCATTTTATTTGGTGTTACAGGCTAGTGGTAAACAACATACAGGAACAAAATCAACATACATTAACATACAGTACATCATACCAAATGGTCATTGTATCAGTTGATGTTAAATGAGTGGTAAGAGTATGTCCTATACATTAATTTACGGTAAAAGTGCATATGGGAGTTGTATAATGCAGTATTGTACAGATTTTCTATTAGTAGTTAAGTTAGATTGCTTGATGTGGCCATAGTCCTGTTAGTCTTTGTGAGGCAGGTGCGTCATTACTTATGGTCGCAGCACATGGAGAACATTTTCAGGTGGCAATATAATTTGGTCATGACTGACCTGTAGTGTCCAACTGCCCTCCGTTTGCCTGAGGACACTTTCTGAGCATAGCGTATTAGCCTTTCTGCAGACCATACAATGGACAGACCCAAACCAGGCGGGCTGAAGGAGGTGAGGATGAACTACGATTGATGTGTAGTCAGGTCATTATAGAATGGGAGATTTTTATTTGTTTTCAGTTACCATAGGTTTAAATCCACTGGTGGGCCTTTCTGGTGATTGTTGTGATGTTGTCCTCTCACTTGGCATTGTAAGATTATGGACCTTAGGAATTTGACCGGTGACCGGTGTGGGAGGCGTCAGCAGTGATCTTGCCTTCATGTTTTGTAGTCCATAATGTTTACATGCAAAGTGATTACTTTCTGCTCAATGCCAAATTACGACCCTGTGGTACAATGCAAAGTACACTAACATTGTACACTGATGAGCCAAAACATTATGACCATTTGCTTAATATGCTGTTGGTCCTCCACATGCCACCAAAAGACTGCCGACCCACAAAGGCATAGACTCTACAAGACCCCTGAAGGTCTCCTGTGGTATCTGGCACCAAGACATTAGCAGCAGATCCTTCAAGTCATGTAAGATGTGAGATGGCTCCACCGTGGATCGGACTTGTTTGTCCAGCACATCCCACAGATCAATTGGATTGAGATCTGGGGAATTTGGAAGCTAGGGCAACATCTTGAACTCTGCAACATGTTCCTCAAACCATTCTTGAACAATGTCTACAGTGTGGCAGGGTGCATTATCCTGCTGAAAGAGGCCACTGCCATCAGTGAATAGCATCGCCTTGAAGGGGTATACCTGGTCTGCAACGATGTTTAGGTAGGTGTTAGATTGACACCCACATGAAAGTCTGGACCCAGGGTTTCCCAGCAGAACATTGCCCAGAGTATCATACTCCACTGTCTTGTCATCTTCCCACTGGTGCCATTACTTCCCCAGGTAAAATGCACACACGTACACAGCCGTCCACGTGATGTAAAAGAAAACGGGACTCATCGGACCAGGCGACCTTCCACTGCTCCAAGGTCTAGTTCCAACGCCCGCATGCCCATTGTAGGCACTTTCGATGGTGGACAGGGATCATCATGGGCACTCTGACCGGTCTGCCACTATGCAGCCCCATATGAAGCAGGATGAGATGCATTGTGTGTTGTGACACATTCCTCCCCTAACCATCATGAAAAATTTCTGTGACTTGTGCCACAGTAGACCTTCTGTTGGTTCAGACCAGACGGGAAAGCCTTCGTTGCCATCTCACATCATTGAGCCTTGGGTGCCCAACACCCTGTCACTTGCTTGGCCCTCCCCAAACCACTGTCGGTAGGTACTCACCACTGCTGACCAGGAGCACCCCACAAACCTTGTCATTTCTGAGATGCACTGACCCAGTCGTCTGGCCATAACAATTTGACCCTTGTCAAGGTCTCAGGTCTTTATTCCTGCCCATTTCTCCTGCATCCAACATGTTAACTACACAAACTGATTGTTTCCTTACCATCTAATCTACCCAGATCTTGACATGTGCACGTGTTTTGAGTTGATGATTGTTATTCGCTTCACCTGAATTGTCATAATGTTTTGGGTCATCAGTGTAATCTTGGATCATAGCCCACCTACTTTTTCCCTGAGATTTGGGGGCATTGGGCTGAATTAAAGATTGTGCAGTATCCACCCTCAGCCAGTCACAGAACCAGTGTTTTGTGAATAGATAACAACCAAAAACCAAACATTCCTTTGAAACGCAGTGACCTCCCCTTATTTATTTTGGGAAACACCTAAAACATATCTGAGGACTGCATTTCATTCCAGGCATATAGATAGAGTAAGACAAATTTGCTGTTCTATAATAGGATTGCAGGATTTATTTTCTTTCGCCATTGGGTGTTTTTTTAAATACATTTTTCTGTTCAACTGATCCCACAAAGCTTTTCAGTTACATTTATGTTGAAGTCAGGGCTGTGAGTGTTCCATCTGCAGATTTCTACTTCAAGCAGGTTTTAAATATCTTTTGTGTTTGGGGTCATTATCGGGCTAAAACAAAGTTTTTGCCAATCAGTCAAAGGCCATTTCTAAGACTTCCTATTATGGTCAAAGTGGGTAGTTTGGTTTAGAAGCTAAGCACTTCACCGGATTTCTTTCTTTCTCTTAAGAAAATTACCTTTAAGTACTGTTCATTTGAAGCATTGAGCTTTTTGGGTATTTCACAGCGTTTTCCGTCTTTCAGAAAACTCACATTTCTTTATGACATCTCAATTACCTTTAGAACAACATTTTTTTCAGACGTTCTTGTTACTTTTAATTTTATTAATGTTCATCAGTATGGAGCCTTGTTCTCAAAGCTAATACCATGTTGTCGTTATATGCCAGTGCTACACCATTTAATCTGTATTTCACAGTGTAGACAAGCAAAAGATGACATGCCAACTCCATTTCGACAGTGAGCAGAACAAATCCTGCCACTCTGCCATTCTTTTCCAATGCACTAGTGATGTTTGCTGAAAAATTATAATCTATCAAATATCCCCAAAAACATTTCATGTCTTTCGAATTGTATGTGGAGACTGTTTAGGATGTTTTTGTCCAACTGTTTTGTGTCCAACCATTTGCATATATGGCTCTAGACATCCAAATATCTCAGAAATGGAACTTTGACTGTCTGGATGATGCTTTAACACTAAAACTAGGTGTAAAATTAGGTCTAACATGCCAAAAAACAAAATTTCCAATCTTTACACAATTTGCAAAGTACTTTACCTACATAATGTAGTCATTTCTAACAGTTAAACCAATATAATAGTGCCCTCAAAATCTGACAATCTATATAATCTAATTATCATAAAAATCCAAACTTTTGCAGTATAATGTGCTAATTATATAACGGGGAAAGTAGAATAGGCTATTTGATCATATCTGAATGCAGATACTAAAGGATGTCTGGAATATATATATATGGCATGATGAAAGATGAGACAAATAGGTCACATTTATTCTGCTTTAGCACGGGTTGTACTTTTATTGTTACACCTCATTCACTAAACAGTTCAATGGTGCAAGATTACCATACACAGAATTAGGATATCTGCATGACACGTCTAGGCTATACAGCGAATGGATTATAATTATTACAAATACAGGGAACATATTTACATTTTAATTAAAGCCCCATACAACACAGATATTTACAAATTAAGTATGAAAATGAAGCCAATCTGACAAATAATGTACAGCATTAATGTCTTGGTTTGCCATTTTTATGAATAAATCAGAAGGAATGTTTGTTAAAAACAAGTTAAGTCTTCCGACTGGGGGAAAAAGCAAAATATCATGGCTAGTTTTGTTTTAAAGGCAGCATAGGAAAGCGTTGAGGTGAAGACATCTTGAGAAATCATGGTATACTTTAGTTTTGGATGCCTTAGGAACAATAGCTTCTTAATATACTCCCTGATATTATAAACAAAACAAAAAAAGACTAATAATATAGATGGCTAGCTATGAATAATATAGTTGAAAATTAAAATAACTTATTTCAGACTATTTTCTCATAAGGAAGCACTAAATTGACCCATTTTACAAAAATGAGGCTCAAATGGGATGCATTTTAGTTTTCTTATTCCTATTTGATGATGGAAAAAATACACAGAAACATCCTGACAGTACATTCAACTTTCTCCTCAAAATGTCTCAGCTTGCAAATGCAGCATGCCATTTGGTTCATTTGTAGTGAAACAGTTCAATTGAGCAGAATTTGATCAGTTAGTTATAGCTTCTATTATTATGTGCAAAGAGCTGCAAACTAATATATACATTGCAAAACAATAAATAGAGTTGAAACAATTCATAATAATATATTATCATCTAGATTAGTAGCCAAGTGAAAACCTTTGCTTTGACAGGTAATCATATGAATGTTTGTATTAGCTCATACATTTCCTTACTCAAGTTAATGCGAGGTAAACTGCGCTTTTGATCAGTGCATAGAGGCCACTCTGTAATCTTTGAGGTGGAATCAAGCTTGTCCTTCAATAAAGTATTGGTTCAGTACTGATACAATGACAAGGAGAACTATTTTTGCAAACCTTAGAGTAACAAATAAATAATGTGCTAAAGGCTTTTCTATCTGACCTGCAATAGGCGGGTTGACCTGAGGGCAGAATATCTTTCAGCAATTGTCATTTGTCCTCTAAGAAAATGCTGTTGAAGAATCTCCAACTTGACAATGTCAATGTTTTTTAGCTAATAGCTGTAATTCTGAATGAACCCCCAAACACAGAGGGTTGTCCACAATGGTCACCACACACAAACTTCAGATCATCTTTGCAGTGCATGAAGGGTAATCGGAACTACTAGTTGATGGGCCAGAGCCATCTCATTGCCCTCTGCATATGCCATCCTTCACAAGTAGTACAGTACAGTGTAGCATGGTACCACCAAATGTGGAGACAGTGCCCCTGTGTTAATATGTCACTTAATCATTTTTATGGACCTTCATTATGTGGCCACAGGTGACGCATTGACAAGCAGAGCAAATAACAGAAAGAAGTTAGAAAAAGCATCAGAGCGTGTTCTATCCCTTTTATCCCAGACAGTGGTCTATAGTTAGTCAAACTTTTGCATACTTATTGCACCATAATGCACATTGCCCAGCTAATACCTTTTTGTTCCTCCAGGAACTTTTATTTTTTGAGTGGTTGGAACATGCTGTGCTAACTGGTTGGTAAACCATCACATTGTTATCAATACTTTCATTAGAAGACCTTGCATTTACAACTGCCGGTACTAAGATTTAAACAATATTGGCCAGAATACATCTGGTCTGCTCTATAGTCTTGCTATAGTTGTGTAAATGTGCAAAATAATGTTAAACATACAGTAAACATATATTAGCAGGATAGAGCTGGGGGAACATTTCCTTCTCACAAATCGTTTCCATTATTTCCATATCAAAGCCCCTTGTGGAATGACCAAACTGAATTAAATAATTAGGCGCAATTAAAAAAAAGCCCTGATGAGTATTCTAAGCCAAGGTAATGAGGTTTAGTTTAAAAAATGAAACAATTACAATATCTGTGTTAATTCCACCCATTATATCCATTTCACCGAAAGAAACACAGTGCCTGATGGATTTTAAAGGAGTGCATGGACCAGATGCAGGGTATCATCCAGTCTTTTTTCACAAGGCAAAAGACTAGAACCATCAAAACAATTCCAAGTCCAAAACAAGTCCAAGGCCATCCAAACCCATGTGGCTCCATCTGTGCGCACGGTGTTATGTCTGTAGTTAAATAATGATAAAACACCAAATAAAAGCTGTCTAGTGTGGCTGTGAGCTGATGAGCACTGAACCTGAATGGAGCAGTACAGAAAAAGCACTAAGACTGAGACTAATTCTAAGAGGAAGGTCTTTCAAATTCTTAATGAGGGCTGTCTACAACACAGAATCTGGAACATTATGTGCAATGATGTTCTCCTCTGAATTTGTGATTTGGTATATTATTTTTCTTTGCATCTATTCTAACTGTGATAACAAGGTCAGCTGAACTGGTAAAAGAGTAGAAAGGTGTTCTGTAATGTCTGTAATGCATTTTTATCCAATTTCATATTGTGCATGTCCAATTTCATGTTTTCATTACTGAATCATGTTTTTTCTTTGGATAGTTGCATTTCTAACATGGTACTCCTACATGCCAAATTGCTTTGAAAGTCCATGCATGTAGACAGACAGCATTGCTTCCAAGAAAACAGGACACATCTAAAGGACATACAATGACACCATGTCCAGATGTTCCAGGGACGTCCTAACGACTCCTTTCTTTGCAGGGTTATATTTGTGGTAGAGTGTTTACAGAGGCAAACAGTGAGACATAGATACAATGTGATCAACAATAATTGTGTTGCATCAAGGCTGCAGTAATATCTAGATGAAAATATAGACCTTTAACAGCAGTTCTTGTTTCTGTTCTGTATTTTGCACAAAGAATTAAGGGAGTGTGGGTGGCATAGTTGGGCTGTATTCTACTTTAAGGGGGACTGAGGCCCAATGCCATCTCAGACTGAAAACCAGTGTTGCTTTCGATGGGGGTGTGTAGCTGGATTTTTCTCATCTTTTTTATTTCCCCTTCACCTGTATCATTTTTTTAAGGTTGGCTCAGCAAAAAGTCATGGCATGAACAGCACAGCAGCAATGAGCGATATCCAAGACCTTGCTTTCACAAAGTCACACAAAGCACTGGTACAGGTTTGCGTCCCACTGTTAGTGTGGTAGCCATCGGACCAAAACAGCGCAGAAGTTCAGCAGTACGCATCAACGTTCTTGGCTGTTGTGGAAATGGACTCACTTTGCAGTTGACTTTGTGCATCTACGTCATATAACTGAAGCTACCGTAAACTGTCGTATGTATTTTTTTGTAAAATAAGCAAATCTTGTCTTCTCCTGAGGACTGCTGCTTTTGTCATGCGGGTGCGTAAAATAAAAAAATAAATTCTTGACAGACAGATAACACGTAAAAAGACAATCTTTACAGACGATTAGTAAACTTAGAGAGTGGCCAGAACCTGTTTCTGAAGAATCGTGCACACACAAGTAGACTATTACAACATGCTACTAGTTAGAGGGCTCAGGGTTGGTAATGACGACAAAGCAAAACATAAAAACAAATCTGAAACAAAAACACAAAAGGCTTGGGGGGCGGGAGGTGGGGGGGTAAGCAGGCTTTCAGGAACTTAAACTTAGTTGCTTGAGACTTAAGCCACAACTCTACATATAAGAGAAAAACTGTCAAAAATCACAATGGTTAATAAGTGTTAACACTTTGTATATGTTTCAAGGCTAGTCTGAAGAATAGGGGTCATCTTGTCCTGCACTCAGATTAACTACTTCAGTTCTTCAGCAGACCTGAGCGCCTTCTTGCCAACTTTGACCTGTAGATTGAAGGAAAAACAACAGCCATAAGAAAGAATAGAACACAAACCTATACTGTACTAGTTAGGTGCATAGGGCTCTGGTAAAACATTGCATAGAATAAACTCTAAAACCAGAGGCTTTACTTTCATTTATAGGCAAAGAGAAATTTAAAAAAGTGATTAATCGGTAGCATTAGAGCCTTATTAACAGCATTCTCAGTAGTCTCCTATGGGTTCTATTGAACTTACCTTAATGTTTTAAAATCACTAACGGATGATTTCTTGGACACAGACCAATTCTGAACTAAAATGCGCTTTCTATGGACATTTTCCATTGAGAATGTTTCTTACTCCAGGACTGGGCCTAAATACCTGATTATGTGCACTGTACCTTATGGTTCCTGCTAGCAGCGGGTTGAAAGCATATAGCCAGTCATTCATGTCTTTGTCATTGTTGGCCTGAAGCAGGATCCCTCTGTGCTTTGTGCACACAGCGAATGTGTTGGGGGTCTAAAGAGGATTCCAATATTGATCAGGTTAATTACCTTTGTGACCAGCAATTTACACATGTAAGGACATTAGGTGTCATTGCCATTCAACTGAAGAGCTTAAGTGCTAACATATAGTCCTTATCATGCATGGGTATATTGTAGTGTTGACCAATTAAAATGACTGTGCCAAACAGTGAAAGTCTTTTTGCTGTTTGTGTTCATGTGAGTGTCAGCCTACCTTGAGCATGGCCTGCTGGTCCTCGCTGTACTCCACCTGGGCAGTGGAGAGATTGAGCACTCCCCTCTCAACCGGGTCCTTGTCATTGTTGTAGATAAACACGTAGGGCCGGCGAACCACCACAAAGTGCTTCACCCAAGAGTTGGAGCGCGGTTCCATGAAGCTCAGGAAACCCTTCTTGGACACCACAGATCTGTTGAGGGAAAGAACCAAAGCTCAGTTCTGATCATTGGTATATCTCTATGAAACAACTGTTCATCTGTTTTCTGTAATGGACTATGTAATGTATGTAATGTCTGCCTACTTGTATATGCCGACATGAAATTCACTGCATACACATAGTCTTCGTCACTATCATGCTCACTGCTAACATGGCGGGGAAGAAGAGATGGCAGTTACCCTGGTCTCATCTCCTCAATGTCGGGCACCAGGTTGAGGAACTCGTTTTTGCCTGCTCGAGCCAGATACGATGTCTCCAGAGTGGGCACCATAGGGAAATTCTCATAGTCTGAGCAGGACGGGCTGGAGGCGCGTGAGTTGGCCTCTGGGGTCCTGGGAAACAACGTAAAGTGTTTGACTGTTATTCTGAATGTTTTACATGGTTGGTAACAGTATATATGAGGCCTTAAATGACACTTAAATGCACAAAATTGTTATTTAGCTCAGTAGGGACTGGTAAATACTGGATGCAATTTAGCATGGGATTGGTTTGTTCATTTCAAATGGAGTCCACTACAATGAAGTCTTACTTCTGATCCACTGAGCCACAGCGGGAGTCGGACAGGGAGGGACATGTGGAGGACGGGGTAAGGGTGGCACTGCTGAAGCTTGTCACCGAGGGGTCACGGCCCATCGGCGAAATATCTGACAGCTACAGAGAAAGAGAGAGAGAAGAAATGAGGAAAGGTGATTGAGATGGTACGAACCACTCTGGTTTGGTGAAACTGAATCAAAGTATTAACGGCATTGGTGTAAGGACGTCACGCCAGCAAAGTATCTTTGCTGACTGAACAGGGCTGGCACCGACCTGGAACCAGCCAGACTGACCCCATACATCTCAGGAAGACTTACGATTACATTACTACTGCTGGGATGATCTTTGTGCACGCTATTCCTGATCTCAACAGAAGTTAGGGTTAGGGTTAGCTATTCTGACTTACTGTAAGTCACTCTGCATTAAGAGCCGCTGCTAAATGACTACAATGTAAATGTCAAAATGTTTACTGCGTCTCACCTTGCAGTCGCTGATGCTGTTGCACACCTGGTTGTATTCACTGTTGAAGGCGTGGGTCAGAAGGCGGAGGCACTGCCGGACAACCGAGAATACGGTGCATGTTACGTTGTGTAGGTTGTGTCCTTGTCTTTGTGAAATGTCTGTTGTTGATATTACGAGGCAAAACCAATTGCATCGATTTGATTCCTACTGAATACCACCGAATTAAGAAAATAATGTTTGTTTCCCATCTCCTTTCTCCCCCTCTCTCCTTACCTTGGTGGCCAGCTCCTTCTCGCGGTCCACCAAGCTTTCGATGTCGGCTGAATCGTAGCCGCTGCTCTCACTGGGTGTGATGGCACTCTCAAAGGTGGTGCTTGAAATCTGGGAGGAGATGGAGGTGGAGGTGCTCAGTGTGCCACTGCTCATGCTAAGTGACAGCGACTCGCTCAGGGACTTGCTGGTGGATCCCCCAGGACCTGTAGCTGGGGCAGTTTCCACCAACTTCTCCCTCAGCAGCAGCAGGTGACGTGTTTTCTCCACCTGATGAAGGGAGACAAAGAGGGAAGAAAGAGTGAGTTATTTGTAAATGTGTTTGGAATTAAATGTAATTCAACAGGGCCTCTGGTCTAAAGCAGTGCTCTACATAGGGGGAACATAGGGGAAGTAATGCTCTACATAGGGGGAGCATAGGGGGAAGTAGTGCTCTACATAGGGGGAAGTAGTGCTCTACATAGGGGGAACATAGGGGGAA
>JACXGI010000127.1:0-16011 GCA_016801175.1 Esox masquinongy
TGGAGATTAAGGTGGAGATTAAGACTAGATGTAGACTAAGACTAGGTGGAGATTAAGACAAGCTGGAGATTAAGACTAGATGTAGACTAAGACTAGGTGGAGATGAAGACAAGGTGGAGATTAAGACTAGATGTAGGCTAAGACAAGGTGGAGATTAAGACAAGGTGGAGATTAAGACAAGGTGGAGATTAAGACTAGATGTAGACTAAGACTAGGTGGAGATTAAGACAAGATGGAGATTAAGACTAGATGTAGACTAAGACTAGGTGGAGATGAAGACAAGGTGGAGATTAAGACAAGGTGGAGATTAAGACTAGGTGGAGATTAAGACAAGGTGGAGATTGAGTCTATCTGGACACTGGGAATAGGTGGAGACTGAAACATAGAAGATGTACAAGAAAGAGACAGAAAATGAAACCACTGGTAGAGAGACTGAGTCACCGTGTGAGATTGAGGGGTGAGAGACAGGGAGAAGGGAGAAGGTAAAGTGTGGGTGTTAGAACCAGTGCCAACAAGGATTTAGGAGAGACAGTGGAGGAGGGAGATGGAAGAATTGATGAGGAGCCAAAGGCAGGGGAGCAAGCTAGTTATAAACAGGGATAGGAGATATGAGTGTGTGGTTGTGAGTGTGTGAGAAGAGAAAGACTATTTTTCTGGGAGGGAAACAGGAGGGATTGGATGAAATTTAAGATCATGAAGGCAAGCGATAGCCACAACATCAATCCTGGGAAGGTCATAAACACACGCATTCTCTCTCTTTCTCACACACACACACACACTCACACACACACACACACACACACACACACACAAACACACACACACGCGTCTGCGCGTTAACCAACACAATACGAAGAAACTCAAGCAATAAAGTGCACAGCTTGTGCTAAGATAATGTGGTCTATACTGACAAGACCCACGGCAATAAAAGCAGCACACACACGCATTGTAATAGTCGCATCAAGGCTGTGGCAGCGCTTTGTGAATGGAGCTCCGCGGTGACAATGCCCTGACCTTCTGCTCACATGACATCCAGGAAAAAAATCAATGGTGTCGCATCTGGATTGAAGGATTGCCAGCAGGCTTCATTTGGTTAAGCTCAAACACCCGCCACGGTCTTTTCCGATCAATGGGCAGCTCGGTGTGGCTGCCCCGCGGCCCGCCGTTGCGAAGGATCTACCGCGGCGTTGCATGGAAAACACCCGGCCAACGGGGGGGGGGGGGGGGGGGGGGGGGGGGGGGGGCAGTTTTAAACAGCACGGCACAATAGCAGGGGAATGTCAGGGTGTCCCATCGACGCACCAGAGCGTTTCGTTGTGACTAACTACTATCTGGCGTTTTGTTTGGAAATACTGGCCGACGTTGTCAGGGCACACAACAGGATGTAGGGGCAACAGCGAGGGAGTTGTGTAGCAACTGGCGGACTCAAAAGAGAAATGAAGGGTGAGAAATGAAGACTTGCGATGAGAGGAATCAGAATGAGGTTGAATGGAGGACTAATACTGCGGTATGGAATTTGGAAGGGAGGATAAGCACGGAGTGAGAGGGGAGGGAGGGGTGAAGGAGAGGAGGAGTAGCAAGACAACAGGAAGAGAGAGAACGGGAGGCAGATTCAGCTGGTGGTCTAATGGAGCGGGATCATAGAGACACCCTCTCGTCCTCCAAAATATTTAAGATATTTTTAAGGCAAAGTGTTATAATTTGGTATGAAAGGTGTTTCACTTAGTTAGCATTGACAGCCTAGCTAGCATCTAACTGGGCTATTTAAGCAGAGATAAGACGGAGGATAGGTGAGAGAGTGGAGTGAGAGAAAGGAGGGAGAGAGATGGGTGAGAGAGGGGTCAGAGAGGGGTAAGATATAGTAGGGTTGAGAAACAGGTGTGTGAGAGAGGAGTGGGAGAGGTGGGAGAGAGGGGTGAGACGGGTGCGAGAAAGGAGAGGTGAGAGAGGTGGGAGAGGAGTGAGACGGGTGTGAGAAAGGAGGGGCCTGAGAGAGGGATGAGCGAGGGGTGAGAGCCTGCTGTGGAGTGACTTAATAAATAATGAAGAGTTAGTTTAGGAGAGAGGAGAGAGAGGAGAGACTGGAGATAAAGGAGCAAAACTCCAGACATTCTTCTCTAACCAATCTAAATATAACCTCCCATCTGTGAGCAGTGACACCCTGGGTGCAGTAGCACTCAGAGACACGTTCTGTTATGAATAATGGCTGGTCATTTTCTTCGAACACAGCTTGTAGCATTAAAGAAGTGTAGCCACAGTTTTAATAGAGGGTAGATTGGTATGGATCTAGCTTCGGTCTATATCCACATATCACTCCCTAAACCCAGTCCCACCCTGGCTGTGTCAAAGAGGTCAGTGGAACAAAGACATGACGGATCGAATAAGGGCGTTGTCAGTGACAACTTTGATTCAGCTAAAATAGTAATTGTCAAATCTTTCACAATTTATTTAAACAGGCCCACGACGTATTAACTCAAGTCGGATTTAAAAAAAATATGTGTCTCTTTTCGGTGAAGAACATTTAGAAACCCTCCTTTTCAGGTTGCGAAGTGACTGTAAAGTGCTACCTCCCGGTTGTATATCACAGCTGGCAGCAAGTTAGCAATCACACAGTCGGTGGCTGGTCACAGTTCTTCAGCTGTGTGAAATGGATTGGTGAGGACGCCACGAGATCCACCGAAATACTAAGAGCTTCCCTCTAGAGCCGCAGTGAAAAGGCTCGACCCAGACTGCCGTCTGACCCCCAGCTCACGTACCTGGGCCACCCTGATGAAGTGGGAGATGACCGTAGCCCTCTGCGGGGCCGTGGGCTTGCTGAGCACCATCAGCTGGATCCACTGAGACACGCTGTTGAACAGGGTGATGAAGCGCTCCAGGATGGGATTGTCCACCGTGCAGCCGTGCATGACGAAGCTGTGGTAGTCCTGGAACTGGAGGGGAAGGGCAGAGGAGTGGAATGATGTACAATACGTTGTCTAAATGTTGAATCACTGTCGTACCTCTGTCATTCCAAGTCACGTTACACAGGGCACATGCCAGAACATACATGACATACTACAGAGTTTACCCGTCTTGGGGGGGGGGGGCTATTTAATCAATTGCGTTGCTCCATCGTTCTGGACAGAGGAAGACAACGAACACTATCTGAAGGCAGATCTGCTGGGCGTAAACACGTACCAGTATCTTGCAGAAGGACTTGTACTCCAGGTAGGTGAGGTGGGTGGCCAGCTCTCCGGAGTCCAGGTGGTCAAACAGTAGGGACATCTTCCTCTTCTTGGACATGGACGGCTGCCTCTGGGTCACCTGCCGCTTCCATTTGTACGACGGCCTGGGAGGGACAAAAAGGCTGTCGCCTCAGAGCCACGCTCGCCAAAAATGCAAACCTGGGATCCAGCCTGAATGTCGTTTGGTTTCGCCACGCTTGTAAACATTTGAAAAGGGGGCGATATTCAGTCTGCACTCGAACCATGACGGTTGCACGGAGAAGACAAGGACAGTCGACGCAAGAGACGTAATAAAACTGTTGTGAGGTTGTTTTTTTCTAACTCTGCTGTCTCATAAAAGTGCCCTGATAATGACCCACCAGGATCACAGACAGACAGGTGACCAGAAAAGACAAAGGACAGGACATCTAGGAACTCTGTAACGCCAGGTCCCAGCCTGAGAAAGGCCACGCAGGGATGCAGGTGGACACGGGTTACATTACATTAATCAGCGACGGCACAAATGGTTTCGAGTGAACAGTAACTTCCCCTTTAAACCTACCTAACCAAACCCCAGAGGTGTTGCCCCATTGCGTGTCTGGGGTGCAATTAAGAATAACTGTTTTGTTCAGGGACAGAACTTACACGCTCTCAATGTCAATGAGTTGACTCTGGCGCTCGTTCCCCTCGGTGGTCAACAGGTCCTTCAGGTCTTTGATCTGCTCCGCCAGCTCAGGGTTCAGATTGAACTCTGCCGGGAACTCACTGATCCAGTACCTGGACGGAGGGAGAGGGATAAGCAGACAAAGTGAGGAAAGTGGTGCGCTATGCAGCTAAGAAACACCTCTAACCTAATTACCAAAAGCAGTCGCAAAAAAACATCTTACTTCACCAAGTGGCAGATCCTCGTCCTCACATCAGCAGTGCAACTCTCCTCCTGTGATCTAATCAACTGTCAAGGTACATAAAACACCTACAAAACATTTCAAGATAAATCCTTTTCCAACCATTTACAACAGGCTGACAACAAAAAGACACAATTGCGAAAAAGTTTGACACACCGTGAACATTTCATCTAATTTACACCCCGTCCGTTCCAGTCAGTGGCACCTTTAACAGTACCTGTTGATTTTTCCCACAGCTGAACAGACATGATAAGACAGGAAAAAGTGCCTGCTGCCGAAGGATACTTGAGCAGTAGTTTCTTGGCCATGTCGGTGGAGGGGAGGTACCAGGGATGCATCATGAGGAACATGCGTACCAGAGAGGGGTTCTTCAAAGTGCCCATTTCATCTAGAAGAGGACAGAGGCACGGCGCATTACAGTCTGTCTTTTCTTTTTTTTTTTACTGTGTATTTCTCCCTCTCTAAGCTGCATCATATGTAATTTATCTCGATCCCTGTCTCCTAGCAACTACTCCCCAAAGGATCCGGGAGAGCTGAAGATCCCTGGAAGCTTTCCTCACAGGCCTCCACGCCTTTTTTCACACTGCCCTTTGAACCAGGATGTCACGTGGGTCAACGTGTGTGAACAGATGCTCATTCACATGACCACTTTAGCGTTCCGCAGGCGCAAAAAACCCAACGCCGTCTGTCCTTTTCACTAAGAAAATCAGCATGAAGTTATACTGAAAAAAGACAATCAATTACTGTTAATTTGTGACTGTCAACATTGGCTATTTATGATGGATATATAAATGTTCTTCTTGCAATCTGTTTTTAGACATGTTCTTCCGGTTGCAACAAGAGTATACATTGTTTATTTGGACAATGAGTAGTGTGTAGATTTGGTGTGTGCTTATTAGACAACAAAGATGCAGACTGACCAAAGGCTTGGATGCACAACTCAACCAGCTCGTCCACCGTGGCAGCCTGATCTAAAGTGGGCTCCATCTTTCCCTTTCTTCCCTTTTCCTGTTGTTTCCCAGGGGTTGTTGGTCTCTGCCTTTCCTCCCCACTTCAGATTCAGTCCTGAGCACAAAACAGGGACAAGCCAGAGATGATCAAAGGCACAGAAACTAATTTCACCCAAAACATTGAACTCCTGTACAAAGAAACAAGAGAGTAGCGTTGTGAGAAAGTAAATGCATCGCAGCATGGCTTGGGTGGTTACAGGTCTGGCCCGGAGCTCAGATTTCCAGGAAGTATACAGGAAATGTTGACAATATCAAACAATGGAATTGGAACAATAACAGGTCTGGATAGGGATAGATAGGGCCTGAAATACATTTGAAAACAGCATGCTGCAGCGAACATATAGCTCAACTACTCTGCCAGATCAGGGGAATACGGCCCTTTGTACCTCAGTAGGAGGAGCGTGGCTGTTGGGTTTCATGCCAGGAAACACCTATATATAACAGATGTTGGTCGCTTTAGATATATGACGTGTCTGCCAAACACTGGCATCATTTCTGTAATATGTGCTGTACTGTCCATATGTTTTTGTGTATAATAAAACACTAATTATCCTAGGCAAAAGGGCATGCATGATGTTTTAAACCTTTTTTTTTAATAAACACACCAAAAAAAAAAAAAAACAGGAAATAATACAGGGTCACGTTTGTAAAAAAAAACAAAAAAAAAATTGTTCTGGGTCTATGAGAACTCGGCAGGGATTCACAGGTGACCTAAAAGACTGCAGATCAGACGTGGCACTGGTTAGGGCTTTGTGCTAAGCTGTGAAGCAATGTGCCCTTTGGAAACGTGACACTTGTCACTGATGTGAGGGTTTTCAGGGAATATAATACGGAGCTTAGCCTTGGATTAGTGTAGTCCATGTAAGATCTTAAATTGTATCAGACAGTGTGTAGACCTGATGAGCAGCTGTGCTCAAAGGTTTATCCACCAAGTAATAACTCAAGACTTTTCCAATTACACTGAATAAAATACAAACACCAAACACAGGATTTCTGAGCATTTTATAAGGGGTTGCAGTTTACATAAGAAAATGAAATACATGTATTTAACCATTAATTCATGGATTTCAGATGGTGTGGAACACAAATATGCACCTGTTGTTCACAGACAAAAGGTAGAGGTCTATATCAGAAAAAAGAACTGTCTGTCTGGCGCGACCATCATTCACATCGTGAAGCACGACACGTCTCCTTCACAAGGGGTTCATTAGACTTTCACTGTGGAATGAAATGTGGAATGAAACTTTGTGGCACTGACACAATGAAACGCTGGTGCAGTCTCTCTTTGGGCGTTGTACAGATACAGTCCATATAGACACTTAATGAATCCACAGTCAAACATCTGATGTGGCAACTTGCCATTCAAGCAAATGACACAATTTGGACATTACTCTAACAACACTAGTTTTCAGTAGAATTCTGGACCTTATACCAAGAAACATCTTCCTGCTCATTGTGGTTGATGGGGACACAACAGCACATCACCGATAGAAACCCACAGACAATCAACGGCTGATTCCCTCCCTTGAACCAGGAAAACCACAACTTATCACTTCCTGAAATAGCTCGGCACTCATTAACTTAACAGCAATGCGACACATTTTTTTTTTCTTCCCCAGAGGAGAAATGACACAAAGAGTCAATCGTCTCACGCTGTGGTTCTACATTCAAAACAAACCTGTATCCTGGTACGCTATTTGGTGAGAGGTACTGCTGTGGTGTGGGGTGCCATGGCAACACATCCACACACACACACACACATCCACACACACACACACATCCACACACACACACATCTACACACACACATCCACGCACAACCTCTTTCTATCTCTCTTTGCCTCTCTCAGTCTCCCTCACGCACAAACACTCTGCGTAACATTTGTTTATGGGGTAACAAAATTCAACTTGCAAATAGAGGGTTTGGTTCGGTCACATCTCAGTCGGGAGATAAAATAGGTCATTAGCAAACCAACGGAACTGTTATCGGGTGCAGTGGTGAGCTCTGAGTGTTACGGAGTTTATTATAGCTCTGCTCAACAGGTGTGAAAATCGCTGCAGCCCCGCCACCCAATTCACATTAGCCCTGAGGTTGGACTGATTTTGGACAATGTGGGCATGTAATTTAGGTCCCCGGAGCGTTAGAGGAGTAGTGATAGAGGGATGGTAAACGTGTGTGTGTTTGTTAGGTCTCTGAAGGGTGATTCAAGAGGGAATGGATGAGGACACCATGGAAAGGGTGTGTGTGTGTGTGTGTGTGTGTCACAAAAGATTCTGCTGCAGAGAGGTGGGTGGACACACTCAATTACAGGCTTCACAAAAAGTCTGAAAAACACATATGCAAGGGGTTTTGGGGGGGGTGGTTGATGACACGGAGAGTGGAGAAAACAGGAGAGGAGGAGACAGAGACAGACGGAGAGAGGGGAAAACAGGAGAGGAGGAGAGAGAGACAGATGGAGAGAAGAAAATGGGAGAGGAGGAGAGAGATGGAGAGAGGGGAAAACTGGAGAGGAGGAGAGAGAGAGAGACGGAGAGAGAAGAAAATGGGAGAGGAGGAGAGAGAGAGATGGAGAGAGGGGAAAACTGGAGAGGAGAGAGAGACAGAGCAAGGGGAAAATGGGAGAGGCGGAGAGAGAGACACACGGAGAGAGGGGAAAACAGGAGAGGAGGAGAGAGACAGACAGACAGAGAGAGGGGAAAACGGAAGAGGATAGTAAGAGAAGGGACAGGGAAAGGAGGAGAGAGAGAGGCAGACAGAGGGAGAGAGCGAGAGAATAATATGCGTGAATATGTGAATAAGAGTGTACGAGAAAGACAAATTAAAGAACTGGAGAAAGAGAAGGGACAGAAGGACTTTTAGCATTAAATCAAGCGTTATTTAAACAGAACATTCCTTATAATTTAGATTAATTCTGAGGAACTAAAAGTAAAAAGAAATGGGTAAAAGGATTTTTTTTTAATAAAAACTCACCGGAATAATAAAATATAACTATTAAAAAAAAAAATTGTATCAATTATAAATGAAATCCATAACACAACTAAATGTGGGAAAATGAAAGGGTCTGAATACAAGTTACTCCTACGTAGAGCAGGGGTCGGCCACTTGGGTCTGTGACGGCCAATAAACGTTATTTTACTTCTACCTGCTAGTTAGTTTCACTGACCTAGTATCCAAAGTATCATGGATTTACAAGAGCATGACAACCAGTAGTGTTTCCGTGTGACCCACCCCCTGTTACGCAGTCAGCGTACCCTAAAGATGTCTGTCTGTATGTCTTCAATCATGTCCTTCAGTGTCGTCATACATCTGCTGCTGGCTCGTGAAACCATGTCGTACAGCTGACAATTCTGCTTCCGGCCACAGGCTCTATCTAGTCTGAGTTGGCCTTGGGTTGTTGAAAAAGAACATTCACCGGGTCTGCTGAATTCAGGACGCTAGACTACACTGTAGAAATGTACCACAACGGGCTTTGAATAGTAAAATAGAGCAGAAATTGCGTTCTCCAAAATAAATGTAACCGCCAGTCAGGCTTTGTCAATTCCAGTCTGATCTCGTGTGGTGGATCACGTTTGCATGATATACTCCCCCGCTGCACGGTTCACTACAGTAGAGTACAGAATAGAAATGCATAGAATAGTTAATCGCAGTAAAGCACAGAATATAAATGTATAGAAGAATTCACTACATTAGAGTACAGATTGGAAATGTTTTGAATAGTTCATTAAAGTAGAATACAGAATAGAAATGTATTGTTCAGTAGATTACATCACAAATATATGATGTAATATTTAAGCAAAAAGCCACAAGGGGGTGTAGGATATGGTCAATATACCACAGCTAAGGGTCGTGGTCTATAGGTCATACGCCACAAAACCCAGAACAGCTTTAATGCTACCAGAAACAAGTTACTAAAGTATAGATCGGCAGAGGGGGGCTCAGTATATTAGTGTTTAGTACAGGAGTACAGTAGAATATAGCACAGAACTGGCCATATTGTGCTCTCCACGATTATTGAGAAAATATAATAATGTTTTTGATGAAAGTTATTTATTGAAATTAACTGTGTTCAGTGACCTGTACTGGCTTCCATCTCTGTTTCTCACCACAATGTCCCTGTTCAAGATAACCCAGGGAGCACCTCCTCTCTCCCCTCTCTCTCCCTCTCTATTTCTCTCTTTTCCTCTCCGCCTCCTCTTCGGCACAAGGTGGAGGTTTTCTATCACCGGTGTGGTTTCTACAGTTATAGCTCCTGGTGGATGGATTGTAATGGCTTTGGATTCATCCGCCTGTTGCCTGGTGACAAAGGTGTAGGACCATGGATCAGGCATTTTAAGGGTGCGGTGGAGGTAATGAGGGGGGCAGGGGTATTGGGCGGGTGTTGGGGGGGTGGGGGGGGTAAGGAATGTTTTGAGGGATTTGATTGAGGGGATAAGGCTCTATCCTGGCTGTCAGGCCAGTGCCACTGTGACCGTATATTCTCTACTTAATGGGCTATGAGCTGCTGTTCTGCACCAGTCACAAACACTCATTCACTCACACCCTTATCTGCTCTAAACCCCGTCTCGGATTCACGTCCTTGTATGTCTCCAGGCAACAATAACCCGCGGAGAAGCAAAACACCGTATCAATCCGACGCCGAAATTAAACTGTCAAAACAATTTCAATTTGTCACATGGCGGTCCCAAGGACGTATTTACGCTTCATTACTAGCACCGTGGGGAGCCCGGGAGAACCGTCCGTGGTGTCGGGCCACCTTTCCCCCCTGTTGCCACGGCTTGGTCTGGCCGGCGGTGATGATGCGTACATATGAAGCGGATTGAGGGCGGGAAAATGGCGCTCGGTACGGACCCGCGAATGGTGCCGTCGGTTTACTGCAGTGGCTCCTGGGTAACCTCATCAATCCCTCTCATCATCAGCGCTTTTGTTGACAGACGCATTTCCTCACGTTGCACACACAATAAGAGGATGCGCCAGCACACAAAGAACACACACACACACACAAACGGTCAGTCACACATTCTAACATACACACACACACAGACCACACACACACACCAATGAGGACACACACGTGTGTACACAGGCTTACACAGACACACATTCCCGCATTCACAGTACCGCATTAAAATATGCGCACCGTGCTCCCCACAGCATCCATCACCAGGGTATCGACAACGCCATGATGTGCCAGCGTAAATGACGACGGCAAACACACTCCTACGCACACCTCCATTCACCAGTCTGGAATAGATTCTCCTGACTGATGTCATCACTGTTACAGGGACGGGCCTGAGCTGTGAAGGATGTTAGGATGTTGACTGACGATGGCTCTGGTTGTACCAGGCCCTCTTCCCCATCTACGGACCAAGTCGGGACATCCTCTCCCCCAATTTCAATATTCCGAACTGCATCTGGCTGCCTAAAACCCTCGTCTCTTTGAGAGGGTCAATCCATCTCCGTAAAACACCGTTCGTCACTGTTGGAGCCGTCCACCACACCCATGTACCCAGCATCCCATGGAGTTTACGTCCAGGAAGTGGTGAAGGGGAGGGAATGTTGTACTCGCTAAATGCCGTTTGGATGGCTGGGACCAATATAGATCTGTGATTAGGCGCCTTCTGAGAGTGGTGCCTATTTAAAGTGTGGCCTACGGTGAGCAGGAAGGGCCACACTTCCTGCCTGGGGCCCTCTCACTGCGGTATCTCTGGGACCGGCATGGCGAAGAGGGAGGTTGAGTCCCTGCTGCTAACAGAGATTAGGGATGAGACGGAGGGAGGGAGGAGTAACTGGGAGAGATGGCGAGGAAAAATTTATTGAGGTCACACACACACACACACACACACACACACACACACACAGCGTATGTGTTGGGGAACAGCAACACAATCAGTCTTTCATATTTGTAAATCAATAAAAGATCATCCCTAAAAAAAGGCTTCTTCTCAGACAGAATATTTCTCAGAAACAACTTGAGGGTGCACAGAGGTTATTTGAGCCAGTCAGCATAATGATAATGTTTGATCAACTACAACGCAACATCGCATCCAAACCCGAGTTCAACTGCTACTTAATATATTTCGTAAAAAGTATTGTTTGCCCTACACTGCCTAAAGAGACAGGTGGGTGTGTTTGGGGAAAACTGTGACAATAAATACATTTAGCCACACAAGCTCAATAAGCACACATGGAACATCTCACATTTTTCGAATAGTACTTGAATGCATGTCTGCTAGATAATCATGCATATTATGTCAGTATTGTGGTATGAAAGCCTTTAACTTTCCATTTCTTCGTTCTGATACTTCCTGTGTAACTTCTGTCTTTTGCCAGATATGAAACTAGCTAAATTACATAGCAAACGCAGGAAGAGTGAGCGTGTGTGTGTGTGTTTGTGTGTGACCATGCATGTGTGTCTGTGTGTGTGTGTGTACATGTATGCATGTATGCATGTATGTGTGGGTGTGTGTGCGCAAGTGTGTGTTTGTATCCATTTGTTTAAGCTTGATTATGTATGTGTTCGAATATGGTTAAGGTTGGGATAAGGGTTAGGTTTAGGGCTAGGGAATAGGGAACATGGATTTCTAGGGCTGAGTTAGGTCTCAAGTCCCCACAAGGATAGAAAGACAAATGTTTGTGCAAGTAAACAATTGATGTAAAAGTATCTGAATAGGGAGCAGATATCAATGAATCTACTGAAGTCACTGTTCGCACAGTCCTTCTAACAACCAACTCTAACCTGTCATTAATCACACATGCTCACACACTCTCGCTCTCTCCCCTTCACAGGCTCAAAGACGTGTGATGAGAACACAAGCCCAGAGCCAGACGAAATACGAGAATGACAGATCAACTTGGTATATCGCACATCTCACCACGGTTACAAGGCACTTGCCCGGAGACTTTTGTTTTCCGATCATTTCTTTTTTTGCCGCTGTCATCATTCCTCTCTGCTATCTTGCCCCTTTTCCCTGCTGTGCTGTTTTCAGAGTATTCAAAATGAACTTATTGCAGTTGATGGGCTGTCAGGGTACCCAAAGTTAACAGGCTAACCTCTGCCAGCCATCATTACACTCTCCATAATGTAAATGTGGACCTTTCCATTCCCCCGGCAGGCAAACATCCCCTATAAACCGAGATAGGCTTTGACTAGCCCAGGAGGACATCCTGAACACACCCTCAGGTAAAACACTGACCGGCTCTTCAGTACAGAGCTTGGTCTGGACCTGGGATAAAGGTAGAGCTGGGAGCTATGGAAAACAGATATTAAACGCAATACTGCGAAATTTTCCTTAGTGGATGGCCATACACAGAAAAGTCGGTTTATAACACAGATGTTCGCTGCTGCTTTTTGTTCCCTTCACTATTACCCCTATCAGCAAGCATGTTGAATGTCAAACTTTACATTTCTCTGATATACTAATATTTACGGTATATATACTTTATTTGCACCAAGGAAGCTCAAACAAGCACAGCTGAAGTTATTTAGAAGACGACGGTTATCATTTGAACCCAGCCTGTGTCTTATGCATGTGCACGGTTCCATGCACTTTCTCCCACAGTATTCAACCGTCTAGTATTAAATTAACCCCTGCTTCCCCTTTCCCCAGTCACAAGAAGTCACGAGCCAACCACACGTTTTATCTACATTCGCAGAAAGCGCTTTCATATAAACAAAGCGAGCCATTGGTCCTGGCCCTCTGTTTTGCATAGTGTAAACCCTGCTTCACAGTCTGGCACCAGTGGGCTGTAATACTCTGAGGTAAACCAATATATTATAATCGGAATAGTGACATTAGACGGGCTTCCTGGCAGCCAAAGGCATTAGAACCAAGGCGGTACCGAACCCAGGCTCCGGTACCATGCAGCGCCACAGTCGGACGCGAAGCTTAACAGGTGGGGCAGTAGGTGGAGCCAGCTAAGCATTCCACGGCTCGCTGCACTCCGTCAGGCAAGCTGCAGTCGTTGGCCAGAGGAGCCGACAACGTGGTTCTGGCCTGGGTTGAATCGGCAGCATGGAGAGAACCAGAGCAGAGAGTCTCGGAGGTCACTTTGACTCTCACCAATCCATCTGGATGCCACTGTGATCGTAGACGTTTGCGGCTATGCACTGGGAATCACGAAATTGGGAGAAGGGCGTATAAAAAAAAAAGAAGTGAAATGAAACCATTCTTTATGCAAAGAGTGTGACGGACTAGTTCCTGTTTATATTTTTCCTCTTGAACTCCTCCACTTCCTGTGTAAGTAGAGCTGCAAGCCAGATGGGGACTGACAGGAAAAAAAAATCACAGAACTGAACAGAAGCTCACTACATTTGGATGCAGCCTGAAAAAAAAAAGAGAAAATATTACATTTTGATTTTGTGTCAATAATTCATTTTCAACAGTGTGACGGCAAGCCTGAATAAGGTCAAGGAGTCAACATTTGCTTATCAAATCACATAATAATTTACATGGGCTCATGCTGCGTGGAATATAAGTGTTGATCTTCACTATACCATCTCCATACCCCACACAAGCAATTATCTGTAGATTCATCTTTAGAGATTCATCAATGAATGGTGTATCAATGTATCTAGTCACTACAGGCTACATCCTAACCTAAATAGCTGGAGAGGAAGACAATCTTTAGGGATTTCACCAGGAGACAATTACAGACTTTAATGTCTGAGGTAGTAAAAAACTGAGGCTGGATCAACAATGTTGTAGATACGAATGACACTAACCTAAATAACAGTGAAAAGAAGGGAGCCTGTACAGAATAGAAATATTCCCCATCATGCATCATGTTGGCAACAAAACACTAAAGTAGCATTTCACAAACTATAAGTCACAAGTTTATGTTTTAATTGTATTAATTTTTGCTTCTTTTATAGAACTACAGAACGTGTTTACTGGCCAACAAACCTTGCCAGCTTTAAAGAAAAAAAAGGAACAATGGTAGATTCCCCATAGGGTGATAGTTGAAGTCTTTTTTTAAGATTGGCAACTTCTATATCCTATTCCCAATTTTCTCTTGAGCGTCTGGGTGGACTGCATTAACCACACATCACTGAGCTTGAATCGCACCTCTCGGCCAACTGTGACACTATCACGGCACTGGGGAAAAGGTGTGCCTCGCTCGAAATCAATATTCCACAATCACGGCTAATTTCCAGATAGATTTGAGTGTACAAAATGTACCGTCCTGCTGTAGATGGGGACGGGTGCAGAGGAGACCCTCTTCTGCCAGCGGGATGTCAATATTGTCAAGGGAGAGGTCCTTATGTGTAAAAACCCTGCAGATCCAATTCAACTCTACTGGGCTAAATCTGACCTTTTTTATTATTCATATACATTTTCCAGTAAGCGTTTTTCTGCACAGAAATGCACTGTTTTTTTGCTGACACATCTGTGTATATAGTCACTTCCTCAAATCTTGGCTAGGCATATGTGACAGTGTATATGAGCTCACACCCACATACACTTTCCCATATGTAGTTTCTTCTTTTTTTCTTGTTATGCTGAGCATTCTTCAGTCATCCGCTGTAGAAGTCTTCATTAGCGGCCTTTCCTTCTTTGTCACCATGTCCCAAGCTGCTGTTTTGGGTAAGCTTGGGTTATGAGTAGGATTTCTTCTGATTGTTTTGCCACATGAAGGCTCCCTTGACATTCACTGACATCTCTGGTCCTCGTGTTTTGAATGGCTACAAAGAGGATAATGGCAGCTGGGCTTTTTTTGGCCAGGGCTGGTCAAAGTCTGCATATGACATCTTTATCCCAAGCACTTCACAAATGGTAGGATGGCAAGGAAGACATTACTCAAGAAAGCCCACCATCAAAACACACGGCCTAACCAAAAGAGGCTAGGAAATAGAAAAATAGATCCAATTTTCGTAGGCCCGCTGTCCAACGTTTTAGTAGACACATCCACCCTATGTTTACAATCAATCATAGACTGGGGAAGTACGCCCTAGAGAGTAGAGGCAAGTGCTACAAGGCGACACCAGCTTGTCTTATGCTGAAAATATGTCAGCCAACAGGTGTTGTTGCTGTAGACGTGCACAACAACCTCAAGGATCACTTCCTTAATGCCGGCTTGTTGACCGTCTTTCCAGGATGAAGACGACGATGACATCTTCCTGAAGAACATTTTTGCGTGTCCCATTATTTTAAGAGTAAAAACACCCTTCCTCAAAATAACTTGTGTTGTGAGCTAAAATAATTCCTTTCAGTATTTCTGCACACATTTGACCTAATTATACATTAAGTGAACATACGTACACTACCCAATAAAATGTGTTTATTAAGTAAAATTATCTAATTAAATCAAATTAAATCAAATCTGTTTGTCTGGAAAGAAGTCATTGTAGTAAAGTAGGCAAACGTTTAGCATTTGATGCCATATTCTTTGCACGCAGGATAACATCAAGACTGAAACCGAAACCGCAGTCCTGATCTCTAAGGTCATGAGAGGCCTTTCAACATCTGTCGAGCTGTAAACAATAACCCAGTTTTCACGTGGAGACCTTCCGACTAGAACCCACGTTCTGCGGAAGGAAATATGTATTTCTAGCTGCTGTTCTTTGTTTCGTTGCGTTTTCCAGGACACGTGCATGTGCTGCACATACGCGTACTCCGTGTTTTACGAAGAGAGCTCCGTCAATCCTGTTTGCATTGTCTGCGGAGTGGCTTTAAAGAACTTGCCAACATGCCACCCTGGTTCCTGTCCAAATACCTCCATCGAGGACAGCCTGACCGGCTGCATCATGGCCCGGTAAGGGAAGGGCTCAGCCGACAATCAAACGGCCCTACAGCAGCCTGAGAAGACGGCCCAGTGAGTCACTATGGCCAAGCCCCCAGCCACTGTCGAAACAACTGACCGCACACACGCCCTCACCAAGGCAAACACACACG
>JACXGI010000127.1:16111-92565 GCA_016801175.1 Esox masquinongy
GGCCCTGGTGGGGCTTTGTTCTGGGTCCTGGTGGGGCTTTGTTCTAGGCCCTCTCCTCTTCTCTCTGTACTCCAAGTCACTTGGTAATATCCTAACATGGTCCATCCTATCACTGCTATGCGGGTGACACAACACTACTTTCCTCCTTCCCCCCTTCTGACACCCAGGAGGCAAAACACATCTCTGCCTGGGTGTCAGTCACTTAACCTTGACAAGGCCTTCCTCCTGGGTAAGGCCTGTCCAACACCTGTCCAACACAGTTGAACAATCTACATCTCAGACTGCAAAGAGCCTCGCGTGACACCGGACAAAACCTTGTTGTTCTCTGCAAGCATCACGGCAACTCACTCCCGCAGGTCGTAGAGCACCACCTCGCCTCACCTAGGAGGAGGCACAGGCACTAGGTCAAAGGGCAAGTGTTCCTCAACGGAGCGCACCTTCACCACTACAGGGGCGTGGCCAGAACCAGGTTCTACTGCCTGGGGGTCACAGCTCCCGGCCTTGCTCATCGATTGCAGTCGGCTTTGGGAGGAGAGGGAGAATAGGCAGCCTGGGTATTGCGTGCGGACACAGGTTCTCCACAAACATTTCTTGATCTTGATATGTTTAATGGAAGTCAATAATAAACACGTCCAGTTGTTGCTATGGTCCCTGGTTCTACCTGCATAACCACATACCTTCAACAACAATGAAAAATGACATGTCCTTGTCGATGAGGCTGTTATTACATTTGTTTGAGTTTAGGGGTGCACATCACAAGCAAAGTAATTGATATTCTACCTGCCTGTAAGAATAATTATCATTGGCAAGTTGGATTATGCTTCACTATGCCACAGCTTGGCATAAAAACAGAGTACGGTATTACGTTTATAGCTGCGCCATTTGAATGGTTCAGAACATTCAGAACTTAAGCTGGTCACAGATAATGCGTAAGGTAATTACCAATAAAAGAATAAATAGCAGCGTTTTCATTGTTTAACCGAATGTTTTATCTCATCAAAGTGTACCACGATTCAAAAAGTGGCAAACCGCTGCTTCCAGATGACCCAAACACAGAGGTGTCTTCTTAGCAGTTTAATAAAAAATTTTCACAAACTGAAGTCATGCCTCTTTTTGACACATTGGACTGAAAAACTGTGTGTTCTTTTTTTATTAGTTCGGTTTTTCACACTTTCACAGCTGTTGCAGGTTGTGGAGCTTTCATTACACATTGAGCATCAGTACCCAGCTTGGAGTACTGACAGAAGACAGTTCTGTGGACTCACACATTCCTTGAACTTGTTCTCCAACCCACCTCATTCACTGTGTCTCCTGTGAGTAGTTTCATCACAGAACGTTCAACCTATTGTTAGGCCTGGTTGGTTTTCTGCGCCAGTATTTCCAGCATGATTCACTAAGTTTGATGCCTTTAGAAAATCCTCGTAAATTCGACTCAAGCCTTCCAAACAACCCGTCCATCGCCTGACCGTGCGTGTTTGGTGTATTTATTTCACAAAACAGAATTCCAACCTACATGTATATTTTGAAATGTCAATGAGAAGCACCTCTGTTCGTCTACCCAGATCTATTAGAATTGTTGTCACACATCAAACAAAGATCCATCCCACCTGAACAGACTGAAATAGAGAATAGAGAATACAGTAAAGAATCCAGTCCTATTCGGGGTCAATAATAATAAATGAAAAACATAATAATAAGTAGAAGTAACCAAATTTGCAACATTAATGGATGGTTAAATTGGCAATCCCCTTGCTGTTAATTTTCTAGCTAATCTAGGTAATGAGTAAATCTGAGAATATCATTTTGAGCAAAGTGAGGTGTAGAAGAATCCCTGATCTACAGACAGTTTTCACTGCCAATTAATAGGCTTTGTGCAACTAAGATTTGTAGAACTACAACTCCCTTATTCCCGCCACCAAACACTCATGCAAAACCAGGGATTGATTGAAATGATTACTGACTAATGGATTAAAGAACAATTCCTTCAGAACTGCAGCAAACCTCTTTCTCTGTCCTCTTGTTCCCTCCCAAAGGTTTCCAACTTCGCCCTTTAAGGTGAGGACCAATGACAGGATGACATTGCACAGGTCCTTTCTGGCTCCATTTCAGGACTTGCAGTGGAAGAAAAGGTCACAGAGATGGAGATAAACAGAGGCAGAGAAACAGGGAATAGAGGGAGAAGAGAAAAAGAGCAGAAGGGAGAAAAGAAGGAGTGAGAGAACGAGTTTGAAAGACGGAGAGAAAGCTCTGAAGCGTATCCCTGTGATGTGACTGCATGCCTTTGGGTAGCTGCTCCTCTGTAATTACTTTCTTTGTTGGTTTATTTTCCTCTCCTGGGACTTTTTTCTCCCGTGGCTTCCTTCATATCAGCCTCGGTCCATCCTCCTTCCTTCTGCCATTCTGCTTTCCCAGTGCTCAATCTCTTTCTCCTCCGTTTCTCTATCCGTCCATCCTACTATCATCGCCGCATACACCCCCCCCCCCACCCCACCCCCCCAACTAGATCTGAGTCCTTCGGCATAAATCAGCCCTTTAGAGAGATTCCAATTAAGCTTGGCTTGCCTAACGAGGCGGTGGGGCCTGGCGGTGCTGACACAGGTCAGAGAGGTTGCTGGCTGCTCCGGGCGCTTTTAGAAGCAAGCGAAATGTCAAGCGTGTATACAAATGGCTTTGGGGTACGCCTGTAGATGGAGAGGAAGGGCTGGAGATTCTTCTGTGTGTGGAGATTTCTAACTGGGCATCACACCCCACAGTTAGATTCCTTTCTCCAATCCCAATTTCACAATGTCCAGTTCACACTCGTGGTCCGGCCTCATCTGAACAACTCCTCAGCAGGTTTAGGAGAGTCAAAGACGGAGGCACGTGTTCTCCGGCGCCCATCTCGCCACACTGTTCTGCTGCTTATCATACAAGTGTTCTCCAGTATTTACGAGTTGAATGACAGCACCGTTGAGCCTGCAATCACCCAACCTACCAAAAGGAGTTGCTGGAGTAGGGCGAAACAAGCCCTGTGAAACATCCACCTATCCCAACGCATTGATTACAGGATGCTCCTTCTGACCTACAAAGCCCTCCACCGCCTTGTCCCCCATTACCTCTGAACTTCTAATCCCCCACCAACCCCCATGCTCACTTCGCTCTACTACAGCTGGTCATCTTGCCATCCCAAGATACAAGCTCCAGAGCTTTGGTCATAGGGCATTCTCTCAGGTTGCTCCAAGTCCTAGGCTCTGGAATTACCTACCCCAAGTCATCTGTAAGTCTGACTCCCTCATCATCTTTCAGTCTCGCCTGAAGCACCACCTCTTCACCAAGGCCTTCACTTAAGAACCCCCCACCCCATCTAAATTTTAGTCTATTTGTCTTTTGTTTAGTCCGAACCTTAGTTTGTTGTTTGCTCCTTGGCCTTATTTATAAAGAGACAATTTGTACTGCCCTCTGCAAGATACATAGTGCTTTCAGTATTCAAAATGCCAGGGCTGATTCCTAGTTCCAGTCTGCCCCTTTCAAAAAGACTTCTGCCAGCTCCAAGAAACAGAGCCCCAAAGGAAGGACTTCAATAAAGTAAGTGGCACACTGATCAATCAACTCCATACCAAATTGGTTCTACAGATATTCAGTAACTGCCCAATAGATTTCGCAACTACTAAAGAGATTGTTTGTCAAAAGTGTTGCATATTCTGTGTTTGCTGAAGGGAACATATACCAGGACCGTGGATGGATCGAAACCTACTTAAAAAACCATACTGTATTTTGCATAAGTGACTGGGAAAGCACGGTGAGCAGCATGTCACCCAACATTCAAATAACCCAGGCAGTCCCACAGACACACACACAGCGTCAGCATTTTCACGCCAAAACAAACGGATGAGGGTTGACCTCGGACGACCCGCAGGCCTGCATACAGCATATCTCCCCCTCATCCCGTTGGGTTGCTCGACCGGGCCACGTCAGAAGCATTAGTCAAAATCTCTGGTCAGACAGGCGGACTTACAAGTCGGAGTCGTAAGTCTGACGGACAACATCCTAACGGGGAGGCGGTCGAATGAGTGGGGCAGCGGACCAGAACATCGTCCAGAACCCTCCAAACGCCCACTCACCCCGTCATAATCTCCGCTACTCACTGGGCGGTTGGAGGAAAAGCTCTTGGCTGAGGTGGAAGAGACATGCCTATACTCTCAGACACCGAGTAATGAGGTCGGTTGATCAATACCCGAACACAGAGTCTGGGTCTGACCTATGATTCGTTTTGTTTCTCAGGACACCAAGTCCCACCCGTAAGGAACTGTTTGCTATCATCAGTGGTAGGTTACAGCTCTCCAACAAGCATATTAATAATATTTCACCCAATTGTTATTTCTAGACTACAGCACTCGAGCATGATGACTGACTGATATTAGTATCCTACCGAAGGGGTCATGACAATACCTCACGTTGAAGCAATGTGCTATTCAAACAGAGATGAATGACCATAAACGGAGTTCTTCTGTGTGGATGAGGGACACGGTGACGGCTATAACTGCTTGTGTATATGGTTTCAGAGTGTCGTTAGAGCACAATATAGACTGCACAGATGTGGTAACGTTCTCTACGGTCGTCTCAACACGATAAAACTGTCCACTGCCTCAAATGTAACGTCATCCGTTGAACACAACAGAGATCTCCTCAGGCTGGTATTATAGCGCCATGCCATATACCTGCTTGAGCGTGCAATAACGCGCCACTGCCTGCCGCTCATATTTTGACTGCATGGCCATGGGGCACTGTGTGAGGTTGGGATGTAGCCTACGCCGCACCCCACACTGCAGGAGTTTATTTCATTAACCCTAGCTTGGGCTTCATGCGCGTAAATCAAACGAGGTCGCCGCACACGAATCATAGCCCAACTTGGATTCTGTGAAGAGTCGTTCGAAAACAACATAGTCTTAGGCTTACTGCTCAGATACAAGTTGTGCCACTGCTTGCCTATCGAAGCAACCCACAACACGCTCGCCTTTTAAAGTAATACAGTAATAGAGTAAAGTAACAATAAAAGTGGGGAATGAAGCGGATGGGCGTCCAAATCACGGGAAACCCCCCTTGCGTAAAGGTTATCACATATATCGCGGACCATGCATTACATCATATGGTGCCCATAACCCTGCACTGTGCTGTATCCTACAGAGGTCTTACCTTCAGAATTTGAAGAGTCCCATCACACGAAATGTCTGCCCAGTTATAGGCTGAAACTGTCCACCTGTGCACGAGAATCCCTTATATAAACAAATTACCAGCGCTATGGAGTGTCGATCAAACTGTTCGGGTATAGCCTCCGGGTACAACTCATGAACCCAATGCACGCGCTGAAGTTATTTCTTAAATCACCCGAAAATTAAGTCACAAGTTTCGAAAAGGAGATCTACGGACCTTTTTCAAATGCAAATTTCAGCCACGCCACGGACTAGCGTTAGCGGTGCCAAATTAAAATAGATGCCTGTTGCCACTTTACCCACATATCTGTTGCTCACTAAAGCCGTTACCCATGTGCCGTGCTCTTTGGTTCACACTGCAGTGGTTTCGCAATATCCACTGTCTCATAGTCCCGCCTATTGGCCATGCCTGGTCCAAGCACTGCATCGACAATACAACAAAACTGTATACCGGTATGGAGATGACAGTCTTGGCCAAGGAGTCTATAGACGTGATAATGTTTTCCTTTATTCCATGAGTATAAAGTGTATTTCGACGAATGATGCGTAGATACGCGTGTGGAGACATTGTTCACCCCTTACACCATTTACAGGAAGTATTAAACATTATATAATGTTAATATATGTAATATATATAGGCCTAGTATTATCCATGCTATTGTGTGTGTGTGTGTGTGTGTGTGTGTGTGTGTGTGTGTGTGTGTGTGTGTGTGTGTGTGTGTGTTTGGGGGGTGTAATGAACAGCATTCAGAGTGCAATAGCATGGAGAATTCTGATTTACAATGTTTGTGTTGATTTGTTGCTCAACAGGTTGTTCACCAGTATTCATTATTGTCAATAAAGCCATGTGACTCTAGTCACCTAAACAGAAATGTATTAGTTATTTTATTTATTTATTTGTATCTTTCTCATTTTCAACTTGTTTTGCCAATGTAAACACGTATCACACACCAATAAGGATGTTTAATGTGAACAGAGAGCGAGGCAGAGGGAGCTACTCCAAAAAAATATTTAACTGGAGACGCACTCGTTCTGTCAATCGATCTTGCGTTTCAAATGTAAACCAATGGAATTGCTGTATTTACATATGCCCATCCTCCAAAGTTCCAAAGTTCTGCCCAACCAGGAAAAAAGGAAACCGAGTGTCAGATAGGTATGTTTAATGTTATTTTTAACATATCAGTAATAATTACACCACACGATGATGATGCTGAGCAAAAATGTACTATTGGCATTTCCGTAATGGGAAATTCAACTATAACTCAACGATAGTCCAGATACTAAAACAGGGATATTCTGGTGGCTACGTATGCTGATCACTCCCGTTTGGGCTATTGATTAGAAGTGTTTGATTGTTTTTTACTGATGGGACGTTTGTATTTCTTGATTTCTGTGAGATTATTTACATTTGGGCTTACAAATTTGATTGAGACTAAACCGATTTCGGTATACTCGCGACGAAATCTGGAGTATGTACAACTTTGAAATTTTACGATGGATTTGCTGTGACTAGTTTGGGTAGACGAGGCCTCAGATATGGATACATAAGTTGTTATTTGTTTGTATACTTCGTACAGTACTACATCAGTAAGCCTTGTCTAACAAAACCTTCAACGAACTCACTCTCACTGGTTTCGCGTTTGCTATACAACATCGACCTACTCTGAAAGACAATACTGTTAGCGTAGTAAAAAGGGGATATTAGGCTATTGCACGCAATGTCCCATCTATATTTGGCTTCCGCATTTAACCCAACCTTTGGATGTGTGCGGCGAGCAATAGGGTTTTAAGTGCTAGGGACAACCACAGACAGGAATTCCCATTATGGTATTATTGCAGTCCGCAATTCCGGGCTATTGTTGACGTGGGCGTTCATCGATATTAGGAAACGCCCATTGGTGCCTGACATCGGTCAGTTTTCTTTATTATTAATGCCGAAGTGTAAATAAAATAAAGCGGACCACATATTCACGATCAATCGAGAACAGAGCACACAACGGGTACAGCATAAATACATTTAAAAACACAGCAATAAATGTTATTGCAAACTAGGTGTACCTTCTTATTTGGTTTCTGCTGTGGTTTGCTGTTATCGAATTCCCCACAACAGTTATTATGCTGTAAAACATTTTAATTACACAGTAGTATTTACCTTTATTGACGAAGTTGAAAAACAAAAATGTAATGCAGGATCGGAATGGCTTTTATTAACAAGGAATAATTACACACACACACAGAATTTTACTGACATCCAAGGGGTAAATTGAGGGGCTCCTACACATGCCTTCTTATCCTTGGCTAGAAACCCTCATATATATCTTATTGTAAGCACATTTCAAGTCACCCAAAGTCTCGGTCAGCTCACGTCACATGGTATCACACTCCTTAATGCTCACACTGTCTTTGTATGTTAAAACTCTGTATACCGTACTTGTGCCCGGCTGTGTGTCAGACACGTGGCAGCCAGGACGGTAATGCTTCAGCGCGGTCTCCGCATCCGATTTCCAGGGGGAAATGAAGCTAGGTCAAAGATGCCGTGGCTCTGAAAGACAGACGTTTCTGCTTCGCGCCAGTGATCGTGCACCGATGTTCCCTGGTAACTCTGTACATCGGATACCCCGTAGGAGTTCAGAGAGGCTCCTGGAGGGGCAACGATGGACAGTCAGGAGGTGGCAGCCATGTTGGAGGATTGTCACAGGGCCGCTTCTGCTGCTGGGCTGGCGGTGGCCGAGCCCACAGAAGATAAGCTCAACTTCCAGAAGTACAGAGGTAGGCCAGCAGAGGGAAGTCTTCTCCTAGCTATGAGGCTGGCTCACGCTTTGCTGATTTGTTGGATTGTGTTGTGAATGCGTGTGTAGTTAGTGTCGTTAGAGTAGAGCGGATTAACTTTGTAAATATTCTGGAGTACTGTTAGAGTAGAGCGGATTAACTCTGTAAATATTCTAGAGTAGTGCTGAATAACTATGTAAATATTCTAGAGTAGTGCTGAATATCTATGTAAATATTCTAGAGTAGTACTGAATAACTATGTAAATGTTCTAGTGTAGTGCTGAATAACTATGTAAATATTCAAGAGTAGTGCTGAATAACTATGTAAATATTCAAAAGTAGTGCTGAATAACTATGTAAATATTCAAAAGTTGTGCTGAATAACTATGTAAATATTCTAGAGTAGTGCTGAATTTGTAAATATTCAAAAGTAGTGCTGAATAACTATGTAAATATTCTAGAGTGGAGCCTTATCAATACTGCATAATGAACCCATCGAACCGCTCCGAATCCGAGTTGTTTTCTCACTTTTTGTTCTACTTCCACTTAATTGTTTTTGGGACACCACATCCTGTTCTCATACCTGCAGAGTCCCTGCCTGGGGAGCTGAGCAGTCTCTTGCAGGAGGCAGTGGAAATGCGCTGGCCCTTTGTACCAGAGAAATGGCAGTACAAGCAGTCCGTCACCTCCCAGGACAAAGTCAACCTGAGTGACTTCATCAGTCGGCATCTACCGCAACTACTGGTAATATGGCGCGTATACATCAATGTAGAATACACTAAACACGAGGGCATGTACTGTCACTGTGTAATTGGTGGATCATGAGCCCTGGTTAAAAGTCGGACACCGTGCATGAAATAAGTTGCCATTTGGGATGAGAAGTATGAATTTCGGAGTTCTGAAATTGACTGTGATTCCCAGTTGTTCTACACTGTTTTGGATTTTGACGTGCTAGGCTCTGCTGAAGGCGTCCATCTTGACTGGGGAGCCCCAGTGGGCTGTGGCTGTGGTCTTCCTGGTGGATCGGTTCCTTTATTGGACGGACGAGTCGAGCCGGCTGCTGAAGATCACCAAGCTCCTGCACAGACGCTATCCGGGAACGGCCATCGCCCCCCAGCTGATCATACGACAGGCCAGGGTCTACCTCAACGATGGTGAGTGAGCTGCCACGCTCCTTTGTCGCTCTGCGTCTCCCCGGGCTGTGCATCGCACCGCATCACTTTAGCTCCGTTTGGCTCCATGCCCGAGATGAAGCTCCTTCTCCCCGTTTGACCCTTTGTTCCGGCGGTCGCGGCTTGTTGTCCTTGACTACAGGTAAACTGCAGAAGGCGGAGTTCATACTGAGCAGTCTCATCAACCGCAGTGGAACAACAGGTAGCTAGTCGGCACACACAGGCCACACCGACTGGGATTTCACAGTAGATCTTCCCACACAAGAGTGCCCCATTGACGTGTGCGCTGTCGTCCTTAGGTTGCTGGGTTTATCACTCGGCCAGTGACCGGACCCTCATACTGGCGGTCAGTGTGCAGGTGCGTGGACAGGTTCTACAGAAGCTCGGTAAGGAGGGACGGTGACCGTTCGCTCTTATGTCACATTAGGTATTGAAGGGGGCTTTTTTTTAGGCAGGATGGGCTCTGAGTAATTGCTGGAACGGATCAAATACAAACGGAATGAGACGCGCAGTTCCCCTGTGCGTTATACTGTTCCATTCAAGTCATTCCAGCCATTATTTTGGGCCACCAGCCTTCTGTTTTATGTGTGTCTCATCTGACCTGTGTTCTGTCCCAGGACTGTGGCTGGAGGCCGCTGAGCTGATCTGGGCCTCTCTGGTTGGCTATTATGCTCTGCCCCAGCCTGATAAAAAGGTTGAGCCAAAACCTCCTGTCCTGATGAAGGCCTAAGAATCACACAACACCTCTCGCTTGCTCAAATTTAATCTAATGATTGCTTTATAAAAGTTTGCTCTGTGTTTCATGTGTGTTTTAATTCAATATATGTTTTGATTCTGTAGGGCATTGGAACATCCCTCGGCATTTTGGCCAACATTTTGGTGTCTATGAACGATAGAGACTTCCATGTGTTCCAGAACAATCCAGACTTCGACTTGGTAAGTCTTAACCGTTGAAATCACTTGTGTTCTAAAGACACGCACTCTGTTGCAATGTGCCCAACCCCTGAATGACCTTAGCGTACCTCTTTATGTCTGAAGCGGTGTTTCCTTGGTGACAGCAGCCATCGTCTCCTCTCAGCAGCTGAGGCAGCCAAGATGTCAGTGGTCTACAGCCAGTATGCCAGGCTTTATGTATTGACCAGCGCCGTAAGTACTCCCCCTTCCCTTTTGTCATATTGTTTCTGGACAGTAGAAAACCAGTAATATGGATTTCTGCTAGGGGAGCACTGTAGCACTACAGCCTTGACTGAATGTTCCCTCCTCCCAGGTCACTCAGGGAACCTGTTTGATGTCCTACAGTTTCTCGGTGGAATGTCCCGCCTCGGAAAAGCGCTCCTTCCTCCTCCAGGCTAAAGAGGCCTTTGAGATTGGCCTGCTCACCAAAACAGACGGCGACATGGTCACTAGCAAACAGGAGCTCCACAGCTTCCTCAAGGCGGCCTACTCCCTGGCCGTCATTCACAAGTGGCTGGGTACCCCCAAGGAGACAGTGGACCGGGCCAGATTGGTATGCAGGGAGTCTTTGGAGAAGTTCTACGCCTACTGCCAGGCAGACAGCACTAAGAGAGATGCCCTGTGCACTGAAATTATGAGTCTGATAACCCGGGTAAAGAATCTACTACGGGTCAAACCATTCCTGAACTCAGACAAGGGTTCTTTCATCCCAGATAGCTACAGAGAAGTGGTGGAGGAGAGAGCGGTGCGGTACACTCCAGATGGTTTCTCCCGGGTGATGGAGAGGTTCAGCCAGTATCACGCCTCAGTGTGTGAGGCCTCTGAGTCGGGCTGTAGGAGGAAGTGTGAGGGGCCTCTTTCAGGTCTATGTATAACAGCCCTGGGGACCACAACAGAGCCTTACACGGAGTATGCCACCGAGAGCCCCAAGTCCTTAAAATCCGCACATAAAGACGATTTACACCGAAACAAAGCACCGAATGCTGCTATTTTGCCTTCAAAGTCACCTCAGGAGCTGGAGGTCCTTACAACGTTGGGTAGCACTGAGGATGCACAAAGCTTTAGCTCGAGCAAAAACGAGGCCAGATCACTGATTAGCAGCCTCGGATCCTCATTTGAAAAAGTGTCTCTGAACAGCTCAGGGTCTTTTCTTGTCAGCGGTGGCAACAAAGATTGGCGTGGTCAGAATGAGGACAACGGGAAGTATCTGTGTGGTCCAGACTGTCTCACCGAGTTTAGCGAGGATGGGTTGGACAGTTGCTCAGAACTTAAAAGCAAGACCGGGGAAAGAAATGGTCTCACTCAGGCTGGGTCACACTCTTCCTCCACCCACACGGGAAGTGGCGGCGAGCACTTCGTGATGCTCGACGAGCAGAGCCTGATAGAGACCTTGGAGACGGACAGCCCCGGCGGCGGTGCGTCGGCGGGACCTTCAGGAGACGGCGCGGTGACACATTCGGGTTCGAGGACCTCTTCCTTCGGCTCCCTCGGCGAAAGCTTCAACTCCCAGTCGTCATGGCAGAAACTGTCTCTCTCCGACAGAGACGGTTTCAGACAGAGACAGGCAGCAGTGCCCCAAATACGTTCTAATTGCCCGGCTCCTGTGAGTGAACACAGAGGATGTCTCTCCTCCGTCTCCCCCGATGCGGAGACAGAAGACGGCCCCGACTCTAACTTCATGGGGCCCGACCGCAATGCAGCCCGTCAAAACGGACCTCCACAGCTGGGACCTGGGTGCCTCATCCCAGATCAGTGTCTCTCCACAGAACTAGACAGCTCATTTGAAATGATGGAGAAAGAGGTGGTCAACAATAATGCACCAGCTGAAGAAAAGGAGCAGAATTCTCATCAACATAACCCATCGTGCTACACCTGTTTAAAGAGCGGCATCGTGGGTAGTGTAGTGCCTGAGCGACAGTACGTATTAACAGACCAGGACTACACTGCCCTCCTGGCTGGAATGTGTCACGGCTGTCTGTTAAAGAGACTTCAGAGTGACAGGAAATTCAAGCTTGGGAAGCAGAAAAGCGCCTACAGTGAGTTCCTATTGCCTAGTAATGTTATAGAATGTGTAAGGTCTTGGTTGTTTGTTTTTTAAGGGCGAAGGCAACTTCAAACACTTAAAAAAAAAAAAAAACGAAATAAGATTCGATTGCAGACGAAAATGTTAACGTACAGAGTGAGATTACACGTGTTACAGTGAAAGTTGACCTTGTACTCGACCATCCTTTGACTGTAACGGCAGTGACCTAGGGTCTGAAGACTGCTTACAGTACACACAGTGGTTAAGTGACACAGTGACATCGGTTGAACTGTGGTAAACCGGAATGACCGGATATTTAGTTGTATTCTGCACAGTAACACCGTTTAAATGTGTGGTTGGATACAGGTGCTCTCCTGCTGAAGTACTCCAGGGCCTCTGGGCTGTGGGTCTCCAAGGAGACGTATGTCTACATCGGGGAGCCAATAGGGAAAAAGGGCCAACAGAGAACAGCATTATGGGTACAGTTTCTACACCAGGAGGAGAGGCTAAGCAGGTTAGAGGGGATAAACACTGTTTCTGTTGAATTGTTCAATAATAAAAATGTATTAAATAAATCTGGCAATCAAAAAATTTACCTACACAGAAAGGGCTGAATCACAACTTCAGACCTGCAAAACTTTCCAGTCTCCTGTTGGTTTCAGCCTATAATTCACTGAGCCAGCTTTGGCATATATAAAGCTTGCCATTGTCTCAGACACCTGAACAAGTTCCCCTGTGTGTTCTCCTAACATTGTTCTTTGCCAGTTATGTAGGGAAGGAGTACCTAGAACCCAAGGGTATCCAGTTCCATCTGAATGATGTGGAGAGACAGATGACCGCCCAGTACTACGTGACAGAGTTTAACAAGAGACTCTACAAGGAGAAAGTCACCGCTCAGATCTTCTTCATTCCGTCGGAGGTGTTGCTGGTAAGGTTCAATGGTGACTCCTGGTGCTCTGATAGTTTAGTCCCAGATGGTGTGTGAGACACATTAGGAGTTTTCTGGACAGCACAAAGAGATATGGGTCCGAGCTGGTACCCCAAGGCCTTACCCCCTAATTGTGTTATGCACTAGGTTGACTAAGACTACCATAGCACCCCCACACACCAAACCCCAAACAATATTTTAGTATCCTTTATGTATTTTTAACTTTTGAAAGGAAAATTAGAAGCTATTTAAAGATTCCACAAAACAGAACATTTCATTTCAAAGCAAGTGACTTTTACTAAAATGACTGAATCAACACATAACTTGACAGACAAAATAACTTTCAGCATCTTCCAGTGTTAGTTAGTGTTATCTTCCTATTTAGACTAAATAAAAATTCATACCATAAAGTATATAGAAATATAATCTAAATGTTTAAAGCAGGCCAGAGGTTTCTGAAGCAGTGGCTCCGGCATCTCAGAAACATCTCAAACGTGTTTCAGATCTTGGAGGGGGATGAGGTGGTGGACTGTGTGACAGCGGAGCCTTACATGTTGGGGGACTTTGTCAAACTCACCAACAACACTACGAAGGTGGACAAGCGTTTCAAGGCCTCGGAATATGGCATAGCCTTCGGACACTTCACCTACCAGTTCTCTGGCTGTGAGGAGGTTGTCGTGGACCTGCAAGGTGTGTGTGTGACCTTCTCATGTGTGTCCTGAGTAATTGTACAGTCCGTGACAGATGTTCCGTTTCGTTTCAGGTATTCCATTTCACAATTTATTTTATTTTTTTCCATCTGTCTTGTCCCCCAGGTTGGGTGACTGCCAATGGGAAGGGTCTGACGTACCTAACAGACCCCCAGATCCACTCTCTCAGGGCCCCGAAGGGTTCCACTAATTTTGCTGAGAGGGGGATCCGGTATTTCCTGAAGGACCAGCATGGATCAAAATGCAATGATATATGTAACCTACTGTCACTGGACAAACTGCCGTAACATGCCGTGAAAACAGTCAATGTCCAATCAAGTGTGTGTGTGTGTGTGTGTGTGTGTGTGTGTGTGTGTGTGTGTGTGTGTGTGTGTGTGTGTTTCTGACTTAACTACATAACAGAGACAAAAATGTCCGCAAACTGTAGTTAAGTCAGAAAAGTTGACCAAAAGGCATTACCAGTTAAGTTTACATTAGGGCTTGGTTAAGTTTACATGTTATTGTGGTTAGGTGGAGGTTACGGTAGGGGTTATGATTAAAAGTAGGATTTTAACTTTAGTGTCCCCATATAGATAGTAAATAAGTAAATGTGTGTGGGTGTGTATATGTTTACTAGGACTCTATGACAACTCCCAAACAACATTGTTTTTGCCCCAAAATATGTGCATTGCAATCCCGTACTACAATGCAAAATGCACATTCTGATCTATTAGACCTGAGCTGATCTAGTGGTGAAAACAGCATTGTCATGAAACACATTGAATAGCATGTGATCTAATTTGGGGAAATTAAAATTGCACCAACCACAAAACCATTTACCAACCCAACCTCAGAAAACTGTTGAAATTAAAGCCTATAAGTAGGAATCTCATTGTCTACAGGTTTTAAGTTGTCATAGATTTTTTTATAAATCGTAATAATCTTGTAAAATGTGTACCATGCAGACACGTGTGAATTTGTGAATTAGTTTTTTGCACGTCCCACTCTTCCTGAAGCACCCAGGGAGAGTGGGTTCACAACCAGGGGATTTGCCTTTTTTAGAATATTTTTATCAAACAGACACATACTATGAAAGGGCAGAATCATAAACATGAGACATACACTCACTGGCCATTTTGTTAGGGACACTTGCTTGCTGGATTGGGGTTCAGTTCCATAAAGGAGAACGTTGTACGTGAATAGACACATTTTAGTTAAGTTTGGTATTATAACCATGTCTTGCTACATGAGATGGTCTGAGTAAAAGGCTCGATAGCCGAAGCAAAAAAAACTGGTGAAAGAGCACATCCCTGTCTTGTCCCTCTGTGGAAGTTAAATCATGTTGACAGCAATTAATTGGTGAGTGTTGTACTGCAGCGTTCCTGGATAGAAGTTTAATCCATTTTAAGAACATGTCCTAAATGGTACATTTCTGTAGAACCACCAGTAGGGTCATTCTACTGGATCAAAAGCATTGTTTGACGACCACATTAGGTAATCTAGGGAAAGTACATTATGTTGAAGAGAAGCCTAAGATTTAAAAATATATTCTGTTTGGGTGTGAAGCCAGACGTGATTAGACATTGTTTACAGTGACCCTACATTCTGTTGAAAGCAGTCAAATGGGACTTATCTGTAAGTTATGTCTCCAGCTCGCCCTCGACCACGCCATCAATCTTGTAAACTCAGCTCATGCCCTCGACCACACCACCAATCGCCTGAACGCAGCTCACCCCCTCGACCACACCACCAAATCGCCTGAACGCAGCTCACCCCCTCGACCACACCACCAATCGCCTCAGTTCTTTGCACGTTTTTCTTTGTGAGGCATTGTTTGTGCTGTCGTGACTTTACTAAGCCTTTCTTGAAGTACGGTGCACATTTGAACATTAGTGTACTGACCTGTTCCTGCCTGTTTGCGTTAGACTCTAGTTCCTAGCCTGATTCCTTACCTGTATCATAGCCATTGCCTCTAGTTTGATACTCAGCCTGGTTCCTGTTGACGCGTCTAGCCTGACCTTCCTGTACTTTTGCCTGACCTTTGTTTATACTCTGTGTAAGACCTTCTGCCTGCTCTTTGACCCCGGTACCAGCCTTCTCCTGTGGTACATTATTATTAAATAAACACCTGCTGTGCCCTGCGCTTGAAACCAGCACTTCCTCTCCCATTGTATTCATTACAATAGGAAAAGCCAAAATGCAGCTGTGCTTTCTTTCACCTGTCTCTGAACCAAACACTGGATTGTAGCTCAACTGTTTCGACCAAACTGACGTTCCTTCATTTTTTTAAAATGAGGAATGAACACCCTATGGTCTGGTTAGATAAGCCAGCATAGCACCTGACACTGACAAAAACAAATACATTAGTCTCCAAATTATTTGTTTGTTCATCTGTACTCTGTAGCATCTCTCTGAGGGAACCAGGACTACACTGGGCACAAAATAAACAATAAATTACTAAAACAGACATGAACTACTTAGACTCCAACGCAAAACAATCTTGTTCTTTCTCCTTTGCAACATGAAACATTTACAATTGTCTGCCCTAATAAATACAACACAGGATGACTAGTACAATATTTATCAGGTGTATGGTCAAAAGCTTTAGTTATTTCTGTCAGGTGACATGCCCATCCCAAGGGCATAGAGCATATGAGTGTGATGTCACAGATGTTGTTATTAGCACTCGTGACCTGTATGATTTATTCCTAATCCAGTACACATTTTTCTTCCATCTTTAACAATGGCTAATTATAGCATGGAGTTCCTCTTCCCTGACCTGCTACACAAGCCCACAAATACAAAAAGAACCATTTAGGGGATTTTTATATACCGATCAAGTTCTTTTACACAATCACAAATTGTTTTTATGGGTTTGTAACACCAGCTCATTTTCTTGGGTGAAATCAGGTTAAATATATAGTACATCAACTTTATAGTGCATTGAAGTATTCACAACATAAAACAAGAAAGCATTAGATCAAACCCTGATATCAATTTAAATCAGAAGTCATATGACCAGGATACAAGTTATGGACCATTGGGCAAAACGCTTAATTGCTGGTCCCATTTGCAACACGGCAACAACAAAACAAATAATAAAGGAAATACATAAAGGAAACGCAACGATTGCACTTTTTCTTTGAGAAATGTAAACACGGCACTTACTACATATTTAAGTGGATCGGCTGCAAAGTGGTGATGTTTAAATTGTGCAGTAGTTACAGAATCAGAGCAAAAACTGTATAATATATTACTCAGGTGCAGCTTTATTGTATGGCTCTGTTGATCAAGACATATTGACAGTTTTTCCAGGTCATTGTCTTAGCCTGGCCTGTAGAAAAATACATGGGTCTCACAGGAGAGGAATTTCAGGATGTCTCTGGCCAAAAGGCAAACCTGGATCTAGAGCTGAAACCAGGATCTGGAGCCTCTGTGTCATAATATTTATAAGGAAGTCACTACTTGGGCAGTAAATCAGTCTGCCTGCAGGTGTGTGACAGTGGGCAGCATGAGGACCTTGGTGTTGTTGGTGTTCTGTCTGGCAGTAGGCTGCCTTTCTCAGGCTCCTCGTCCCTGTAGTAAGTTAGAGCGAGAGAGAGCGTGTGTGTGAGAGAGAAATTAATTTGTAAATTGGGTAGTAAACCTAAGTGCTTCAGTGTTATGAATGCCTGATGGCCAGTCAAAGATGAGCAACAATGTACAGTATCGTGTAGAGCTGTACTCTACAGTAGGCAGAGCGAGGCTGTGAGAGTAGTTAGGGGTGAATTTTGGTGGCTGTGTTCTTCTGTTTTTATAATGTCACGGTTATAGCTATATTGATGATTTAACACAAAAAAATGTATGTTTCACTTCCCTCTCTCAGGGTCTCCACCTCTTCTGACTGGATCCCTCGCTGTGGTGAGTCTGTTGTTTGTTTCACCATAACCATGATTTCATGTTTGTGGAGTTCCCAGAGAGACAGCATTAAAAGAAATACAAAACAAATTCAGTAAATACTTATAAAATGTTTACATTCTTCATACAAATTTGGACGCAAGAAAGTGCTAAACCAAAAACTAAATATGATGTATGCTATTAAAATATATATATTGGCTGGGGGTGGAATAAGAGGACACCAGTCAACCGTATCACAAGCTCAGCATACCACTGGCCTGTATGAGAAGGTCGCAAAAAAGAAGTAATTTCTCAAAAGGTAACATCTGAAAGCATGTCTGGAGTTTACCAGAAGCCATGAGTGACCCACTGTTTAGGTTAAGACCAAGAAAGTGTTTTTTGGTAAAGAAAAATCAAAGCACAGTGTGTGACGCAAACCTAACACTGCCCATGCCTAAAGAGACGCCCTCCTTACAATGAAGTGTGGTGGTGGCAGCATCATGTTGTGGGAGGCTTCTCATCAGCAGGGACTGGGCATCATTTTAACATTGAAGACTTAAAGCTAGACTTAAAGCTGTAACTGCAGTGAAAGGTGGTTGTACCAAATATTAATCTGGGGGGTCCCGTCCACACTGCTGTCTTTCCAGATGAATAAGAAGGTTCACGCCTATGCCAAATACACCTATGACGCAATGGGCCGGCGTATTCGCTTCAAGGAGATGGGCACCTATGAGAACAAGACATTTGGCATTGATGCACTACTGCTCTTCAGAAAGGTAGCATACTCTTACAGAATGGCAAGCATGTGAATTCACAATATTAGTCATTTAATTCCAATACACCATACAAAACTCACAACCACACGCATAAGGTTCGCTCATATAAAAACAGGGATGCGTTAATAGAAAAAGAATAAGGCTGTCGTTTTAACAAATGCCTCTTCCAGGGTATAATGTACAAGATTCACCACAGGAACAAAACGTGTAAGAAGGAGAGACTGACAAGGGAGCACTTCCACCCCATGGAGATCCCCAGAGATGCCACTCTGCTGGGCCAGGTGGTCCTGGGGAGTTCCTCTGGTCCTGGACAGGGCCTGCTGGTCAACACCTGGCATGGAGAACATAAAACCCGAACTGGTGGTAAGAGTCTGCGCGTGCAGTTGGTTTAATTTTAGCTTTTTTTAGAATTGTTTTATTTTCTTCTTAGCCGTCATGATTTTTTTAAGTGGCATTTTTTTAGTGACTCAAATGAAATGTCTGCTCCCTTTTTTGTCTTTCTGACTGTATCTTTCAATTCTTCTCCAGGTATGAGGAAGTATTTGAGTACTTTTACTGAGTTTGGATGCATACCTGTCACCTTTACACACCACACCAACAGGACCGGCTGGGTGATGACCACGTGCGTATAACATTACATTTAGCAATGAAATTAGACTTGTTTTATCAATTAGGAAATGTATGAATTTGCTCTACTGTGTTTTAAAAGTATACTGTAAAACATTACATCGTTATAAGATCTTATGAGTCTGCCGTAGGTACAAAGCAGTTCTGTAGCCATGGAACCTGCAAAGTCAGGTTAAGGTTTATGTAATGTTCGTTTCAAAAACGTCCTCAGTTCCTCCTTTTTTGTTCCTATAAGTGGCGATCAGATTTTCAGAGCCTACGTTTCTGTAAAAGGCTGAGGGACGGCGCTGAGATATGTAACCTCATTGAAATTCATGGTGCTATGGATAGAAAGACAAACCATTAATAACATAAAGTATAGTTTGAACCTTGTACTTTAAGATGTTAATGAGTGTTTGCATACATTTAGTAAATGTATGTAGCAACTACAGATTGCCATTTGAAGTGATCCAATGATTTTATACTTTTTTAAATGTATCCTCAAACATTCATTTCATTAAACCTACGGATAAGATATCAATTATTGTATGTTTGATGTTTATATTTAGTATTTAATTAATAAAAAATGAGTAATGATGAACTATCACTTGATGCGCTCACTTTTTCCCTAACAGCTTTTTCAACATTGTCAATGGGATCCAAAACCCAGAAGAGTTCATCCCTCCAAAGTTCTGCAAGGGCGCTCAACTGGACGAGACTGTGGAGGAAGCAGACTTCTACAGCGTCTTTAATCATGTTGAGAACTAAAGGACCGTGTTCTTTTATTCTAATTTACCAAGATTTTCACACAACTACTGATTCTTTTTCAGCTCTGCCCATCTAGGTCTTCTAAATGTATTTTTTTATAAATGTATCATTTTAGATGAGGACTCAGGAATATGTTGTAAAAGAGTCATGAACCATGAGTAAGAAACAAATTACAGGATGGACAATTGGCATAACCTCACTGAGATTAAGATTAATATGAACACATTTTACCTTTGAAAAACATTAATGGCTTTCTTTCATGTGAGCGTGGGAGCTATGTATACTTACACTGTATATTTGTATATCAATGCAAAATGTCCTTATGAATAAATTAAATTCATTTAAATAATGTCTAGTAATTGTTCTATTGACTTGTTTTGTTATGTCTACTAATTCTTCTAAGTCTATATTTTTGTTTTTTAGCCAACGTACTTTTGTGTTTGTTTAAGGATGAGAGAGTGGATGAACGAGCCTTGTGGAAACTGGGGATGAATGAATGGATAGCAGTGTTATTATAGTTTTGTGTTTTTCATTTTTTTTTCCTAAAAGTACATTTTTAAAATCCTCCCCACGCCACTTCCAGCAGCATCTGGCCTCCCACCCAGGCACCGACTAGGACCAATGTGGCCAAGCAGCAGTGGGATGCAGGGTGCTAGGCTGCTGGGAGGACAATGCAGAGCACCTGATAAGGAACCTGCTCTTTTTTTGTAGAAAGAAATGCCCGTACGTCTTTGGTCAAGATAAGAGACTTCCTTGGACAAGGTAAGAGAGTCACATCGCATTACCACATAAAATTGGTTTAATTTGCTTTTGGATTTGAATGTCAAGAAAAAAAGAATGGCAGTGTTGCTCTTTGACCTGTCTCCAAAACAAACACCAGATGGAATGTAGCTCGACCGGATTGAGCCAACGGGAAGTAACATCATGTGGTGTGGTTATATAAGCCAGGATAGTACCTGACCAACAGACAAATGGTATTTGGTTATTTCATGGTAATCTATCAAAAATCTCTGAGGGAACCAGGACGGTAAAGGCACTAAACAGAAAGACAACTCACTAAAACATGGTGGGACTACTTAGCCTACTCTATAAAACACATTTTCTCAAAAGATATTTTGCAGCTATATAATGATTACATGCTAGGTTGATTTTACAATATTCACTGGGTATGAGGGTTAGCCTGGGACTCTGATAAGTGGGGAATGTAGGCAATCTTGTAGCGTTAAAGACACCTTAACGGAAAATGACTCAAATCACCTGGGAACATTCTACTAGAATAAAAAATATTCGTAAGTATATTTGTGGAAAACCTCTTGTAGGCTAAAAAGCAAACCATACCTCACAAATTTCTCTGTATTTTTTTAAATTCACAGACAGCCAGAACACGCTGCAACACCCAGACAGCCTTTTTAATTGGATGTTTAGGTGTTTAGTGTGTATAGGAATATCACCACTTTTGTGGCGATTCCCTATGGGACTTCATTTGGGTGAAGTTCCAATTTATTTTGAATACAAACCATAGTTCTAAAATAAATGTTTATTATTTAAAAAGGTGTGGAGTACTGCACTCAGGTTGCATGATCATACATCTGAAATATTTTTCCAGCTTGAACATCCCACCTCACACACAAATATCTGACAGAGAGGGAGGCATCCAGATTCTATTAAAATTGGTGATGATATGGTAAGGTCGCTTTTAGACAAGTTGAGATCACATTCTTTTTAAATGTGTTTTAGGAAGCCATTTCAAAGTAGTGATCATGTAAACAGAGTGCACCTTTAACCCAACTATTCCTGGTCACATAAACTTCCTGGTATATTTGGGTATATGGAGATATCTGTGACCAGTGACCCATTAACCTAACATATAGTGCCCTCTAGGGTACAAAGAAGGCATGCTAACCCTTAAAGGAGCCATATGTGAGATTTTACTTTACTACTACCTCAAATACAAGCATAAATGATCAGTAGTCATCTGAAGTTAGTATTTTAAGTTAATGTTTTAACTTAAAATGTTTTAACTTAAAAAAAATTCAGAGAACCTGAGCTATACCCCATTTCAACATTCCGTCTATCAGTTTGCATTGACTTGAAATCTCATTCACAGTGTTTCCCAATCATGGTCCTGGTTTCAAATTAAAGACTCGATGATCAGGTCAGATGTGTGTGTTTGGGGAAAAAAAACAAACGTGTACCCCTTTGCATCCCCAGGACCAAGATTGGGAAGCACTGTTTCAGACAGTCTATCCTTCCCACCCTAAACACAAAGCAGGGTTCAGACACACAACAGATAAATAACACCACAAAACACATTATTGACAGGTGCATGAATGGTAAAATATTCAAGTCCATATTCAATATTTTCTTTAGAAATGCAGTGGAGTGAAAGTTATCAAAAAGATTAAATAGTAAAGAAACCAAACGAACGACTTAAGTAGGACTTCAAAGTATGTTTTACGTATTACTTCACACGACTACATGATACACATAGTCCAATGGAAATCTGCACCACAAGACAACAGGCAATAGAAAAATAACAGTAATAGCAATGAACATGTGCAAAGGACACCGCGGGACGAGCAAATGGATCCGGAATACAAAACAGAATGGATCAGTAAGAACAGTAACACAAATGATTAAGAGACCGTGAAGCACAGTATAACACAAATGAGCAACCATCTACAATCCAATCACTGACACCAACACGAATCACACAAATTTTAACATCTCACTTTTGCACACGCTCCAGGCCACAAGTGCATTCAGAGGAGAAGTGAGGAGACGGATATTGCGCGCACAATGTGGGGAAAAAAATCTGGTGATTGTGCGAGTCTACAGCAGCAGCTGTTCACTTCTGCACGTACTCCGGCTCACAACAGCCCAGTCAGAAGACAAGTGGGAAGAACCTGTCTGAGAAGTCAGGACCTGTCTGAAGAGCATGGTTCTTGCAACATCTGGGTTGTGGGCTTGACTCCCACGAGGGGCTTAAATGTAACAAATGATTAAAGTCAGAATGATCAAAAACAGAATGACAAAATTTTAGTCTTAGGGGCCAATCTGACAAAAAAAAGGCCAGCCTCTCTTCACTAGGCTAGCTCGCATGAGTACAAAACTGCGATCTCCTGGGGGTTCTCTGGGTCATACACAGGCTGTGAAACAGCAGAATCTGTGGTATATTTCTACTGTCCATCATCTCACTGCTGTTCCAGATTGTCTCCCTTACAAAGGCACATGCTCATGTGCTGATATTTTTTGGCATCTGCTGACTCACCCAACAACTGGGTCTATGGCCATGATGTCAAGCGTCCATGACCTGTTTTATTCCCAATCCGCTACATGTTTTACCGGCATCCTTCTTAAACAATGGTTAATTATCAGTGACAAAAGAGGAAGGAGGGACATCCCACTCTAGTTTTCTTGGTCAGTGGAGGTCAATGAACGAGCAGACCATACCCAGCTGTGTTTGCATTTATTATGAGAAAGCCACCCAGGTTACAGAACAGTTCTTTTCAATGGTATATGGATGAAGTGAATTGTCCTCATTTATACATTGTCTTTGATATTTATACATAATTTACTGCTCCCCTGGCCTGATACTCACAATCTCTATGATATAGTTCTTCAGAAGGATCATTGAGGGCTAATTAGCACTATCAAAAAAATATGTATTTTAAATAAGTTTGGCACATGCACATTTGCTTGCCTTACCAGTACATCCAAACAATAGGAGAAACATAACACTATCAAAGAAAAGCAACCATCACAAGATAAAAATACATGTTTAGACCAATCCCAACCTAAATTCCAATCAGAAAGCAGTATCTTGAAGTTAAATTGTTATTCATGTACTATCAAAGCATTATATGCCTGCTGTTATCAAGTTGCGATAACAGCCTTTACAATTCATTATGTTAGCCTTGGCCTTCCAGTGGTCTATGGGAACATATTCTGGTTAGGAGGGGTTGATGGGCCTCTGGTGCAATGGAAAATCTGGATCCGGCGCTGGAGCCACTGTGTGACACTGTTTATAAGGAAGTGAGCTCTGCCGGAGCAATCAGTCGGACAGCCTTGTCGGTGAGACTGACATCAGAGTGACATCCGAGAGCATGAGGACCTTGGTGTTGTTGGTTTGTCTGGCAGCGGGATGCCTCGCTCAGGCACCTAAACCCTGCAGTAAGTAAGAGAAAATGAGTGTAAAGAAAGTATTTATTGTAAATTGAATAGTTAAATTACCTTAACCTGCTGTGTTAGGAAAGCCTCACCCCGAGTGAAGGATTACTCACTGCAGCTAGTATTGCTGAAACCTGATTCAACGCCTATTCTGTACAGTACTTATGCAATTGCTTTCTTTGTGATATATTCAACCTTAACAGCTATTTTGTCACGTTATCACAACAGAATAGATAAACGTTTTACTAATAAAACCCACCTCTCTCAGGGTCTCCTCCTCTCCTGAGCGGAGCCCTCTCTGTGGTAGGTTGTTTGTTTCAACATAATAGGCGGGAACACATGGCTGTGAAATTCACGTAGTGATAAGAGAACATTTGGGAAAATACTGTTTTGTATTCTGCCTTATTAAAAAAATGTTTTTCAAGCCATATGAAGGTAAAATACAAATGTGTTCACAAAAACAAAAAATATAGTATTAACATGGCTATGATAACATTTGACCATGTTACTCTATTTCACACGTCTGTACTTTCAGTCAAATGTCAAGTTTTATGCCTTTGCCAAATACACCTATGACGCGTTGGGGGAGCGTATTCGCTTTAAGGAGATGGGCTCCTATGAGAACAAGACATTTGGCATTGATGCCCTTCTGCTCTTCAGAGAGGTAAGCACTTGTTCATTACAACCAAATATTCACAACAACCAACTCTTATTCACAACAACTGTGTATGTACAATTACAACCATGTATTCACAATAGCAACCATTTATCCAATATAACATACCAGTAGGCAAAAAAACTAAACAGTCACATGCACATTCTATCAGCTCACTCAAAGACAATGACACATTGTCTGAAGAAAATGTTAAAAACGTAAAAACAAACTTCTCCGAATTCTTCCAGGGTATTATGTACACGATTTACCATGGGAACAAAACGTGTAGGAAGGAGAGGCTGAAGAAGGAGGACTTCCACCCGATGGAGATCCCAGGAGATGCCACCCTGCTGGGTCAGGTGATCCTGGGGAGTTCCTCTGGTCCAGGACAGGGTCTGCTGGTGAACACCTGGTACGGAGAACACGTGACCCCCACTGGCGGTAAGAGTCAGAGGTCGGCATATGGTTTATGGTTGACTTTTACTCGTGGCCTTCCTCATTTCCTTGCAGAGTTTTTCTTTTTGTTTTGTTTTGTGAATTGTTCTTGATTTGATTATAATTTCTCACTGATTTTGCTTCTATCCTGGATTTATTTTATCTCCAGGTAAAGACAAGTGGATGAGTACCTTTACTGAGTTTGGGTGCATACCCGTCAGCACGACATACTACACCGAAAAGACAGACTGGGTGTTGACAACGTAAGTCTGGATATTATTGGTCAATATTTCAAGTAAGAGTTTAGGGGGGGTTTTTGGTGGGGAAGGATTGCAAAATCTTTGCTCTTATGTGAAAACTGTAACATAAAAATCAACATAGGTATAATACATCTTCCGGATCTACAATAGTCTTCTCATAATCATCATTCTGAGAAAGAAATTGAAATTAAGTAACTAATAATAATTAAAATCAATGAATACACATTTATTTTTACCAAAACAGGAATTTGGCTTTAAACAAACTTGCCGTGCAGTATAAACACAGTACTTGATTTTCTCATGGTATATACTGTACAAAAAATTACAGCTGCCATCAATCTTCCAAGAATGCTTCAGTTGTTTTAGACTAAGAAATGTGTAGGCATCGGATTAATAAATAATAATGGAATTAAGAATTGTAAATACATTTTGACACTGCGTAAACATTTCTTTGATGTTTGAATGAATGCCAGACTATATACACAAAAAAGATATCCATTATAGTGTTTGACAATCATATAATTGTAATCTGCATTTCACTCACAGCTTTTTCAACATTGTGGTTGGAATCGATGACCCACAAGAGTTCATTCCGCCGACGTTCTGTCAGAAAGCCCAACTGGATGAGACTGCGGAGGCAGCAGACTTCTACAGCCTATTTAAGAACATTAAAAACTAAGAGGACCCTAACTAATGAGAATTTCACAGAGTTTGATTACTTCTTACCTGTGATGACAGTCTTAAAGTCCATTGTATCATTTCATTAATTTATAGATAATAATAAAAATGGATCTCATGTATTAGTATAGATAGAGGGGAGGTAATTATGATTCAAAACAAATACTCAAGTACTGACAATGTAACATCAGTTTCACTGAGCATGACACATAATGTTTAACTTCGTCGAATGGTGATGACTTCCCATAACCGGAGGCCTAGTTTGCACTGTGAACTGTTCTTAAGAATAAAAATAAAAGCATTTCGTCACGTCGGTGGTAATTCCTCTAGCGGATTGACAACCGACTGCCCGTCACAAGACCTTCGATTATTCGGTCGAGATAAAGACTCGGACAGCAGCTGAATCACCAAGTCAAATATTCATTACAGTCATTTTCACTGTATGAAAAAAAAAAAACAACAACAAAAGATCACTCCTTGACTGAGGCGCATTAGGAAGCATCACAGACGGTCAAATACAACCTAGCAGCCTAGCTACTGTGCAGCAGGACGAGGACTGACTTGGTAGCAGTAATACGTGACGCCCCTCAGCTCCCCCACCTCCTGCACACCCACGTCAGCCGCCATCAGCCCCGGCTCCTGAGCCTCTCTCTCCAGCCACAACATTCTGGAATCGGGGTCCTCATCTGAGAACTGGAGGAGAGACCCCGAGTTCCTCAGGGCCATTAGGCACTGCTTCAGCACCTGGCTGGCCTTGGCTCCCCCTTCCCTGGACCGGAGAAAGGCATCTATGGTGCCCTTGTCTAGAATTAGGTCCAGGCTCTCAGAACCGTAGTGCTCGTGGAGGTGAGTACAGTCCAGTTCTAAAAAGTCCAGCTTGGAGGAAATGTTCTGCGGCTGCACGGCTTTGGTTTTTGTGTGGTTCCGCATGAGGCGCACAGCAATAGGGGAGATGTCAGCACAGGTGACCTGCACTGGCCAGACAGACTCCCTATACACACTGGGTCCCAGGGCAGAGGTACCACAGCCCATGTCGAGGACACGTAGTGAGGCGTCCGACTTGGGTCGGGAATACAACACGGGCAGGACGAAGTCCCGGATGGCGTCGAACCCAAAGAACCACTCAAAATTCTTGAAGTTGGCTGCCTCACTGTTGTTTTCAGTGTAGAACCGGTCCCATGTTGCTTTTTTGTCCATGTTGTTAATAAGTTCAGCTAGTGAGTAATAAGAAAACCGTGATTGTCGGGAAGGGGGATAAAAAAACAGAAGTAATAGTAAATGGTGATAACTTCCATTCATAAAAGGTCACAGAACAAATTAGACCATAAAACATTGAGAAATGACTTGCTTGTATTAGGTTTTGGTCAAAGTAATGGTTGGAATCAGAGAAGCTATCCAACCTGTCCCCATGTTAAATTAAAGTAGTGTGTATAAAGGAGTAATTTCTCAACAGACATGCCTTTGAATCAAAAGAATGCTGGTCATTAGTTAGCCGTGTAGATAGCAAGTAGACTAGCTAGTTAGCCAGCCAGGTGGCGGTCAACACAACACAGTGGTAGCTAGCATGGAAAAAACATTCGTTTACGTGCAGTTTGCATTAACTAATTTCACAAGAAACCTAGAAAGGGTCACATACCAGTTAAACTGGAGTGGTGCCTTAAACGTGTCGTCGTGATTAAATTTCCAAAACTCCTTGTCAACATGTTTAAAATCAGCGCCATTGTGTAGTTTCAACACACACTAGTCTGTGCTGAAGAAAACTGCGCATGCGTCAACAAACTGCGCATGAGTGGATAATGTAAACAAGCATTACAAAAGCAAGCCCTTTCAGATCAAAGGTTTCCTTTGAATAAAAGAGAAGTAAACCAGCTCCAAAACAGAAACAATGACATTACATGAACGCAGATTAAATACTGCAAATTGCTGGTTTGCCAGGTAAAATGTACAAGGAGAGGTCAAAATAACAGAAACAGCCAACAATGTATTAATATCAATGACCTAATAAGGAGTAGGAAAACTCTTTGGATTGGCATCCCCAATCCTTCTTGGAATGCTGTCATACAAGTCCTGAACTGTGTGTAGTGGGATATTGCAGCATTCTTCAAGTCAGCCTCCAGTTCTTTATTAGGATGTGGAAATCTTTGCATAGTGCACTCCAGAACTTGCCATAAAGTTTCAGTGATGTTCAGTTCTGACATTTGGGAAGGCCATGGATGGTATTTGACGTCATCGTGGTGTTCATTAACGAATCTTGACTTTGTTTAGCAGTGTGTATGGGGGCATAATCATCCTGGAATATTGGAACATCGTGAGGGAACAGTGTTCGCACCATAAGGTGCGCCTGGTCCTGTAAAATGGCCTCATATTCCTTGGCTGTTATGTGACCATGCAGAGCAATCATTTGACACAATGACTCCCACAAGATGCCTTTGTGGTTGCCCTGCCATGTTTAGCAGTTGGCAGCAGACATTGTGGGCGGAAGGCATTCTTTGGGTATCTCCAAATGTAAACAGGTCCGGATGTGGGCCATAGGGTGAAAGATGACACATCAGACCATGTAACTTTTGTTTCCATTGCTCAGGGGTCCAGGTTTTGTGCTCCTTCCACCAAGTTAGAGTGTGTGCTGGCCATGGATACAAACGGTTTGAGAAATGGCAGCACTGCCATAAATTCCAGTTTTGTGAAGCTCACAACTTACAGTTTTTGTTGAGACTGGGTCACAGTGGTGCCAAATCAATTTTGTGTTCATTTTCAAGGCTTTACTTTAAGGGCATGGAGCTATTATACTCTAAAATCTGTCTATCCCTAATGTTTGTCCACATTCAGCATATGCTGTCATGATCTTTGAAACTGTTCCCCATCATACTAGCAAGTGACAAAGAAATAATTGTCCGTAAGTCAAATAAGATGTAAATCCCTTTAATAAAACTCATGAAACGCAGTGTAACAAAGTAAAATAATCCAACAAAAAAGCAAGTTGATAACATTTACAACCACAAAAAAAACAAAAAAAACAACAAAAAAAAAACTGTACAACTCTTAACGCCTGAAGTCACTGCTATTTTTTTTTTTAATCGTTATTATTTACTTTTCTGTGATATGGGGAAAATTTGGAGTGAAGGGGAGGGCTGTATAATGTGATTGTTTTTTTTTTTCTTTCTTTCTCTCAGATAGCTACCATAGTGTAGTCTTCGTACACACGTATGCATCAATGTGGCGGATGAGGTGTTTTTCCACTGGCTGTGCAGTGGCAGCAATGGGGGTGGATGGGATATTTCTAAACAGCAGGTCGTTATTTGTACAAGATGTCGTAGTGGCCGGGTCGGTAGAGAAGGAAGACACGAGGCTCACTGCCTTCAGGGAAGACGTGGTGGTTGACAGTGCCCCCCTCCCCTCGGTCCATGTACTCCACTAGGATGGACACATTCAGGGCCTGGGCCAAGGCGATTATGTGGATATGGTCGCTTTCTTTAGACATGGGCTCCACCTCCTGGGGGAGAAAGAACAGAGGAGAACGTGTCTTCTGAGGACTTACCTCTGTTATGCAAGACGGGAAAACTCCCGAAGGGTCGTGACCGCACACGCTTCGAACAACATGCTTCATCTAGCTGCTCTCATTGTTACATATTCACCCAGGCAAAAAAAAAAAAGCACAGGCTAAATTCAAACCATATGTGAACGAATGCTCTAAATCGAGCTTCTTGGCTTCATTAGCAGCGCGTTTATTAGGGCGCACGTTAAACATTTAGCAAAAGAAAACGAAAATGGTTCAACTCTGTTACAGAGTGGTTTCACCAGTTCAGGGTCTTCAGAAGACCACCCTGGCCTCCCACGGGAACCTACCTGCTGGCAAAACTCCTTGACGGAGCGCCCCCCCTCGATGAAGTGCTGGAAAAAGCCGTGCTCCCTCTGCAGGTAGCCCGAGGTGAGTAGCCGTAGGTACACCACAATGTAGTCTGACACGCTCTGGTCCCTGAAGGAGCCCAGCAACTCACTGAGGCCAGGCTGCTTCTCACACAACTCCAGGAGGTCCATGAACTGGTGGAACGATTCACAATAATGTTCAGTTAAGCGATGCTTTCATGTCATGTGACTTGCAGTTGTTCATGGTTCATGTGTGTACAATGGGGGGGGGCAGCAACCCACAGTATTGTGGAAGTCTTCAATGGTGAACTCTGTGAAACCCTGATTCACCAGGTCCAGTTTGCTTTTAGCTGCCACCGCCTTGAACCTACAGAGACATATACATGCAATAAGGATCCAGAGAATATTAACAATAACAACCCTATTACAATGTTGACTTTTCCATACCATGTAGGAAGTGATACATTACCTCTGCAGCTCTTTGGTGTCTTCTAGCAGTGATTCAAGATGTGAAAAGCCAAAAGCTCTGTAGAAGCAGTTCCCATCTGGCCGCGTCTTACGAATATACGAGTATTTTTTGTGTAAATCCTAAGAAGAAAAAAACAGTAAATTCAATGCATTGTGTACACTTCTTTATTGGTTTTGTGGTCATGTGCAACAAAATCCAGTATGAATTAACGCAGACCAGAATCCAATAATTCAAGAATCCAGGTTTCACCTACCTTGATCTTAAGCTGATAAATGGTGTCTTCTGCAGCATATTCTTTCTGCAACACTGACAACTCCTGTCTGTCTGACACTAAAGGGATCTTAGTTGCAATCTTGATACACACACACAAAAGAATTAAAATAGGTGTTATACTCAAATGTATATAAAACAAACCTTCTACTAAACCTTGGACTGGTCTCATTTAGAATCCTAAGTCTAAAGTATTATAAATGACCATTCAAATGGAAATGTCTCACCTCCTGCTGAATTCTGTCCTGCTGAGCGATAATGGCCTCATCATAAGCGAGACAGTTTACCCCTCCCGCTAGAGAGAACAGCAACAAAACTCAGTCTGTAAACAAGACCTCTAACATGACCGTTCATTCAGAATGAAGTGCACTGGTAACTTTTGAAGAGATTATCTAGAAATCAACGAGAAAAATATCCACAATGGCCAATGGAGGACATGAGGGTCAAAACATCTAATATTAGCACTTTAAAACACCTAACATTAACATGTTATCGACAAATTACTTATTTAGGACTAATTGATGTATAACTATTTTTACAGCACAAATTATGATGGTTGACAGCCGGCTCCATTTAGTTTAAGCAAGTACAATTGTCACACATCAGTGTTGCCATGTTAATGTTAATTAAAAAGTACTGCCGCTGGTTAGATTTAGGTACAAATGCAACCCATATGCTTTTGGCTGGCGTTAAACCGTATTTTTGGAAATAAACTGATTTACAGCCGATAGCTAACGCAGACTTTTAGCTAGCTAAGCTTGCTAGCTAATTTAACCATCACATTCACTTCATGGCGACAAAAACATTTGACAACCACTAGAAAATCAGTAAAAATATACTGTGAATTAAATCCTTCACCCTTTCACATACAACACTTAATGTTATCTACAACATCCTCCCCAAAATATATAAAGCTGTGTCGAAAATGCGTCTCTTTGTGTTAGCTACTTCAAATTATGCTTGGCCTCCCCCATTCCCTTCTCATATATTAATGCAAGCTGCTTGCCATCCCTAGATCGCCTAACAACTACACTACAACGCATAAAAAGACAATGTCTTCGATGAGGTCAGTAGGATTTGTATAATCATTCGTTTCGATGTTGTGGTTTCTCTCACCCTCCATCTCTCCCTGTGTTGTTTCCTCCTGCTGCTGCTGCTCCTCGGCCATCTTAGTTGTTCAATTCTGTTTCCTCCGTCTCTGACCTGATTGTAAATTTCCGGGTCATATTCTCAAAAGGAGCGGGTAGTTACAAACATGTTTGCGGTACTAGCTTATAAACTTTGATATTAGTCAGGTCAGGATATTTTTCTTTGATAAGGCCAAAAAAACATGACTTAAATTATGAATCAACTAGCTATTTAATGGAACAGTGAAACGCTATCCAAATTGACAATATCGTAGGGCCCTCGATCTTCCCGAACACGTGTTCTGGCTCATGCACATACCCTGTTATACCGTTATTTACGGTTTGCTGTAAAAAATGCTGGTCAGAGTTTCACCACGTTAAATTGCATGTGCAACAAAAAAAAAAACTGTTCAGGCAACATAGTTTTTCATGTTTTATTGTGAAAGTAAATGGTAATCAAGAATCAGGCCAGAATTAAATGTTGTAAACACACTCGATTTGGTCAAATACATCGATGGTGGTGAAAAAGCTCAGTCGCGTTTCTGGTAGTTTTGAACATTGGCGAGGATCCAACCAGAAGGTCCAAGAATGGTCAACCCAAAAACGCTCATGACAAAAATGTTTTCCTGTGAGTAGAGACGAAGGACTTAGTCATATTTATTCACTCACAAACCTTCATAAAATTGGTATTAACACAAAAACATGATTTCAATGTGAATAAATGTTTCAAAATGTTGATGCCATTTTTAAAGATGTATCTTTAAGTTACTCACCACAGCGCTGATGTGGCATTTCGGTGGTTTACTGGATACCCCCTTTCGCTGGTTGATAACATTTCTCCTTGGAACCATTGCCAAACGTCCGTTCAGCGTTCCTCGCAGAAGAACAGACATGATTAAAATGCACCAGTACCTGAGGACGTCAAGCCATATACATTTGGTTGTTTGCCAATTAATAGTCCTGCGGAAGCTACGTCATACGATCCTCACCTAATTTTCGCGGCAAAACTAGGTCAGTTTTAACTGGTAGACACAGAAAAGTCAAACAGGGTTGGTTAGTAACTGATGACAGTAAAAATAGTTACTGTAATCTGATTAAAGATACTTTAAAATTAAATCATGATTACACTTCAAGAAGGGTGTTGGTTCAAAAATATGACACCTTTAGTGTGTGTTTAAGTCTCATAGAACCATTCTGGGTCAAGGCCAAACTATATTTTATACAAATACAATTGCTGAGAGAAACCCATTTTTCCTTAAGACCTGTCGAAATTACTGACATCACTAAAGGATAAATCTAAATAAAATGTAACAAAATAAAATCTACATTAACACGCTACTTTCAATCTAATGCAAAATCAACATTTTGCAATAGTCTTCTCATTCTCTGGATTTGAATTCCAAACCTGTGGCTTCACCGCAAACTGAAGGGTCTGGGAAAATTCTGTCTGGGGGAATGGTCTGAGATCCCTTCCAATGTCCTCTCCAATCTCCTATCATTCTGGAATGTGGCCTATAGGATGGGCCAGTGGTTCAAGTGGCTCGACCACCCTACTGTTGCATCACTGTACTGTTGAAGCATGGGTCCGGACCACTCAGCAACAACTCTGCTCTGTCACCACTTTCCTGTTCAGTAAATTATTCAAATGCATTAAATAGTTTTTTTTTTGAGGGGGGGTAATACATTTGTAATTTTGTTATTTCTTTTGAACCATGAATAAAGTACAATATATTTCACATTGGAAAATTCCAGCTCGTAACCCTGGTTTATTTAGTACAGGCTTTTTTCCTTGTTAAGGCTGCCAATCATTTTGGAGCTGACTGTAGCCCAAGCATATCATTTGTAAGAAGAAATTCAGATAGAAACATCCATTAATAGCCAGCTATGTAAATCAGACATCGATTGATCTTGATTTTCAAGTGGTTAAATTCTTTGTCTTCTTTGACTTAATAGGAATGTAGATGAACAGTAACTGAGTTTGGTTAATTCAAACGTCACATAGAAACTAACTTTGTTTTAACTTTGTATCCTTTATTGACCATTATTCCACATTGATAAGATAACTCAGGGTCTTAAGCAATCAGTGCTTTTCATACTCTCCCCTGAAGGAAAACAAACTTTAAAAAAAACAAATGGAGAGCACAATATATATCAACCTCACACTGAATTTCAAGTCGTTCAGTGGATTTAACTTCTCGAAGACTTCCAAATACTATTGCACCAAGAAATGTATCGGACCATCAAAAGAAGACTAGCTGCTTAACATAGAGGAAGTCATGGTGTTTGCGGGCTCACTTTACAGTTGCACAACAACTCACACAAAGCTTAGTTAAGGCAGCTCAGTAGTCATTCAGAGAGGTATTAGGCAGAGTAAGTGGAGGAGAGGGGGGTGAATGTTGCACTACACAAACCATCAATTTTTCAACACAGGAACAAAGTTTTCAGGAAATACTGATCATGTTAAAGGAAACAAAGCCCACAGCAGATAGTATTTCCGCAATAACGACTATTTGGGGGGGGTACCCGAAACATGAGCGTTAACTAAAACACACAGATGACTACATTCGACAAAGACACAGAAATTGAGAGAACAGTCATAAATTTAAAGATCACATGTAAATCTAGTCCATCTTTTTTGTTAAGTGGTGCATATATGAATAAAAACGTGGTCCATGCCAGGCCAAACCTATAATGTAATGTAGAGTCACAGTGTGTATGTGGGAAGAATGTGCATATTTTGAACACTGCATTGATAGATAAGCCATAATACAGTTATGTTCCATGTCTCATCCTTGGACCCCAGGAGAAAACATGAATTTGGTACCAATAGACAGTGGTGGGGTTTCCAGCTACTTGCCGAACCCAGTGACTGTTACTGTGTATGCTCTGGCCATACAGCTTTAAATGTTTTTAATGTCACTGTTGAAATTAGCATCAGGTTTTGCCCATCACAAAACTAAGACTAGGGATGTTATAACCAATTATCAACTAATACCGACCACAATTAAATATAACTAGGAAAAGTTACAGCAGTTACAGTTTGTTAATTACTCAAGTTAAATGGTTTTCATGTGAAATAGCCAGATTCAAAGCCACAGGGTGGAGCTGTGGAAAAGCCAGAGACTGGTTTTGGGGTCTGAGCTGTGGCTTATTGACGAGGATCGTCTGGGGCAGGGATCTTCTCCAGGCTGGGCTCCATGCCCCAGATCTCCCGGGCATACTGGGAGATTGTGCGGTCGCTTGAGAATTTACCACAACTGGCGATGTTGTAGATCACCTTTTTGGTCCATTCTTTAGGGTTCTGTTTGGATGGATGGGAAGAGTACAAAACATTGCAGAAGGAATGACTACTGTTATGTGTATGGGACAAAAAAACTTGAAGTGAATAGTCCCAAAAAAGAAACATATATTTGCTGTCAGTTCAAAAGAGCTCTCAATACGAAGACAAATTAAAAAATAACCGACATAGAGTTTATGAAACACTGACCCTGTAGAGAGCGCTGACTTTGTCCTGACATTTGATGTAGGCTTCGTAGTCAGCGAACACTTTGAATCTGCAACACAAACATTTTGGGGTTACGTAACACAGTGTGTGCTTGGCGGTGTGTGTAACTACATTGTATTAGTCTGCATTTTGGTCCTCTTTCACTGCCTCAGCTTCTGCCTCACCTGTCATGGTGAAGCAGCATGTTGACGATGTCCTTGAAGAGGTCATGCTGGTCGGGGCTGAAGAATCCACCGGCAATCTGGTCCATGGCCTGCTTCAGCTCGGGAATGCGGTTATAGTACTCCATGGCATCGTATCTGGGGGGAAATTAAATGTATTATATATAGAAGATCCTTCATTTTTCCATTCAGTGAGGCATCCTCCTGTTATCATCCTTCAAAATGATTTCTCCTTCTGTTCCATCCTTCACCTCGCCAATCCTCTTCTCCAGAAACACTTCCCTTGTAACACATCCTTCCAAGTTTTCTGTGGTCCTCTCTGGCATCCCGATTCACAACCCGTCACCCATCGACTCTTACCCGTTCTTGTCCATGGCGTCCACGTCCTCCACCCTCATGCCGAAGATGAAGAGGTTCTCCTCCCCGGCCTCCTCGGCCATCTCTACGTTGGCTCCATCCATGGTGCCGATGGTGAGTGCCCCGTTCAGCATGAACTTCATGTTGCCAGTGCCGGAGGCCTCGGTGCCTGCCGTGGAGATCTGCTCAGACAGGTCGGACGCAGGGATGACTGATGGGAGAGACAGAGACGGAGAGACAGATCGGCGAAAATTTAAGGTAAGACAAGAGGGAGAAAACGTATGCAGAAGAAACGGAAAGACCCTTAATTATCCCACAAGTGGCAAGCTAAAATAAAGAAAGCAGCAAGTAAGTTTGTTTACTTTTCTCTGCCAGAGTGACCTTGTAGTTCTCCAGGAAGATGACTTTCAGGCGGTCTCCCACCACAGGGTCATTGTTGACGATCTCTCCGATGGCTGTGATCATTCTGATGATAAGCTTAGCTGTGTGGTAACCTGGGGCAGCCTGGTTGGAAAGAGGAGGGGCCACATTAATGCCACATTCCCATGCAGGGTGGGCGCAACAGATTACCCTTGATCTGTTTGGGCTGTCTTGCCAACACCGGTCACAGTCTCCACAAGAGTTGACAAAATATGACCAAAAAGAAAAGTTTATCCTAACGGCGTGATCCAACTTGTTTTGTTTGCTCACCTTTCCTCCAATCATGATTGTCCTGGGTGTCCAATCCTTGTTTGGCTCCTTCTTAATACCTGTTTGAAGAAGGAGATAGGTTAACCTGGTTGAATCAATGTGTCTTAGTACAGACGGAAATGAATGGTGGGCCACTCACGGTTGTAAAGTGTAATGATGTGCAGGCAGTTGAGCAGCTGCCTCTTGTACTCGTGGATCCTCTTGACCTGAACGTCGAACATGGAGTTGGGGTTGATCTTCACCTTGTACTGCTCCTCAAGATAGGCAGAGAACTTCAGCTTGTTCTCCTGCAGAGAAACACGGTCAGAAGTTATGGTAGGGACCTTGGATCGGATTGTGGCGGTGACTCAAATAACAACGAGAACATCCTTAAAGAGGTTACTGTCCTGACCTGTTTGATCTTGGCAATGTCACAAATCAACGAGTCATCATTCACAAACTTCAGCAGCTTCTTCAGTTGGTCCAGATCGCGGATATAATCGTCGCCAATCCTCTGAACATTCCAACATACATAAAGACCAACGTTTAGAACCATCATCATACATCAAATCTTCATCCACTGTAGCCGTATCCGTAGCTACACACCTCGGCAATAACCTCAGCCAATCCCGGGTTGCACATGACCAGCCAGCGTCGGGGCGTGATTCCATTAGTCTTGTTCTGGAACTTGTCGGGGTCCACCTCGTAGAAGTCCTTGAACCTATTGGATACAATTGGTGATTGACGAAAATACCAGCCTACGTCTCTTTAGCCAACAGGACAACAAAGTAAAGTATAATACAAGCTGATTAAAGTGACAGGCATGAGGTTTTTCTTCTCCTCACAGGGTGGCTTTGAGGATGTCCGAGTGGATGCGGGCCACTCCGTTGACGGCATGGGAGCCCACGATGCACAGGTGGGCCATGTTGATCTTCTTCTGGGGTCCCTCCTCAACCAGGGACATGCGGCGCAGACGGTCATTGTCCCCCGGGTAGAGCTTAGCGATGCGCTGGGAAGGAGGTAGAGAACAGACGATGGGAAACAGTGACTGAAGAACGTTCAGGTGCACATTCGTTCGGATCATACCGAAGAAGAGCTCATAGAGGGACATGCCTCCCCACTGTGTAAATATACTATCGACACACTAGGTCCTCGGGGACGCGCGCACGTCCGCGGCTGTCGTTTGTCACGGACGTGTTTGGCCGTACCTCTAGGTGGCGTCGGTTGATCTCGTAGATGATCTCCAGGTGTCTGGGCAGTAGGTTCTGCAGCAGGTCTGTGGGCCAGCGTTCCAGGGCCTCCGGCAGCACCGTGTGGTTTGTGTAGGCACAGGTGCGGGTGCATATGTCCCAGGCCTAACGGGGAAGGGCACAGTTACGGTGGACATTTAGCACATTTGAAGCCCACTCAGCATTGTCTTTCAATCGTGTACGCTGCCCCAGCCAACCCACAATCCCACTTTGTGTGAGCTACGGCTCGCATACCTACACGTCAATCAGTTATACAACTCCCCCCGCTCCCGGTTTTTAGTCGTAAGGTTTCCTCACTCTTGTGTTTCAGAGCAAACCTTTAATCGTATGGGCAGCGGCGTACCTTTTCCCAGGTCTGGTGCTCCGTGTCCACAAGGATCCTCATCAGTTCAGGGATGGCCATGGCAGGATGGGTGTCATTCAGCTGGATAGCCACCTAAAGGGCAACCAGCAGAGTCGGCAGGAATGTGATGCAGTCGGTCGTTTGGAGACTGTGGTGTTTTGACAACATATCATCCAAATTGGGACACATTCCAGGAAGCCAACTGTATCTGGACTTACCTTTTCAGGCAGGGTGGAAAGGTCCACACGCACAACCTCCGTGGAGCCGAATTTGGAGGACTTGAATCGGCGGATGATGTCCTGCAGGGTGGCCGCCACCACAAAGTACTCCTGCTTCAGACGCAGCTCCTTGCCCTCGAAGAACTAGAGTCAAATCCAGGACCAAGGTCCATTACACGTTTATTACGCAATGTTTTCAGGACTCAGCTGAAAGGTATTCTCAGACTAAACTGTGTGTATTGTGACAAGTAAATATATGACTTTATAAGGGCAATCTGCAGTTGCTTCATCTATTTTTAAACCAAAGAGGGAATGAAATGTAACCATTTGGTCTTACAGAATATAACAGAGGAATTCCTCATTAACTAAGTTCAACAGTCGTACCAACCACATCACACATCAAAACCCAAAATATAGGCCTGTTACAGTGCAATGTTTGTGAAACAACAATTACACAGCCTCTAAACCTGGTTACAACTATACTATGCATTTCTTGGATGGTCAATCCTTGCTTATTACCAAGGGTGGGGAAGACACGTTATGTTTAAACTCCTGATTAAATCAAAAAGCTTCTACTCACGTTGTCATTGGGGTAAAGAACACGAGAGATGTTCTCAGCTAAATTCCTGTCCAGAACAGCCTGAATGTAGCCTCCCACATTAACTGTAAAACAAACACAAAAAAAATGTCAGCGCTTATCATACTTTTTATATGATAAAATATAACATCAGCAGATTGTTTAATTAGAGATTAGGTTATATTTACTTGCTGATCATTTAAACCGACTGTTGAATCAAACGACAGAAAAATAATTCAAAAGATTGTAAAAAGTCACAAAGCAACTCACAATCTTTCAGGTTGAAATCACACGGGGCCTTGGCAGACCACAGTCTCATGGTGTTCACAACATTGTTCCTATATCCTGGGATGGGGGTGTCATATGGAAGGGCCAAGACTACCTGACAACATAGAAAACACACATGACGTTAGCCCCACAATGATGATCATTTCTATGTCGTGTCCTCTTTTCTGTAATCCCTGACCTGTGTGTCGACCCATTTCACCCCCTCTGGGGTATGCTCAACCCTGCCGTAGAAATGGACAGGCCGCATGTACTCAGGGCGGGCCTTCTCCCAGGGGTTGCCGTAGCGCAGCCAATCATCGGCCTCCTCCACCTGTAGAGAGATGTCGATCACTAGGACGCACTATGAGCGGGCAACAAATATGTGCAAATGTGAACAAATACTTTGACCTTGATTCCATCAAGCAACAAAAATGACAATGCACCAACAACCACGCAATCAGAGACACACACGTGTCCAAGAGAACAGTACAACTTTGCAGCCCAAACTACCTGCCAACCGTTGACAATTTTCTGGTTGAAGATGCCGAACTCGTAGCGGATGCCGTAGCCATAAGCTGCCAGCCCTAGGGACGCCATGGAGTCCAAGAAACAGGCTGGGGGAGAGATTGGGTGAGACAGGGTTTTCCCGACCACTTAAGTCACTTTTGATGGCTGGACTATTTTTAGGGTCGGCGGGTGCTTACCGGCAAGCCGTCCAAGGCCACCATTTCCCAGGCCAGCATCTTCCTCAATGTCCTGCAGCTCCTCCATGTCCAGACCCAACTGATGCAGATATATTGTGGACAGATTTACTAGTACGCAACCGCTTAAATATTAGTTATCGAGCGGTTAAAAAAAACTAATCGAAATATACATTTGCCACGAACTGAATGCAAAAAGGTTACACTCTACCCTCACTACAAGACACGGTAATGAGGCAAACATTGCATTGGAATTCAAGGGGATGTTCAAACTCAGATCAGAACCACGTACCCGAAATGCGTACACTGGAACGGGTTCTACAATGTCATAGTAAGCGTGAGACAAACCACTCAGAACATGCCAACTAAGGTGCCAACATCCGCTGGGTGCACCTCGAGGGACAGCGGTCAAGGTAACTACGATAGGGCACGATCGCGCTCCGAGAGCACCTTGGGTCTCTCACCTGATAGATAGCTTCATCACAGGCATTCTCCAGGGCCAGGTTCACCATGGTGTTCTGCAGGGTGCGTCCCATGTAGAACTCCAGAGACAGGTAGTAAACACGCTGGAGAATCAATCAGACACCACAGAGGGTTAAATCGGTAAAGCACACAAATGACCGTGATCTTCACTCCACATATCTTCAGCCAACCAAAAGTAGTGTCCCCTTAATTTGCATATTTGTCTCCACCTACTCTATTCCTCCAAAGGAGGGGACAGGAGGAGGAGCTGCCCAACAACAGGAGTGCTGTTCTTGGCAACAAGTCAAGCAACAACTCTTTGTGAGCGTTGCCTTGGAATCACTTGCAACGTCCGGGCAGTGTATCAAGGGCTTAAAGAGTCTGGGTTTAGTTTATTTAAGGAATAACTATTACATCCCAAGGTCTCACAATAGCCTGTATGAAGAATTACTTACAATTAATAAATTTAACTGATTTATCAACACCATGTTTACTTGCATTTGTTTAGGATTTTTCTGCATCCTGTTTTCACCCATTATGACAACACTCTTGCAACAAGACCTTGTAGATCAAGTTGACATTCAGGTTAAATTTCAGATGTAATGTATGTAAATTAACCGAAACTGCCTCTTCAGCAGGAGTATTTAAGTTTATTAAGCTGGAGGGTGTGTCTGATGTCCAAATGGAATATCTGGGAGGGGTTGAAACCTAAGAGCATGTTTAGGCTACAACAAACGTGCTTCATTTAAATAACATTCACATAACATGCAAACCCTATTTTTTATTCACAGTATATAACAAGAAACTGGACTGGAGATATGCCATAAGGATCAAGACGTGCACTGTTTTGGCGCAGCCTCCTGTCCTGAAGGCAAGTATATCTGGTAACTAACATAGCACACCCCGTCAAAGTGCTGTAGCTGGTGATAGTAGAATTGCTTACGTTAGTTTTTTTCCTGATACTGTTTATGGAGTAGAACCAGATTTCATCACTGCTCATTCCACTCAAATACACACTGAACGAGGCATCGTCTTTAGACCTCAGTAGCCTCGAGGAGTATCTGTCAGGACGGTGTACCACGTAGCCCCGGGAAGATAGCGTTTTTTAAAATGTATTTATGTCTGACGCAAATCAGGCCACTATTGGATCAACGGTGCATTTACAGCTTTATGTACCATGTGTCCACATTGTGACCAGACACGCTGCTGCTTCTCTTAATGCACATTATTTGACTAAACTCCTTTCTAAATAATAGCTTCGTATCAAGACCAATACATATGCAGTCAGTGGTGTACCAGATGATCTACATGGTTTGACAATATAGGTCTGTGTCCACTTAATTGCTATCCAGAAACAATGCCATTTGACTAACCCCAGACACGGTCTGGCAACAATCTGATGACAACGTGTCTTTGAAAGGGCATAAGGTAAACAGTCCCTCGGGAATAAATAGCAGCATTCTAGGATTGGAGCAGTAAGGAGATGCCCCTGCATTGATGGAGACAGGGCACATAGAACAACAGGGAGGAATGACTAGTGTGGGTTGTAACATTTAAAGGGTTAAGGCAGCATAGATGGTTCTTGTGCTCAGGAAGCTTGCATTGCCTTCGTTACGCGACACGAATAGCAAAGATTTTTTTGAACACTCGATGAATGCAATATTGTGTAAATATTTTTTTAATGAAGGATTGGCCATAGGTGACCTTCGTCTTTCGGATTACAAACATGGCCCAAATTAATGTCATCCAAGGCCTAAACCCCAGGACCAGGAGATACCAGCCATCGAACACTGGAGATCTTTTCATTCATACACTGTCAAAAGTGACCTTACTAACTCAAATCCTTCAAGTAATAAACCTGTTGTTCCCGATTAATAACGTACTGCCTCTCCGAGTAAGGGTAACTTTGCAAATGCCGAATCCTTTCGACAAGATACAGAATTTAGTCAAGACCGTATCAGTGGTGTCTCAGATATTGCGGGTATGAGGGACTTATCCCTGAGCATGTGTGCAAAATGTCATGACTTTTAGTTCAAACAGATTAAGAGGTGGGACTATGCAAATGTGCATTTTCAATTGTTTGTTGTAGCTCAACATTTGGGCGAATAAGTCTCATTATGTAAATGCTGTCTCTCTATGGTAGTACTAATGAGCAGAAGCTTCTAGAAACTCTGGATCCTTGTTGGATTGTTTTTGGTTAGAAATAGTCAATTGGATGCAGCTATGTGTACACCTATGAATAACTACATCTGTTCTCAAAGTAGTTTCTTCGAGTAGAACACAGACATGTACACTACTTGACCAAAGTTATTCTGCTCTTGAGGAAGTTATGCAAGTGAGGGGAGGTTTTCAACCTTGCCATTTGCAATTCAACAAAAAATATTAAAAATAATTTTAAATTCTTTTGGCAACCATTTTTGGGCAACCCGATGTGTGGTGGTGGTGGGGGGGGGGGCTCTTACGAACACTTACTTTACTCATATAAGCCCTGAAATCTTGCTTTGAAACCTGGAATTTTAACTTAGGTGCACAGATACAGCTAGAGATTACAGTGACTAATGAATATCCTACAGACTGATCAGATACACTTTACATTTAATTCATGTATGGTTTTCATCCAAAGGGACTTCCAGTAGTATATTTTCATACTACCCTACCGTTAGAATCATTCCCAGAACCCTGGCGTTCCAAGGGCAATGCTCTACCAAGCTCTAAAGGACCCCCCAAAATACTGAGCTTCTCCAAACTCCCTGATTATTTTCAAACCCACCTTCCTTCATATTTAAATAGCATTACAAATCAGTAAAACAAGTACATTTGGCAGACTTTTTCTTATATGACCTTGCTTTTGGAGAGTATAAAAGGAGTATAGGCCCGAAAGAAGTTTAGGAACCCCTGTAGCCATTGGCATCCTACCAAGCCACGGGTCCCATCCGGAATTCAGATGGGAATCCGATACTGCAACGTTTAATGTTCCTCTGGGAACAGCTCAACAAACGAAAGGTGCAAATTTTGACCTACACAATACTAACCACTAACGACTGCGTTCTGGTTCAATTAATTGATACATTTCTGTCGGATGTTGAAATTATATAATAGATGTTAGCGTTTCATAGAGGATGTCCAATCCAAAAGCTAAACTCCATCTGCAACATACTTGAACTAATTATAACTTTACTTGACAGTATTTAAACTTCTAAGTAAACATTTGGGCTGGATTAGTGACTTCCAGCTCCTATTACTTGATATGGACATTTTTACAAACTATCAAAGGGTGGCATAAGTTTCATTCTACCAGTGCCAATATTGCACAACATTTTCAAGCCAGTACTTGTCACTTTTTCCAAATACTCAATTTCCTATCCCCATTTCAGGTATCCATACAGCATCAGAAAAATGATCTATAGAATAGATGAAGAAATGTCCGGGATTTGTTCCCATCAAGATATGCGTAACATGGTTATGTAACTCGCAAGGGGCTTTGGAGGGCATTTCATTTCCTTAACATAGTGGATTAAATAGATAGGCAACAGTCCCCTGCATTTTATAGGTATGGTATAAACAGATACAAAAAAATTTTTGCAACGAGGCCTAGCGTGTGAAGCGCATCCGTTCACATTCTGCGCAGTGATAATGCCGTGAGAAGCCATCACTTCACCAAGGCAGAGACAGTGGCGTACGTGCCGACAAGCGTTCGATGGTGCACTGCGGCAACCCGGCTGTTTGCTTACTTTGGGGTCCTTCTCATAGTAGTGCTGCTGCGTCCTGATCCATCTGCCCACCAGATGGTCGCGGACGGTGTTGGCCAAGGCAAAGTAGTAGTCCCGCTTTGTTGCCACATTCCGGTCCTTCACCAGCGTGAAGTGGAGATGGCGATTGAAATTGGTTTTTAGGTCCGTAACATTTTCCACTCCTGCAAGCCCTCGCACGGATATCTGTTTCCTCTTCTCCTGGTCTGTCAGTGGCTTGGGCATCTTGCTAAATAATTATTTTGGAGCTTCTTTAGATGTCGAACGAGGATAATAAGTGGTCGCAACTGTTTACTGCCTGTCCGCCTCTCACGACGTTAACCTCCCTCGGTCTCTACAAAGTATTGGCACTGGCTTGGTCCTGTCCTGTTATAGCAAAACCAATACAACCAAATGAAGAGAATCGAGAAAGCCGCTAGTGGGCGGGTCTTACAGAGCTCTATTGCTATTGAGGTGACCTTCGTAACAATGTATCAGGATGCAATATTTACTAGTAAGTAGGTGAAGAATACGTTGTCAAGTGTCAGAACATGTCCTTATTTTCATTGATACCGTCACCATAAATTTTTCTAACGATACATACCTAGCCGAGTTTAACTGTAACTAAAGTTAACGTTCTGTTTGCATAACCCCCAGGAAGGCTGTTTCAGTCTTGTATAGGTTACGTTCTGCGCATGTGCCATTCATTACAATATTTTATTGAGCTTCAGTTTATTTGCGGTATAGCAGAATAGCTAACTGCAGAAACTTCCTGATTTGCTCATATCCCAACGTCAACCTGACATCGTAGCTACAAACCCCAATATCAGCCAGCGTCACTGGCAGTGATGGACCCACTGAGTCTATCGGCTGTCAGCTGGTGAATTACAGGCATGACATCCTATCAGAAAATTGTATCACATTTGTATTTGGTTCAGATTGTTATTCAGAAAAATAACACAAAGGTTGATATTTAATCAATGCAACACTATAACCTAGTGTGGCGTCCCTTCTCAATATTAAATGGTCAGACAGCGTTGTACAGTTGAGGCCCTAATACACTGAACAGGCCCACAAATAACTGAGAACTCTGTATTTGCCGACCTCACACTTCTATTTAGGATGTAACTTTTTCCTCTCCTGATGGAAGGAGCCCTACCTTTCGGAACCTAAACATGGAAAAAGGTAAACAGCTATGAACTGCCAGCAGCTTATGGATGGACTGATGCCATACCAGTGAATGGTAGCAGAGGATCCAGACACGAGACATTACTTATATTGTAAAACAGCAAATTATAATTTTTTGGAATATCTCTCACTCACTCTCACACTCACGCAAGCACGCCTGTCTAGGCTGACTCATGTCATTACTCACACAGTAAAATGACAAGTTACACACAGTGGGAAACTTGAAGCGTAACTTGACAATTGCCCGGTAATAATTTTCAAAGTGCGTTGCATTATGGGGATTCAATTTAAATTGTGCTTGAACTGATAATGTATTTGATCAAACATTGACATTTGAAGTGTAGTTAACTTAATGTTTATGCAGTTACTCCTCCCCTTAGTCCTCAAGTCCACCTGCATTGTAGATCTTGTCCACCCAGCGGTTTAGAATTAGGGGGAGACGCAGGGGTCACGACCCCCCCCCCCAATATTACAGACAAGTCAATGTGACCCAGCTGGAAAAGAGTGAAAATCCTGGGATCCATTGACCCTGACCCCCCCCAATATACAATACAAACCTACGCCGTTGTGTCCACCAAACCCATGTGAACATGGTCCAATTTAGGACTAAAACCAAAATAATCTGTCACAATTTACATATCGCCTTAGCCTACACAAATCACAATTTTTTTTTTAACCCTTGTTCACCAACTTATTATAAAACGTACACACAATTTCTGTTTGCAAGAACGTTACACCTTAATTGAGTACTTAACATAGTGGTAACACTGCCATGTTGATCTGAGCTTTCTAGCAGGAAAAAAAAATCAAAATTCAGGCTTGGTGCATTAGCACCACTCCCAGCGTCACTTGTCTTCAGTCGGTTTCTTCAGCCGAAACAAGTCAACCGCACCCAATAGCTTTTATGAAATTCCACTCAGGAGAAACTGACCGAGAGATTGATAGTGGCAGTATTCTTTATCATCATTACCAGGACAAAGACAAGTCTCGCTTCTCAGACTGGTTTAGTCTCGTCATAGCTCAAAGTCAAGTCTTAATTCGGCAGCATGTTCAAGACTAGGGTGTGGGATATTTAATGACTATTACACTGGACTTTAAATTAAAAGTCTTAAAGTTCATGTGACAGTGTTTGAGGAAAAACAGTGAACACTCCCAGATGCAGGACCACTGATATATTTCAGTAGTCTTCACAGACAGCAGCCTCATTCACCGAGGTGGAGTAAAAAAAAAGCCTATTTTGGAAGGTAAAACAATGGTCTAAGGAAACTGTATTCCTCAGAGAGCAAACAGAAAAAGAAACCCAGCAAAATTAAAGATGATTAGTTTAATTACAATCAAGCAACATTGCATGGGCTATTCATTCAGGCTAGACCCAAAACATAAGGCTGACAAACCAATTCCAAAAATAGAGTAAAAATACAATTGTATAACGTCTAACATCGTTTTTTTTTTCCTTTCTCATTAACGCAAGCAACTGACGGGAACAAAAACAGGGGGCTGTTGCGATGTTGCTGGAGCAATGTAACGACAGCACACAGCATGGATGGCTGGAGGGCTTTTAACAGAACACGCATCAAAGCAGGCTTCCTCGAGTAGTTGAGAGTATCGCTTAAGCTAACCAACCGACTGTAGGGTACAAAGAATACGAAGGATATATCTTGATCTATCCTTAAATTAGCATCTGGGGTGGGGGGTGCTCAAGAGAAAGGGCTGAAATGCAATTAATCAAACACACAACTTGTTTTCCTCTGAATACAAAAACAAAAAAGTAATTTCCTGACAATAGAATTGAGGAGAGAGGGTATCCAACAAAGTCTGAGCGATTACGCTCCACATTGGGTTTGTTTACAAAAATATTTCGGTTCAGTGAGGACAGCAAGTGAATGGAACATGACGATGAATGAAACTCAAGTCCATCGGACTGTCATGCCTATAAAATTGTCTGGATAATCTTAAGTGAAGAAATCACACAGATGGGGGAAAAAAAAAAATCTTGACTTTTGATAAATCACCCAAAATCCTCTGTAAAGTATCAATGAAAGAGTTTACGAGCCAGGTGAAACTCAGTAAACTACACAGTAGATTTTTCTTTAAGCAGAGCTGAGTGGAACGGGGAAATAACATCCACAATCTAGTAGGCAAACCAAAGCTCACAAATGTCTGAGGGGATTAATTCTGTACGCAAGTGTGAGATTAGTTATAAATCAACAATTGTATCCTAACAAACAGATACAACACATACCAGGCTCTATGCAAAAGGGGAGGGGGGAGGGGTACTTTAAAAAAACAAAAAAAGAGAAAATTAAGTTAAGCAAATTTACAAATTCAACCAAACCACCTTTTCCATTTTGAGGAGTTTCTCTGCGCTGCGGCTGTGAAGAGTAAAGCACGATTCCGGTCCATTTCACTGAACTAAAGACGACACGCTCCGGGTAGAGCGGTGTCTCAGTCCCTCGGGCAGCTGGTAGTGAACATTGTGCTCTGAATCCTTGGTGCTGGGGAACATCCGGGAGCGCTCCATGGTGGGGACCGGTGGACACGGGAGCGCAGTTAATTCTGCGGAGGTGGAGGCGGCGGCGCCGGGGGCATGCCGTACGGGGGCATGCCGGGCACCCCCATTCCCATCATGGTGACAAAGTTGGAGGGGTCCATGGGCGGCGGGGGCGGCGGCGGGGCGTACATCATGCCAGCCGAGCCGGGGGGCGGGGGAGGAGGGGGGGGCGGAGCGCCCGGGGGCAGAGGCGGTTGGACCCCGGGTGGAGGGGGCACCATAGATGGGTTGCCCATGGGCGGAGGGGGCTGGGCGGCCGAGGAGGCGGACTGCTGGGGCTGCTGCCAGGGGGGCAGGTTACCAGTGCCAGGGCTGGATGTGGTGGTGGTATCTGGGGAGGGAACAACACCGGTTAGTTGCACGGACTAGAACACGGGTCTTACTGAACATTAGAAATCCCATGAAGAGGCATTACAGTGGTAGCTAGGTGCTTCAGCACTCGACCACGCACGCATGCCGTGTGGGGAAGTCTCCGACAGCCACACGGAGAAGTCCGGAGACGCGGCTTAAACAAAGCAGCGGAAAAGAACCCCCCCCCCAAACTGCAGATCGTGCTCTTACTCTGTTGCCATGGCAGCGGTGCACTAGAGGCCATGCTACTGGTGGGAGGGGGCGGAGGGGCCTGCTGTTGCCATGGAGGCAGGGGGCCGGAGGGGGGCGGCGGCGGCTGGTTGTTGGGGGGCGGGGGCGGCGGCGGCATCATGCCCATGGGGGGGGGCAGCAGACCTGGAAACGAAACAGCAGAGAACATTTGAAACGGCACAAACCACCGTGCTCAACGCGAGCAGAAGGACGGCGAGGCGCCCCGCGGCGACAACACAGCCGGGTACGAGCACGGCACACAGGGGGCGGGGCCACTCACCCATATGGTGCCCGTGACCCTGGCCCATGGGGGGCGGCGGCTGCATCCACGGGGGCGGCATCCCGTTGTTCGGGGGCATCGGATGGCCGCCCATGTTGGGCATGGGGGGCGGGAAGCTGTGGTGGCCCCCGTGGTTGCCGTGACCGCCCTGGTTGCCGTGACCGCCGTGCATGCCGTGGAAGCTCCGGTTATCCGACTGGCCGGAGTTCATCCAGGGGGGGCGGCTCTGCTGCAGAAACACACACAGACACGCACACTTTCACGTCAACCGTAAGCCTGGCCGCGGCCCTTAAATCCACCGGCTCCGAGCCGCCCCATTTTGACAGGCGTATGTCACCGGGTGGAACCTCCGGTGTTACTGGGTCGGTACTCACCGGCGGTGGCTGGTTGCTGCTGCTGCTGTTGTTGCCTCGGTTGTGGCTGTTGTTCTGGTTGTTGGAGTGTCCACCGCCACCGCCGGGGGAGGGCACCGGGGCCTCTCCCAGCTCCGCCATGAGGGACAAGTACTCCTTGTCCATGCGGGCCTTGTCCTGGGCAGACTGGGGGGGCTCGCCGGCTCGGGGTGCCGCAAAGGAGCTGGAGGATGAAGGAACTCCTTTAAATGGTTCTAGTCAACCTTTATTTGACCAGAGGCCACGTTTGGAGGCTAATATCTCATTAATGTTACCGCTTATTTTCCTCTCCGTCTGAGTTACGATCACTGTGCCCACTGTTCACGGTCCTCAGTGTAGAGACAACAAATGGACAATTTCACATCCATAGACCGCTCAGAGGTCCTGTTTCGCATGACTGCTATGGGGCAATGTAGTTATACCACATTACACCTTCATTTTGAAACAGATTAGTGTAGATCACAATTTGTTCGCCTGCCATGTCTTGCAACTGTTTGGTTTTACATACTCTGTTGTGGTGCAAGTCCTGTCGTGCAACTTCAGTAAATCTACCCCCCACAATGAATAGGCCAGGATATTTGCTTCATATATGGAGGAAGTCGAGGGCAGAACCGTGTGCTTATCTCAGTAATCAGTACATCTTTAAATCTCTTGGTTAAATGTAAATTACACTTCTTTCCAGAGGCTTTTATAATCGTGTCTTACACGAGGCTATAATAAATGAAATCATAAATAGTGTATCATTACAATTTAAGAAAGAAAAGCTTTTCTGTTTTATTTTTAAATGTCCATTAAACCTCTGAACTATTATACCCTTAAATCAGGCTAACTAAAACACTACCTGGGGTTCCCCACAACAATAACCGTATATATCCGAGTACCTAAAACGTGCGCGAGCAACACAAACACTTGTTTTTCCAACCAGGAGTCCTTCAAGCGACTGGTCGGGTACCTGGTGAACTTGCAGTCGGAGGAGATGTGGCCGGCACCGCCACACTTGGTACAGAGGGTGGTGTTGGTGACGCTGCGGGGCTCGGTACTCTGCCACGGACGCAGAATCCTGGGGGAACGACCGGAGGGGGGGGGGACAAGTTAAAGCACAAGCAACGTCACGAGGAAAGGTGTGTCATTCCAAAACGCCGGTTGACTGACCGGTTGTCGTCCTCCCTCAGGGTCCCGTTGAGTCTGGCCAGCTCTCGGAGCTGCATCTTCCTCAGGTCGTTCTGGTCTTCGGGGGTCTCGATGCCCTGCTTCAGGATGTTACGGATCTACAGAGGACACCGCAGTGGGAAAACCAGTCACGTGTTTGCACGTTTAAAAAAAAAAATACTTTAATGTTTAAAGTCTCTTTTGCATTACAAGCAGATATTTTTTTCTTCTTGACTTGTGTGTATGTATTTTAGATGTTTTGATTTTCTATCTTATGTTTGTCAAGCGTGATATATGAGCTCTAAAAATTCATTGTTTTAGTGATTGGCACTAATATGAATAGCTCCTATCACTTTCTGTTATTTGCTATCGATATCACAAAGATATTTATGGTCTTGTTTCAGCGCTGTGAAGTTTGTCCCATATCAGAAACTGCTGCACCAGTTGACAAAACCTACAAAGCCGGTTAGCTTCCGGTAGACCAATTTTTTCAGCATATTTTATTTTTTAAACATTGTCATTTAGCTAACACCCTTATCCACAGCGACTTACAGCAGTGAGTGCATATATTTCCGACCTGGTCCCCCATGGGAATCGACCCCAAAACTTCTGGCACTGCAAGCTCCGTGCTCTACCAAACGAGCTACACAGCTAGCCACATTTTAAAAGTAGGCAAAACTGTTGCTAGCAAGGATTCAACACGAAGTCCGGATATCACAGTGAATGGTAGGCATCTATTAAAGGCACCAAACCTGCTCAACGGCCTTCTTGACGTTCTCCATGGTGTTGGCGGTGACCAGAGCGTGCAGCGGCTCGTCCTCTCCCGGCAACATCTGGCCGTCTTTACGGCCCACTTTTCCCTCCTTCACCGAGCCCTTGCCGCGGATCATGATCTTAGCACAGCACTCCTTCTCTATGTTCTTCAGGGTATTGCCACTGCGAGCACACAAACGACATTGCTGATGTGTGCACGCGTAATTCAGTACACTGTAAACCACTGTGCATACATACAGACCCACAACATATGGGGACGTCAGACCCGTCTCGTGGGTCCGTAACACTGCCAAAGCTGCTGACTCACCGCGGCCCAATCAGCAGGCCCACAAAGTTAATCTCCGGATACTCGTCCTGAGGAATCATCACCTTGTCGTTGACCCGAGTGGCTGGCGGTCTGTGGGGGGACGGGGGACACAACAACGTCTATTAGAAAGCGGTTTGTCTTCTAATAGGATTGGAGGTTGTATTTATCCATCAGATTAATTTACCTTGCCTCTAGATTAGTATTTAGTTTGATTACAGTGGGGGGGGGGCAATTTAAATCTAGCCCATCTGCTTGTCTGAAGATTACTAGTCACTGTCATTACAAGTACTTCCTTGACATGGAGGAGATGGCAGTGGTTGGTTGGCTGGCTGGCTGGCTGGGCAGTGACAGGACCGGCATGGCAACCACTTCCGATAGAATGGACACCCAAAATAAAGGCAATTCCTTATCATTTTTCTGTCTGCCTGAGACCGCATTCGTAATACGGCATTGCCTCGTGCCTCCTTGCTTTGTGGACAATGTTCGGTGCAGTGAAGGCAATCACCCAGCCTCCAGGCATAAAAGCCAAAGGACGAGACCAATACAACATGAATGTTCACTAATAGACATCTGAAAACCACCAGACACCCAGGGTTACACGTCTGAACCTCAGGCCAACAACGAAATGGAATGAAAATTAGTCACCACCAGAAAGCCACAGGGAACAAATAATAAGAAAAGAATAGAAATCTTAATATAAATAGCTGTTGCTATAGTAGCGGTTGACAGAGTGCCAAATACACAAGGCTTTCAGGAGACGGCGTTAAACAGAACATACTTGTAGTCGGCAGGGGGCTTGAACTCCGGGTTAAGTCCCACCATCTCCGTGATGAGGGAGTGACGCTCCTCCTCGATCTTCTTGCGTGTGCGGTACTCCCTGGTGTTCAGCCTTTTCCCCTCGCTGTTGTAGATGGGCTCTGGAGATGGTGACCTGAGAACGGGGAAGGGGAGACAGTAAAGACAGACAAACATTAATATCTCCAACCGCAAGTATAACGAAGACCATTGGCAGTCATAAATTATGGTTCCCTATTCCTAACTAAACCTTGAACAACACTGTCAAGAGAATTAAAAAAAAACTTGAGGAACATTAAATATAAGGGTCAAGTCTCCATGCCATTTCTCAGTGAGGGGAAGGCAAGAAAAACTATGGTTATGGTAAACAGTTATCACAGAAGGGTTAACAAATTCAACCCTCATTGGACTGGCTGTCATGCTATCTACTGGGCTTTATCCCTGCATTTTTCAAAGGGAAATTTCAGCTGCTAATAGGCTGTAGCTTTTGGCAGGCCAATTGGGTTCTTGTGTCCAGAAATCGGGGACAAATCAGCCTGCGATGTGTAATTAAGACCATTCTGGGGACAACCACTTTAACATCTAAATATGTCTTTGAAAAATAAATTTGACGGAATTAATCCTGCTTACAGGATGTGAAGAGAATGGGTTGGGAATTAAAAAGAAAATTCCTGCATTCCTAAAGGAACTGGCGGCTTGGGGAGTCGGGCGGAGCCGTTTTGGATGCCGAGGTGGAGACGGTGTTTAAGCCAGGTCCATTCGCACCCTTGGATGGAGCACCTGAAAACCTGCTTTGCTGAATTAAAAAGGCTCTGTGCTTGAAAAAGGTTAAGGTGACGAGGGGTAATTTGGGGGTTAGAGAGAATGAATTATGATTAGACGTTAGCCCTCATACGTCGTGCACTCTCCCACAAGAGAGCGCTAACATTCGGTTGATGCAACAATTCAGGAGAGGAAAAGTAGAAAAATAAAAATAGAGGAAAAGTTTTGTGTTTTTTTTATATCCTGAAATTTCCACCGGTGACAACCTGAAACTCCCGCTATTAGTTGGAGGAGGGAGTGACGTTATTAGCGTCCTGGGATGAGCTTTATGTCGCTGTGGAAATGTCTGATTAAGATTATAATGAAACTATGTCAAGTACAGACGACAGGGACTGTGGCCAACAAAGAGATATCAATCTCACACTCTCATAATAAGAACATGACATTTCCTGCTGGAATAATAGATGCTTATGCAGACTACTAAAGCGTCAGAGCCGGTCTGTGTTCAGGAATAAACAGGATCAGGGGGGGGGGGGGTTCTCCTCCAGAGCGCCAGAGTTCCGCCTGGAATACTGGAATCCCCTGGGCGGAGCGTCGGGAAGCCTCGTTATGGAAAACCCGTTAATGACCATGGAGAAACATCCAACGGTTTAAAGTTAATCTGTCAGGTTTCAGGTAGAGTCTAACAGGGGTTTGGACCATTCGTATTGACGAGACCAGCCAAGATAAGCACAACACATCAAGAAGAATGTAAAGTCAAGGACAAACAGGTTAATCTAAAGAAACCCATTACTACACACCAAACGTGTCCTAGTTGCTCAATTCGCCATCGTGAAATTATGGAACTCAAGTATTTGTGACTTAAAAATCAACTTATCTTACAGCTACGTTACCAGACATTAGAGACTGGAATATTCATTCTGATCATCATGAACTGCAATATAAAAATGATTCGCTAAGAATCATTGTTGACCCACTGTTCAAGAAAACATCTCAGCTGGCAACGCTTCACCCAAAACTCCCATAGACATTCACATTGTCAACATCTGAGTTGACGTTATGGCTAAAACGGGAAGCACATGCGGACATAATTAACAGAGACAACAAACTACACGTGATTAAGATGATACAAGTGGCTACAGCTAATGCAACATAGCAGGTGTGATATATATATTATAAGCAGAATGAGGGTCACTGTCTTGACAGAAGATGACGTATGGACTTAACGATAATTCTGTCCGAAGACAACAATGATATTTAATTATAAGAAATACTCGCATTGCAATATAGAAATGAACTTAACTTCAGGCTAATTTATGTGTGTATATATGTAAGCTGCAAAAGCTTGAAGAACAAGTCAACCAGAGGCGACCAGATCACCTTCACAGCACACCTACAGCAACTAACAGTCATAAGTTTTTTTGGATAATCCTGAAAAAAGAAAAATGTCTCCCTCCTTCCAATTTAGAATGACCAATTAATAACTGAAGATGTCCATCTTACAGGGGATGTCGTCACATGTATTGAGAGCCAAAAGCTTTAATCGACCTGAAAGTCATGACCAAACGGGTCTAGAAGGACATGACCACTACTGAAAGGAGATGCATTTCAACTGAGAAAATAAAGCTATGTCAGCGTGGATCTACCACTACTGAATAAAGCTTGTTCTTAGCGGCTACTAAACTTCAGGACCTAAAGTATCAGACTCATGTATAATTTTACCAAAGACCAACATTTGGCGTCAAAAGGAACGACAAGAAGGTAGAGAAAATGTTACTGTTGGTGGGTTTAAAACGTTTTCCCGACCTGTCCTCAGGGTTAACAGGGATTCCCAGGTCTCCTGTACGCAGTTTACGAGTCAGGTCTTCGATCTGCAGTTGGACTGGAAGAATTCAGGTTAGGAAAGAAAAACAAGAAGGATGGAGAGAAATGTGGTTACCACCATAACATTCAGCAAGAAACAGTGCATTCTAATATCATGGCACTGTCTCTCATTTGTTAGAGGCAAAAAAAAACATGATTACAATAAATGAGTAACTTACATTAAAACACGGGGGAATAAAATGTACTTCTGAATTTCCGCTAATTTTCTACAACAGAAAAACCCTTCCTCATTTCTGGGGAAATGGATATATCAAAATGACCATGCAAAACACTACATCCAATTCATTGAAATGAAAGTGGAGTTATCCTCAGGTAACATCAAGCTCCAGGACGTGTGCATCCACGCACCCATGTTATGCACATACATATGCCGTATTTGTCATCCCAGTAATGAAAGAAGGGTTTATATGTACAACATTTCAGAGCGGATCACTGCGCGGGTTTCCATTCAATGCCAGCCAGTATTAAATTTAAGATTCCAAACCGCACAAGATTAATTTAGATGACTGTCAATCTTTGATAAGGCATAAGAAGTTGTGGCTTTAGCATAAAAGGGAAACCCGATCCCCAGTTAATACTAACACGACATCAATACAGTTCAATTAACCCATAGTCACAGTCTGCACTCCTGTAGATCTATAGCGGAGGGGCTATTTGTTATGTAAAATGAGAAGGAACAAAAAAAGATTCACTCATCACATGCACATTTATCTATAGGAGTAATGATCAAGGAGGAGTGACCACTCTCAGTAGCCATTCTTCCTGTGTACCCCAGGAAGAGTGGCTGCTGCTTTTGCAACAGCCAATGGGGATCCTGATTAAATACTACTGATATTATTACCCCCCCGCAAATCTCCCACCCCTTCCAGACAAGATTCAACAACAATTCAATTGGATTATTTCATTCAGACACTAGGGCAGAGATGTGAACTGAATTTCACTGCCGTGTGATCTTACAGGCTTCCAGTGAATCCCTTTGGAACTTTTTTGCATGATTCTTGTGTTGAATGAACAAAGGAAAAATAAAGTGAGAACAGATGGCAGGCACAAATAAATGTTTACATACCATGGAAGACGAGCCATTAACAGTGACCCCACGGCGTCAATAACCCATCCTGTTATTGACAGGCAGACTCAGCTGCCCCACACACACACACACACACACACACACACACACACACACACACACACACACACACACACACCTAACACCAGTTTTGGTGGAGTAACACTGCAGCTGGAAGGCATTTTCAAGTTGACTGTTTCTCAAGCTACTTGGGCCTTAAAAAAAATCCGAAGTACCTATTTTAAATGGTACACAGGAAATGAATCTGAAGCTTTCACCATTGATGCAACATTGCTCACACATTAAACTGATTTCAAATTAATCATTATTTGTGTATGTTACAAGGACAACATGGGTAGAACGCTTCATGCCGGGGCAGTTGGTGAAGAACAAGGGGACAGTGACCAGCAGTCCAAAACAAGACCTGGCAAGGAGCTACAACGGTTTTGCTAATGGATGTCCACTGGTATGCAAACTTTGCTGCCACAAAAAAAAACTTGCAATATAAGAACTACATCACTGTACCTCCTGAAAATGTCCTTCCTTCGTACTCCATGTCAAAAGGTTAGTATACCCAGTGGGTTAGAACACTGAATTTCGTTAGGTAGAGAAATAGAATTTTGCAATGTTACTACATATCTGACACGGTTTGGGTCACATAATGGCAAAAAACTGCACGGAATCATCTTAATAAATGCATTTCCAATCAATTTTTTTGTGGTTACGCATCATACTTGACTTTGCTCTTCCCAAGTGGACAAACGTGCAGTGAGTGACATGTGCTCTAATCTGATTAACTAATCTCCAACTGATGAAATTCAGTAAACGTCATGAATCACGCATAACATATCAATATGCAAAATGTGAGGAAATAATGGCAATTCCACATCACACAAGGGATCGGTAACGAACACGCTACAATGCAGTATTTAACGACCCTCAACATTTCCTGTATACCTGAACACTCACTGTTGAAGTACAGGTTACAGTACTGTTACGTTTTAAAGTATTGAACAAGTTAGTTACCTATATATGCTCTCTCCTGATCCCGAGTCAGTCCAGGCGGGATGACCGTGGGCATGCCAGGAATGATGGTCTTCTGGTCAGGTGTCTCGCTACTCCAGCGGCTCCTTTTCCTGGACTTTTTCTGGCCGAAGTCTAACGGACGAGAAAGAGAGAGTTGTCGCAACTTAAACAACAGATGTTTACCGATTACCTATCATATACGAGTGCCTAAAGAAACCCCAAAGGTCGTGACGCTGAACGAGGCGGTGGCTTGAGACTACCGCTGGGCATTGTTTGATAGCTAACGTAAGGTCAACAGCAGGCTAATCATGTAGCCACCAACCTAGCAATCCAATCCCGTTCACTCGTAAACTACTTAACTTCCTTTACAACCAAGATTAATGTTAACAACAATGCAAGTCTGAAATGTATTATGCGTTACAATGGTCACGAACAACAGTTACCAGTGTATATGAAATGTCAAACGTTCGCTAGCCCGCTCGGCCGCCCACAACATATAGCATTTAGCCTCGCTTGCAGTTCTCCGCGGTGTAGGCCTTTCTTTCCACACTATTTTACAAGCAGACTTACCTGACTGAGACTGCATTCCTACTCCTTGGGGTGGTTGTGGCGATGTGGAAAATGAGGCCACTGCATTGAAAACTGGGTGAGCTTGAGGAAATGAGACGTTTGGCATTGGGGGCTGAAAATTTGGGATTGAGGGAAAGGACACAGGCGGCCCCGGCGGAGGCATTAACCCCGCACCGGGCCCGGCTTCAAAGCCTCTTTTAGCGCCAATACTCGGGTGCAGCTTCCCTAGAGGGGTTGCATTTGCTCCCGTAGCCATTTCCAAATGTGCTCAGTGGTTTCAAATGCAGGTTGTATCAAATTAAAGTAGGCTTCCGACGTCTGTAAATATGAGAAAAATAAAATCTATGGCATCCACAACGTTCTCTTCCACTCGATCGGAGGAGCAGAAGATGGCGCACGTTGAAATATCACAAAGGGGGATCCAGACGTTACACGTTCCGCGAAGCTCTGCAATTGGTGTGAAAATGTGCCACCCTAAACGTTATCATTTTCCATTGGATAAGAGTCTATCCGCGTCCCACAACTTGCTCTAACGATTTGACGCTTAGTATGTCAATCATTGGACTATACACGGATTGGTGCAACCCCAACTGTTTTTAAATGGACTGGCCTAGTTCGCGAGAATGAAAACGACCACATGCAATTTGCTACAATTAATCTCGCATCGCAAAATAATTATCTAGTATTATTTGTTGGTCAGTCAGTCATTCACAATTTACCCACAGGGGATTTAATCCTCCAGAATACGATCTTCCAAGTTTTGAATTTCAAGCACGAAAACGACATACTACGCGCAACCACGTTATTTACAAATAACCATTAGTAACCATTCTGAAGGAAAACTGAGAATGAAACCAATTTTTACTTCTACCTTTAATTTAACTGACACGTTATTATCATTAGGTTACTTAAATGTTTACAACGGCCTGCAAGAAATACACAACACATTTATGTAAAATACAAAATCAATACATTTATATGGCGTCACTTGAAATTAACGTGTGACAAAAGCAAACACATTATCGTAGATTGCAAGCGTTTTTCTTCAAGGGATAGGTCCAGCAATGCACGAAATTATTTCTAGGGTAGAAGGTAATTAAACCTGAGCTTATTGTGCTGCTTATTCAACTTCTGTGGAAAAGTTGTTTACCAAGTTTAGCCTTGCTTTATTAAGTATTAACCAATCCTGCAATAATTTATGACTAGTACTAGAGGGACTTCTGTAGTGCTTTGAAGTCAGACTGAACAGGCAAAGGCTTGGTTCATAGATGAGGTCGTGGAAAAAAGCACTGTATCATCAGCATCAAAAATATGTAAGATCACAGTATCTCCAATGTCATTTATATGAAATGTAAACAAGAGGGGCCCCTAAATTGATCTCTGGATAATCAGATTTGACTGCTTTTAGGCAGAATAGCCTGAGTTTTACCACAAAGATAGCCCTGAAACCACAAGCAGACATTTGCACTTAGGCCGACACCAGCTTGCTACTTAAAAGGGAATGATCAACCACATCAAGGCCTTTGACAGGTCTACAAACAAGGAGGCACATTTCAGCACACCATCCAAGGTTCTGGAAATCTAATTCACAACCAGTTTGATTCATGTCATAGTGCTATGCCATGCGTATTCAAAATACAATGTTCAGCCGGGTAAGTGTGTAGCCGTACACAACGGAACCAGTTGCAAGATTTGTGGTGGCAGAGTGGTGTTTAATACCATTCTTGTTTCCAAAGTTATGCAGTATTCCCTTTGCAAAGTGTGAGACTTGGCTTTCCTGATTGTGTTGAGCAGATTCCTCTGTCGCACAACAGCCACTCAGTCTTATTTTTCTGGCCATTGACCATGCAGCTTTTCTCCGGTGCATAACCTCAGCCTGTCCAATGAGCAGTAGGCTTTGTATATTAATGTGCATAAACAACATCCCTCTGTTCTCCAACTCAATGTGGGTCAATAGATACTGGCGAACACATTTCTACAGAATGAATGGTAGGAATTTGGTTATCAACAGTTGCACCCCTTTGCCCTACTGAAACATCCACTGGAACATGTTGCCACAGTGACTAACCACCTACACGGTTTTAATGACTGTATACAGTAGGTCACGGTCATACAATATTACATATTTTAGAGTAAATGAGAAAGGGCGATTCAGACTAAAATGTTAGCAAGCAGTTCATGCTGAAATAAAACAAGAGCTCATAATTCAGAAGACAGCATACCTGTTCAGACAATTTATTGCGTAAACAAACATACAATATTTCATTCAGGACATGTACTGCCAAACCTACTAGTGATTGTCAAGATGGAGTGCCAGTTAAATTTTCCAACACTTTCAGAATATATCTAGGTGTAAATGTCATTCACACAAACATATAAAGGGAAAATCCATTACTATACACTATTTGTGGTGGGTTTTTTTCAGTCCCCCTACATAATTATGATAGATTGGAGTTGTTTCAGACATAATTATGCATCACAGCAGTATTTCTGAAATGTAGTTCATTGGTTGATTGAGCCTTCTGGCTAATCTAAAAATCAGCAGAGTCAGGTATTCTAGATATTGCAGCCTTTGTGTTTTGTCGATTGCTCGATCACACTATTGGCATTTAGACACTGTATGGTTGTGGTGGTTCAATCGAGCCATTGGACTTCCACCAACAATATTCTTATTGGTCACAACATCGCCAGGTTGAAGCTGTTCCCATACATGAAGGTAGATTTTTAAAAACAAGGGGCAATACTTGTTTCCACAGATTCTCTGGAGCTTGCTACCTAGCCTTTACAAAAACTGGACATTTCTATGAATTCTGGGTATTGTATTTCACAACGAGGCAATGTAGATGTGTAGAAATGTAGACAATTTTGATGGCACATGTTAACATCATACCAATGGACACAGTATACAGACTAATTGAGCAAACGTGAGATCTCCCTTTAATACATTCTTACTTAAGTGGAAAATTTGATTTGAAAGCAGGTGAAATTTAACTACCAATGGCATTTTATAATTATCAGCAAAAATGCATTTTTTTCCCCCATTTTTCCATTGTAAACCTGCTTGGATTAGGTAGAAATGCATTTGTATTATTTACATATTCACAGCACCATAATGTATATATGCATTTTAAAAAGGAATGCAAACAAACATTTACCACACATTAATAAACTTACCTAGATTCAAGTGCATTGACTGATTCAACTCCAGCTACTTCTCTTGTAACTGCAGGACTCACATTAAAATAAAAACAGAGTGCAATTGCTTGCTTTTCGTTAGACAGCTCATCTATACACATTCTGCTTTCTGGGGAGAAAACCAAAAGTTATTAAGCTACCAGCTGACAAACGAGACGGACACCGAACAGGGAAGCTAAATATCTGCACTTTCGCCATCCCGCGGCCGTGTCGCAAAGCCGAAACGCATCGCGAGACGAAACAACGATGGGCACGCGAGTGTCGTCACCTGCGAAGAGAGCATACCAAACAGTATCAGGCACCCACAGGACGCATTCAAGTGCTACAACATGCATCCTCCCATTTGATCAACCCACTCGGGCATACCCGACTCTCACCCCCGGGGACGCTGCCTGGAAGACAAAAATCACCCAACACCCAGTGTTTCACATCAGGACTCGTTCCCTGGGAACGTAAATCGCAGATCTGCGAAAGCTAGTCAGGCCTCACCTGGACAGCAGGAGTCAGGCTAGTAAGCATATCGCGCCGGTTCCGCGTAGGGGTCCAGCGGAACGTCGTAAGCCGAGCTTCTGGGGAGGGAGGGTGCGGGGGAGAGGCGCGCGCTTGCGTAGCCCTCGGCCTCGGCCGGGTTTTGCCGGATTGGGCTCCGCTCGCGGGAGTAGTATGAGGAGACGGGGGCAGCTGGAGGAGGGAGGGGACGGTGGTCGTACGGGTCTAGGCCAGAGGGGGGCAGGCGCTCCCTCATTATGGCCAAGGAGGTCGGGTTAAGCGGGGTGGACGGATGGACAGACCGGCGCTCCTCAAAATAACTGGCCCCATACGGTCGAGCCCTGTACTTCTCGTAGAAGTCCACAACACCATAGGGGTCCTGGTCCTCGTGAGATGCCTGGTGTATTGGGTAGGCTGGGACCATGCCGTAACCCGAGCTGCTGCCTCCATACGCCGCCTCGCTGGCGTACGCCCGGGCCATGCTATGTTCGGCGGCGCTCATGCCGTAGCCCGAAGGGACCCCGAAACTCATTGCGCTCTCGTAGCCTGCGCCCCTGCCATACCCGGGCACACCCCGGCTGCTGTGAGCGGAACCCCTGCTGCCGTCGAAACCGGGATCGCCGCCGGCGAAGCCTCGATAACCGTGGCCACCGCGACCGCCCCAGCCGAACCTGGGGGAGCCGCCATTAAATCCATCAGAGCTCGGCTCGGCGCCCTCTCTGTAGTCGCCCGACGTGTCGAGCGGGCACTCTTTGGACCAGTGGCCTTCCTGCCCGCACCGATAACAACCCGTTCTCTCTCCCATGCCCGGCGCGGTACGCAGGCGGCTAGTCGAAAGCTTCACGCTCATCAGTTTGCCTTGAAAGAGAGAGAGACGCAGGTGTTTACCATAACACGACAAACAGTTACATCCATCTGTACTTACGTATGCTCTTTACAGATTAAAGACTCAAGACAAAAGGCATGAGCTGAATCACCTGCCCTGAATGCCCTCATTTTGGAACTCCTCTGAAAGTGAGCAGGGATACGTTCCGTGTTCTACGCAGGCGACACGGATCCAGGCATAAGAAACTTTATACAAAACTGATGCATCAGGACCTTTCATGTCAACCAAATTTTGAGTCTTGACACGGGGGGTGTGTGTGTGTGTGGGGGGGGTTGCACGTTATCATTCATTTTGAAAGTTTTGGTAAACTGTCCTGTGTTCTTTTACCACCTTCACCCGTGGCTTATCGAACCCTTTTGCCAACCACCTCTTAGTCAACTGATTATAATAATCGGGGCGGGGAGGGGGCGGGGCCTAAACCACACCAGCCACTCACCAACCACAACCTGCCTGCGTGAGTTCACCTTGGAAGGCGGTGTTGTCCAGGCCACTGATGGCCTCCATGGCGTCCTCCACCCGCTCCATATGGACAAAGGCATAGTCCTTCACTATGTCGGCCTCCACCACCGGGCCGTACTCCTCGAACTTGGCACGCAGCTCTTGGTTGGTGCAGGTGCTGTTGATGTTGCCCACGTGCAGCTTGGTGGAGGCTTTGGGTCGGCCGCGGCTCATCTCCACGTTCATGGCCTGCCCGTTGAGCTCGTAATGGTGGAGGCTCTTGATGGCGTACTCCGCCTCGGCTTTGTTGTCCATGTGTACGAAGCCGAAGTTCTTGACGATGTCACACTCTGAGATCTTTCCATACTGAGAGAAGAGGGAACGCAGCTCCTCTGTCGTGGTGTCTGGAGACAGGTTCCCAATGAATATTTTCACCATGGTGGCGTTTCCGCTTCAATACATGAACAGCGGAAGACAAATATTAATTTGATTTAAAAATACACGTAATGTTTAAATGTGTCTAAGAAAGTCTTACAAAGCTAAAAAACTACTGGTATTTCTTTGTCTACTTCACAAACAATGGAGAATAACGATTTGATCAAATATGATCAACATGCTTTCAGTAAGGCACTTTGCAGTGCAAGTGGAATGCATAGGAATCGATCAGTAGAAAGAGACAAGACAGAAATGCTCATTACCATTAGCAACCATGGATGTGTGACTTCTCAACTGTCATGTGGTTAATGACTGTAATACATACATTTTTTCCTCAGTTCAGACATTAGCAAAGACTTAAGAAGCATTCTAAATAAAATCACCCGGAACTGTACCAGGCCAGTTAAAAGCTACGTTTGACCAAATCGTTAACGGACTTTCTCCCAAATGCCGGACTGGTCAAATTCTCTTTTTAGACTGTGACCAACCTAGTTACATAGCAAACCTCAATTGGAAGTCAATAAATCGACTACAGGTTTGATAACAGTGGCTACATTGCCAGCAGTGTATTTCGTCTATCAGAATCAGCTTTATTCGCCAGTTATGTGTACACATACGAGGAACTTGACTCTTGTCTATCTGGACAAGCCGTACATGGCTAATGTATTCAGGCACTATTAACACATTGCAGTGACCATCATTGCAGGTGCATATCTGCACTAATCATGTCATGTGCACTAGTGTTAACGATTGTTGTACCCTACCTGGTAATTGCCTTGCGTAGAGATGCTACCAAGTCCTCATGTAAATAGCGATAATACTATGCTAATAAATCCGAAACGCTTTGCGTATTTCTTAGCATTTCATTATTGCTCTTCACGTTACTAAGCAATGGTTAACAAAAATTTAAATAAAGCGATTGCTACCAAACATCTACTTTCATACCTTTCCCGGTAGATGCCAAGATTTCCGAGATGAAATGGCGCCGCGCATGCTAACTACAGTCAGCACAACCTCCGCCTCAAAAAAACAAAACCAGAGAAGAGGGGGCGGGGCCAAATCAGACGTATTGATTGGCCAAAAAAGACAAGTGCATCTTCTTGTTCTGTAATTCATGTAAAATGTACTTATATTACCCAAGGCTACGTATTATCAGAAGAGTATGGATAAAATCCAAAAATAAACATAACATTCTCACCAAAATAATTGTTGGTTTATTAAAAAATAAAATGCATAAAACGTACACGCTTTTACTCTCGTAAATATACAAACTACAACAATCCCCAGAACCGAGCAGACAAAGGCATTCATAGAAAGTGATTAGTCAAGAGCCCCGTTTTATCTTAATGGCGACGTCACAGCCCTGAGAAACACCAGCTATGGTCATGTTATTTGCTGTATTTATCATTCATTGTGTAGAGAAATATCCAATAGAGGTGAAATTTGGTAGAGTATTTTAGATATTGATATGATCATCCAGGATGTGTAAATCACTTTGGCCATCCTAATTACGCAAAAAGTCACATTAGAAGTGCATGATGCATGAACACTGTTTAAAGGGGTAAAAACTGCCTCTTTTTTTGGTTAGGAAAAAAAGACATCACTGAAGAAGCAAGTCACCGTATTAAGAGTTTGTGATTCTAACCCTGCCAATATGCATCAGATAATTCTGTAAAATATTATAAGTTGGAATGTTTGTTTTGGGATGATGTCACGGTGACAACTTTGAAATATACATCCATATGACGCAAAAGGATTTCCTCCACAAGCGCCAAGCACAATGTCCTCTCCAAAAAAAAAAACATGTATATCAACATAAGGTATCTATCTGAAAATCAGCCCCTGAATTTCAGAGACATTGTTTTGGTGAACATTCTTGCCAGTCTATTCATAATTTCGTCTATTCACAACGACTGAGCTGTACATGGCATGAACAGATTCATTCATGCATGGCTGAAAACGTTTTCCCTTTTCAAACTAAACTATAGTCACCTTAAATCCATCAAATTTGTATTTCTCTGCCGAATTCAAAACCCAATTCGCCTACAAGTGATTCTTTATATGGGTGGGGCGGCGAAAAAAACAACACAGGTTTAAAATCAAATCAAAATCGTGACCCACAGACACACACACACAAACTAGTTAAGCGAGTGGAAAACCGGTATAGTTAAGCTAGTATCAACATCACTGTATGAACACCACACCTGTGGTTTTAGATAGCAGTCTAGCTGACAACTGTAAAATAAAGGAAGTATATGAACTTGTGTAGATTGATTGGTTAGTTAGTTAGTTGAGAGGACGATTCATCTGCCGACGGCTGACACGCGGATGCCAGGGAGACGCACACCAATTTCCGTCCACGTCACTCTCGCGCTGTCACGTTCCGCGCCGCGAAAAGGTTTGTTTTGCAACACCGCTCGGTGGACCCGTGCAGCCGGGAGGCGCGGTAGCAAAGGAAAAGTCTGGCGGTTCATACACACCTAGGAGGAGAGAAGAGCATTCGCTTTGAGAAACAGGGCCGTGTTTCACGGCTTAAAAGTTCTGCTGGGGTGGTGAGGGGTTGGGATGGGGGCATCTTGTTCTTCACTGAAGAAATATCAAGATAAACAAGTCTTACAGTGTCCTTGCCCCGCTGTCAGCATCATGTAAATTGTTCAACATTCAACGGCACGCACCATTCCAGAACACAGACCAAGGCACACGCCGGTGCCCCTGGTTGGTTGGCTCACCTTGGCAAGTGTGCGGCTCAGTAATCATAGCGTGCCCGATCGGTGTAGGGGTCCTTGGCCCGCGGGACGGCGTACGAGGTGCTTCTGGCGGACGACACCGGAGACAGCCGCGAGCGTTCGTAACCGTAGCTGTCGGAGGCGACGGGCACTCGTCTGATTGGGCTGCGGTCTCGCGAGAGGTACGTGGCGGCGGCCGCCGTGGCTGATGGTAGCGAGCGACGTTCGTACGGGTCGACCGTCGAGGGGAGCCTTGAGAGGGAGGAAGAGGGGGGAGGGGGAGGGGGGATGTAGCCGAGGCGGCGCTCTTCAAAATAGCTCGAGCCGTACGGCCGTGCTCTGTACCTCTCGTAATAGTCAACGCCGCTGGCGTAGCGCTCGTAGGCGGACACCCGCTCGGGATAGGAACTTGGGAGCCTGCCGGTGTACCGATCCCTGGCGTCGCCGCTGTACTCACGAGCAGAGCCGTAGCCCGGCCTACGGGTCGGCGGCAGCCCCCCCATGTAACCGGGCATTCTGCCATAACCTAGCCCGCCCATGTAATCAGCAGTGGGGGGCATGCCATAGCCGCCCCTGCCGAAACCCGGGGGACCCCGAGGGTAGCCCCTGCCGCCGCCCCGGCCCCTCATCGGGCCGCCGCCGAGACGGTCTCCGTAGCTACCGCCGTTCTGACCGCCATTCGGGCAGTCTTTCGACCAGTGGCCCTGTTTTCCGCAGACGTAGCAGCCGGTTTGGGCTCCCATTCCGGGGACCGTGCGCAGGCGACTGGTGGACAGCTGTACGCTCATCAGCTTGCCTTTTGAGGAGAGAGAAGAGACGCATGAGACCGCCGTGTCCTGACACGCACTCCACTGCTTCTTAACGACTAACGTTACTCCTGACTGCACAGAAATATTAGAATGACTTGGTTGACCTGCATTATTACATTTAGACCGGATGAAAGCACCACGAAAATCACTGACGGTAGTTGTTCACTGACATCTGAGTAAATTAAAGAAAAATGCTACTCAGCACCATGTTACAAACGCCATGCCACCTAAAGGGAAGTGTGTTTTGCCCTCGCCTGACTACGGGTTCACCTTGGAAGGCGGTGTTGTCCAGCCTACTGATGGCCTCCATGGCATCTTCCACAGACTCCATGTGAACAAATGCATAGTCCTTCACTATGTCAGCCTCCACCACAGGGCCAAACTCCTCAAACTTGGCCTTCAGCTCCTCGTTGGTGCAACCCTCCGGGATGTTGCTGACATGCAGCTTGGTGGTGGACTTTGGTCGTCCACGGCTCATCTCCACGTTCATTTGCTCCCCGTTGAGCTCGTAATGGTGGAGTTTTTTAATGGCCTCCTCTGCTTCAGCTTTGTCGTTCATATGCACAAAGCCGAAGTTTTTGACAATGTCGCATTCTGAGATCTTGCCATACTGGGAGAAGAGAGTGCGTAGCTCCTCCTCCGTGGTGCTTGAGGCAAGATTGCCTATGAAGATTTTCACCATTTTCAAATCCCAATGTTTTTATTCCTGGAAGGGGAGACAAGCCGTTGTTTTAACTCAATTAGTTTACCGAATAAATGTACAATATTTGAAGCCTTCGGGCAAGCATCACGCAAACGCAGCAATACAAGACAGCGGACCTCATAGTTTTTATAGCAAGCTAACCGGCATAGCAAGTTAATATTAGCCAAGCTAGCTAACGTTACTTCCGCAGCTAATTGACCAGGCCAATATAAGCAAAAGTACAATAGTTAACTAGCTGGCAAACAGTTTAGCAGTTATAACGTCTCATTAATTAATTCATGTCTATTAATACGTTGCGTTTCATATTTGTATTTATCTAACAGCTAACTACGAAACGTTGTCACCATACCTCACCGCCTACAACTGAAATGTATATGGAGTAACCAACTGCGTTATCTACAGTAGGAGGCTATCAAGTTTGTTACTGTGCGCTAGCTAGCTTAGCAAAAAAGGCTGGCACGGCATGGTGCTAGGCTAGCGCAGCTAGTTCCTACTTTTGGTATAACGACATTAGGGTCATATCGTAAAATGGGGTTTACTCATTCTAGCAACTTGTTAAATAAAATCACACTCTGTTTGAATATGAGATTTCCAATTCTACAATGTGCCTTACCTGAAATACGAATTTGGCCGCCACTGCCAATGAATGAATTCTGAAATGGCGCCGTGATGAGGATTTAGTAAGTGTGTGACGCAATCAAGGCCCACAAAATGAGCAGTAGAGCCCCCCAATCGACGTTACATTAATAGTAAAAGTTCTACGTCATGTTATGTAATTCACAACATCTAATATTGTATAATTCTTGATATGATTTTTATCTTGTTTTCAACAGGAAGAAAAAGACTGGAGACGTTTAACAACTAATTATAAAAAATCAAATTGTTTGTCAAATGCTTCGGTAAAAAAACAAGTGTAAACAAACAGTGATGCTGATACGGGATATTTCCCAAAACTGCAGTTATAAGTACATGTCACATTCAAAGATGAAAAATAGCTACACGAGCCGCTGAACGCCACAGCACTCACTGACTTGCATTCCCACGTGTATTTGCGAGACCAGGGTTTGAATCCTGCTCGCGGATGAATTTAGAGGTCCCGCGGAAGGCAATACAGCAGGACAGCATCGCCCAGGTTTTGGGGGTTTGTCATCAGATATTGTGGCCTTGCCCGGTAGTGCTCTAGTGACTCCTTGTGGTGGCTTGGACACCTGTGATCAACATGGACTTGCTGGTTGCAGGATCGGTGTTATATAAACTAGGCCTACAATGTTCTCACCCTTCCCTGTAGTCATGATTAGCTCTTTCATTCCGGCACCACACTGCCTGGTTCTTGACCTCCCTATTCACTGTTTTGTTGTCACTGATGGTCAACAACCGTCATGTCATCGGCAAACCTGATGATTGTTCAACCAAGACGCGCTTCGCCTGTTGCAGTTGAACGAGTGGGGTCCCCCGGTGTTCAGGGAGAGAGTGGCAGATGTGTTGTTGCCTGCCCTCATTACCTGTGGGCAGCATGTCGGGAAAGCCCAATCCAGTTGTAGAGGAAGGTGTTCAATCGCAGGCACCTGAGATTAGTGACCGGATTGAAGGGCATAGCGGTGTTGAGTGCTGAGCTGGTTGACGTATAGGACTCTCACTCTTCATCCGTGTTCCTCTTGTCCAGTTGGGAAAAGGCAGTGAGAAGTTCAAAGAAGAGTCTCCTGTTGATCCCAGAATGTGAATCGGATTGGGTCCACAGTGTTTGGGATGACCACGGGTCATGACCAGCCAGACCATCTCTACTTAGGTGGGTGCAATTGAAGAGTAGTCATTTAGGCTTGTTGCCCTTGCATTCATGGGCACAGGGACATGGTCTGCGTTAGGCCAGTTGGTATTACAGATTGAGTCACTGAGTGGTTAAAGATGCCTGAAGACACTTGCTAGCTGGTGTGCATAAAGGACACTATATAACAATGGATATACTAACTGAGTAATGTGCATAACAGTCTTACCTGCTTAAACTTGCAACATGTTCTTAAAGGTTGAGGCTTGGATAACTGGATTAACGATGTCTTCAAAAATAAAGCTCCGGAAAAAATTAAGAGACCACTGCACTTTTTTCTTTTCTTTCCAAAAAAGTCAATAAGGAAGGTTTTGAGTGAGGAACAGAAGGGTTAAAATTAAGGGACCACTGCAAATTGAACGCTTCTGTTCCTCACACAAAACTTTCCTTTTCAACTTTTTTGTAAAGGAAAGAAAAAGGTGCAGTGGTCTCTTAATTTTTTCCGTAGCTGTACGTTAACTTTGCTTTAGTTACATACATTCACATTTTAAATTGCATACAGTATCACTTACTCCCCCAAAAAGTGTTTATTGTTTTATTTGTCTTAAATTTTGACACATACATAAAATCTCTTAATAAATCAATTTCCGCACATCATATATTTTTCCTAAAAGTACATTCAAATAGCAAATGTGTGCTCCTTCAAGTGTCTTTCATGGATGAGTGTTACATCGGGCCTAGTATGCACAACCAAACCAAACCGTTATCAGTAAATACAATATAGTGTCACTACCGGCCTCTGAGCACTTTGTGGTGAAAACAAACATTGTAAGCTTCTTTCTTAAATCTCAGGACAGTTGACCTGGGTCAATGTAAGCGGCCTTAAATTGATCTCAGTAAAGTACTTCAAAGCATCTTTAGACTGTATTAGCACTCTGATTCTATGGCACATCTTTTCAAGCATTGAAGGGGAAACCATGGAGCAGCACCACCTGTGTTATGTCTTTACATGTGGTGAATTAAGTAGAGAGAGGTGTAGCAATACATTCTGTTAACCAATGCAGTTGGTTTCCAATTTATAACACTGTATCAGGAGGCAGTTCAGACTTCAGTCACTGGTTAGTACATTTCCAATTACATACTAGTAAAACAAGACAAATGGATGGGGTTACAAGGACATTGTGCGCATTCTTAGGTGTTGGGGGCCATGACAGGGGGCTGTTTAAGATCATTCTCAAACACACAAGGTCCCAGCTATCCCTCAGTGGCTTGGTGCATCAGAATCTCACGTGGTCTGTTTGTTCATCCTTTGCAAATAGAGGTCTGTTCAGTTCCAGATATTCTCTCAGATTCTCATGGTGAGTCCATTAGATGCCACAGGGCCAGGCAACCTGCAGTGTCTCCAGCAGCCCTTCCCATCTCAAGACACACTCTTCTTCTCCTTAGTTTATTTCTACTACTTTCCATTATTTTCTTTCCATCCTTCCTTGCTCAGTCGTTTCTTCCCATCCTCTCTCAATAGCTGCTCTCGTGACCGGTCAGGATGTAGAGGTTGCTCGTTGCTGACGGGTCCTCTGTGGGGGTACTTTGGAGGACAATATCCCTGCGGAAACGACAAAACACAATGTACGATTGTTTTTCTTCAGGTAACCTTTGACCCCCTATAGGTACACACCCAATGCTGGTAACAGAGCATTATTTAGAGAATACCTGTTTGTCCCCAAAACCCGAAATACTCTGCTTTCGTCTGTGATCTCCTGCGTGACCTACACAAAAGAAACATGAATGTTTTTCACCGTTTCAGAAAGATAATACACTTCCAATAGAAGATGCTTTTTGTTTGATCGATCAGACCAACAGCATGACGGCAACACTACAATCACCTCATTCGTGTGAAGGCTTCTCCCTTTAAGACCGTGCTTCCAGAAAGCCAGAACACTGTCCTGTAAACAAACTACCCATACGACAGTAAATCAAAACACCTTCCACACATGCAGTGTTTAGCTGCAGCGTCGGTATTATTCCACTGTTGCTATGGGTTCGTGATCGATTGACAACACCCTATGATGCATTTGTTTGGTTTTTTTCATAATTTTTTTAAAAATTAAATGTAGTTTTTTTACTTAGTGTTTCAATGGGGAAGTCAAAGACCAATTCAGAAGCCAGCTGCTTAGAGGGAAGCCCTTGTAAGTTGGCAATCTTCACAGTCTCTGTAAAGTAATAGACAGAAACAGTTAGTCCTGGACACTGAAGGGCAGGCAGTGGCAATGATGTTCCAGGGAGACATTATGATCCAATCAGGGTTTGGAGCAAATCCATTTCAATATTTTTTTTTTTTACTTGAAGCACTCTCTAATTCAGATACAAAAAAATTCCTTCATTAAAAAGATGAAGACAACTGGAATAGGAATATGGCATTGAACCTGACCCTGATTCCTATAGACCTCCAATAGACTCACTCTCCAGTGCAATGAGAATCGTGTCCCTGTCCAGCTGTGTGGCCTGCACTGCCCTTGGTCCGGCTCCAACAGGCAAACCCTCTGCACACACATGGAAATAGAGACAAAGAAATACAAAAGAAAACAATTAAAAACAATTTCTCTATACATGATAAAATGATCACACTTCTCCGTGCTACCTGGTGAAGAATTTGGTGTTCCATTCAATTCTATGATGTCAAACTTCAGCTGCTGATTGGCTGGTGGTTTCCCTTCCCCTGGTGAACAGTCCCTCACCCCGACGCACAGCTGTGGGAACTCGTCTGTCGCAATCACCAGTAGCTCAAAGATAGGGAGCGAATCTGGTAAACGTATGTCTATGTTCTGAGAGGAGGAGAGGCAAAAGAGAATGTAGGAAGATACAAGTTTAACATGGTTCCACATCCACTTACAGAGGAACTGCGGTACCTTAAAACCACAAAATAATTGTTTACAACGTATCGTATGAAGTCGGTGACCATGTGCGTGAAAAACGGGCCGGTTGTAGCTCATGAGCAGTGCTTTTAAAACATCTGAAATGGTCAAACAATCCCACAATGCATGTTTAAACTGTAAGGAACATTGTTTTAGTTTTGTTGTGGCGATACACACCTTGAGCTGCATAAACTTCTGCAGAGGGTCATACCAGAGAAGCAGAACTAGACCAGATGGTACAGCCCCACACAGGAACGTGCTGTCTGTGTATGGGTTCCTTGCTGGAACAGAGAATGAGGAAGGTACATTTTTCAATTAACTATTGTCCTGTGTTGTCATCAAACATACTACAGCGGGAAATTTCACTCACCCACGCTGCATCTTCGACAGCCTTTAGTGTCCGGTATCTTCACAGTTACAGCATATTTCCTGCTGTAAGACAAAATGTAATGTAATTGTAATGTTAAACCAGGAGGACGCACACAAAATGAGGCGAATTGAACACAATAACGTTGACCACACGCACGCGCACACACACACCTTGGGCTGATCCTCTCTGTGAGGCGGTTGGTACTGAGGGACAGGTGACCCTGCTTCTGCTGCTTGTGGCCTCTCTGCTCAAACAGAGCCGTCAGACTGTGGGAGTACAGTTGGGAAGACTTCCCTGAGGAATCGGGTGGGGTAGGAAATGATAAGAACCCCTGTCCAAAATGTTTGCAGTTCTTGAATCAGCTTGCCTGGTGCGACTAAACCAATGGAATAGTGTCCAAAGGCGGAAGCCCAGCACATCTGGCAATCATGGAAAGATCAATCAAACACCACATCTCAATTTGAACCCAGGTCCGGTTCTGAGCAGCGGACCTGATCCTGTGTCGACCGACGCGACAGGTGGAGCCCTACCTGAGACGGACATCAGGACATTGTTCATGACATACAGCCAGGTACATCTCTGTGGGAGCAGCTGTGGAGGAAGACAGTGGTATTAGCGGAGTAATCTGGAATTCAACGCAGGCCAGCAACGTTGATTCCTACATTTCCACAAGTGTTTGTGCCGCCCACCTTCTCAAGGGTGTCCTCGTGGAGCTCGTTGAGGTTGAGTGTGTAGACACCCTCTTCCGCCCCGAGAATAAGATACTGATCTGGGAAAGAGATGAAATCACGTCTTGGTCGTTTGTCATAACCTTGTATATGCCTGTTTAATCCTGTCTGCACTCGTACCTCTAGTTTTAGGGAGAATCCAGGTCACTGCACAGTGGATCTTCAGAGGACAACCATTGAAGACTTTAGAGAAACAGGCACCCATCTGCGAATTATTAACAACATCATCTTGCAATATTGTGTTGACTAAATTCTGTATGTTTGTTAATAGGCATGGTTAGTCTACTGAAACGTGTCCACTGTCTATCTTTGCATTGCCATTGTCGCATTAAGCATCACATGAAGCATTTGCGAGACCAACAGCCATTACAGATGCCGTATCTTAATATGATCCATCCTGACGTTTCATGGATTTGGCTGCACAGCGGAGAAAACAAACCAGTCGCGCACTCAAAGTCTAAAAAGGCTCATGATGTCCGTCATTTCCACTTTAAGGGATTTTCCATGTAAAAAAAACAAAACAAGTCCACCCCCCGGCAAGAAATGTCCACGAATTGTAACCCGCATAAAAATTCACGTTACTTGTTGCTGCCTAATTAATACTGTTTGAAACTGTCTCACATTAAAATAGGGCACCTGTAGCTACATTGCGTGTAAGCATGTGGAAAACACTGTTAGTTCTGGGTGTGTCAGCGCTCCCTACTGGCAATGGTGTACATGCTGTTAGACCTCTGCACTTACATGGACCTGAGGGGTAGGCGGAAGTCCATGACAGTCAGCTCTCTAGAAATTAAACAGGGTTAAACACAACAACGAAAAAGAGGGATGACTGTGCGGTTCAAACGAAAATGTTGCTCCAGGTCGTGTTACGAAAGCGGCGCAATTGGACCTGGCCCTCTCTGAATGAGGTTCTCCAATGACAAATGTTACAAGGGGCATGATTTATTAAAAGGGCCAAAATATACGTTATTGGGTTAAAAACACACACACTTGTTTGGTCAGTCACGTGGTTGGATTATCAATTGGAATTACAGTAATAAAAAGAAACATTGGCACTTTTCAACCTGGAGCGCTGGAATTTCATCTTATCCCTTTGCTTTTCTTGTCACACTGAATTGAAACTGTATGCTTCCAATGTACCGGTAGCCTTGAAAATCCATACGTTATTCTGAAGCCAACTGCTTTTTTGACTTATGAGGCTGTGAGGCTACGTCAAGATAACGTCACGGGGTAACATTCCCCTCCGCTGAAAACTCACAGAGTCCTCCGTGTTCCTCCTCAGCGTGCTCCACTCTGGAGAGAGAGACGTTTCCCTGCGAGGTGACGTGGACCCCACTGTCTTCTTCTTCTCTGCCTCTACGGCGCCCTCCTCGGAGACACCGGGGTCTGTGCACCAAGGTCTGCTGACGTCCTGCGTAGCAGAACACCTGGCCAGGACTACGGGACCGACAGACAGCTAAACGTCAACATACTTTTAACCTGGAACCAAGCTATGTCAAGGCAGCCGAAACAGAACCTGTACACACAGACTATGGCCGTTCGGTACCTGAGGCGGAGTTGTTGGGTGTGAGGATGGAGTCGGACCCCAGGGTGGAGCTGGGGCGCAGGGTGAGGTCCTTGTCCTCCAAAGTGGGACAGAAGGAGCCGATGGCAGGTAGGGAGGCCGTGGAGGGGCTGAATAGCCCACTCTTCCTTACCCCTTTGCCACCCTAAGCAACACAAAACAAAATACACAACTCACAAAACAGAAACAGTTGAGAGGTTAAAATTATTATACAGTGAATTATATTCATGTATACCGGACGATATTGAGATGAGCTTATTTTCCTGAGAGTTGTGTTATTCTCACTTACGTCAGTAGATGGTGCTCTCCTGATGGTTAAGCTCCTGGAATAAACAGTCAATAGTAACACAGTTACCCGGGCAATCAGGTAAATCAAACATCCATTCCATGTGGAATGCTTGCTTCCATGGTGAGCCTACACAGCTTATCTGAAAAGATAAGGGGGGGGCTCCGTCCCCAGGAAATGTCCTCAATAGGGTTCTGCAGGCCTACCTCATCTGCAGCGCCGCCTCCACGCACTCTAGCAGGCTCCTGAAACAGGAAGACAGACAGTATGTTAACATTTCTCCGGGCACTCTTGTACTGTGTCCACGACGGGACAGAGCGCCGCCCGTCCCGTGGCAACGGGACGGTTCGGAGCCGGTGTTCACCCTCAGTGTCAAAGCTCTTCTTTTCACTGCAAAGCTGAGGTGATTCGTACACCTCATCCGGTGTGGTTGCCATGGTTACCGCCACCCGTGCCCCCGGTATGTGGTGGATTTGAGACGATTCTACCCGCTGGGTTTGACGCAGTACTACTGACGGTAAACTGTAGAAGAAGAGCATCTTACGGGGACTCCGTTTCCTCTTCTGAGAGGTCCCAGTCGTCTTCATACGAGCTGTGCTGAAAACGATGAAAAAACGTCAACAACTTCCACGGGATGCCAGTCAATAGCAACGCAGAAACATGCTATACAAGTATACCCATCATACTGCCCCTAACAGACATGTTTTTAATACTTTTATTTACATTTTAGCACTTACTCAACTGGGCATGTCAGTTGATAACCAAATCTCATGTTAAAAAAGTTCCTGGCCAAAGGGATTCACATGGAACCACATAAATAATGTGTAAAATAACAACAAATAAATGCAATATGTCAAGGACTAAAAAATAACATAAACAACCAACAGCAAGGGCTACTATATTTATTTGCACTATTTCTAGGGCCCAAGAATCAAACTTTAAAGACCGCCTATAGATACCAGTAGAGGCATGGACAGCAGACCCTCCGATTTGAAACAATGTAAATAGTCTGAGAAATCTTCTCAAACCAGGTTACACAGTCTCCTGTGAACCCTAGGTTGCGGAGCCTATTAATTAGGATACAAAAGTTGACGGGTTCAAAGGCTTTTTAGACGAACCAGTAAAAACTGACGCACAAAACTGCTTCAGGAAAAAGTAGTCCAAATAATAGAGCCCAGCTGATTAGTAAGGGACCTGATTATGCAACGCCATTTGCACCTCCTTCAACAACATTTGGTGAAAGGAGAAATGTGGCGGGGGGTGGGGGGGGGTGAACTCTACAAGGGGTAGGAGCAGGAGGAGGAAAAGGCAGGCCAGAATCAAATGCATATGATAACTAACAAGCACATCTACTAATCACAAAGTCCCAAATGCCATTTTATGCGGAGTGGACCTTGAACCCCAAAACATGTCAAACACGCAAAGAAATGTCACTTACCATATCGGGGTAAGGCTCTGTGACTTTCCTCAATGGGGGCCCAAACTTCACTTGGTCAACTGAAAGAAACAAAGCATAGTAAACAGCAAGGAAAATTACTCTTATGTACACGTGTGTAGTTCTATGTTCTAACTGCTAACTGAGACAAAACATAATATGTTATCACAACTTAAATGACGAATTTACAGCGGGAGGTGGTTTTGATGAATCAGTGGTCCTGTATTCCAATCCCACGTTGCCAGGTAGATCAAACATTCGGTAGCCCGTGTCACCCCCCCATCACACAACACAATGTCCGCGCGTGAGGCGCTTCTCATACACAATGTGCTTTCACTGTAGCTGTTCACACCTGCCAATGAAACCTGACTAAGAGAGGAAATGCCGGCCTGAATAGAACCCCGCGCTGCAGCGGAGCGGACGCATTGTCTGGGACCGTCACGTCCACACCCGTCTGCGTGTTGTAATCTCCCT
>JACXGI010000127.1:92665-131773 GCA_016801175.1 Esox masquinongy
ACACACACACACACACACACACACACACACACACACACACACACACACACACACTACAGATGAGTATTCACTCAAACTGCTGTGAACGCTGTGTGGGCAGGTGTGTGGGCGTGTCCTGGACGTGACCCTGGACGTTAGGACACTCACACTGCTCTTCAGACAGAGTCCTTTCCGTGGGCAGGTGTTTTCCTGCAGATTGTATCTTATCAGGGGCGGCGTCTCCATTCTGCAGACCCAGACATACATGAGATAAAATGTATTGTTGTATACTAAAGCAATTCAGCAAAAGGGGCCGATATACCACCATATACATTAGCTGGGTAATATTGGCTATATACTCCAAACCCAAATTTGCCTTAGTGTTATTAACATGTTCAATTTGTTACCAACACAATTTAAGCAGTAAAAAGTCATTTTTGTGTCATACTTGTCGTACTGCATATCATGGCTTTTAGTCCCCCAGCCGTCAGGACGCACCCAGCTTATGATCAGAATTTTAAACTGGGTGCTTTGAATCCTGAATGCGGATTGGCTGATAGCCGTGGTACATGCACGGCGTATAGCACGTGCGGGGGGGTGTGGTACATGGCCACTATACCATGGCTAAGAGCTGTTCTTAGGCACGACGCGCCACGGAGTGTCTCTTGCGGCTCTGTCAAAACGCTGCCTGTCCTCACCTCCAGGTCGGTGTCGTCCATGTTGTGTGTGTGGTGGAGCTCCGGGTTGTTGGCCATGTCCAGCAGCTCAATGATCAGGTTCCGGGTCAGCAGCTGGGTGACGAACGGGTGCTGTGGAGAGGACAGGAGATGCAGCTAATGGCCAACAGCTCCCATGTACCAGGACATCAATAAATAATGTAACCGTTAGCTAAAAACGGTTACGTTTATACGTTTTTAGTTAGCTTTTTGGTCCTCAGTTAAGCACCCGATTGCCCTTTTCTGCATAAGACTCGTTTGACAGTGACAAAGCGTGCTGGGTTCTAAGCTGTGTACCTGCAGTAAGCGTGCTGGGTTCTAAGCTGTGTACCTGCAGTAAGCGTGCTGGGTTCTAAGCTGTGTACCTGCAGTAAGGTCTCGGCTGACGGCCTCTTCCTGGGGTTCTTAATGAGGGACATCTTCACAAAGCTATGAAATACTGCAGACCTGCGGAGAGAGGTGGGGGGTGGGGGGGGAGGGATGAGAATATGGACGCTGTATCCAGAGGAGTGTGTCAGGAGAATCCTTTCAGAATAGAGTATTTAATGGATGACTGATGGTGAATGGTTTCAGAGGTGCAGTGTGACCATGTCCGCCTCACCACTTGGTCTTGTCCTTGAGTTTGGGAGGCTGGAAGCTGCTTTTCGACATCAACATTAAGGCTCTGGAACACACATTTGAAATAGTTTGAAATGTCAACTGGGTGGAAAATATAGTCTGGTCTTAGATCTGTTTATACAGTGTGAGCCGGAGCCGAATGCTTCGTCATTCACTGACATGTCTGGCATAACAATGGACGCTACAGAGCAGGAAGGATTTTTTCGTTGGTGAGTCACACAGCCATTGTACCATAATGGATCCACAGATATTTGAACGACCCACAAAACACAACACAACACATATATCTATCCATCATCAGATATCCTTTTCTCTTCCAAGGCTTCAGCCCAATTACTGTGGATTTAGTGGAGTGAAGGAAAAGGGGATGGAATGGAAGATATTTATAGTTGAGGTTAAAACTAAAGAGGAGACTGGTATAGGGCCCGTCTTTGTCTGTGACTCTGAACCATATCTCCGTCTGTGACTGTCTGTGACTCTATGATTCTGTCCGTGTCTCTGTCTGTGACTGTGTTTCTGTCCGTGACTCCGTCTGTGACTATGATTCTGTCTGTGACTGCAACTCTGTTCGTGTCTCTGAACCATTTCTCCGTCTGTTACACCATTTGTGACTCTATTCGTGTCTCTGAACCGTGTCACCGTCTGTGACTCCATCTGTGACTCTGCCCGTGTCTCTGCCTCGGTTCGTGTCCGCGCCCCCGGCTGCTGCCCTGGGAGCTCACCTCATCGGGTGGAGGTCAAACATGGGTGGCTGGAGCTCCGCCAGCTCGATGGCCGTGATGCCCACCGCCCAGATGTCACACAGATGGTTGTAGCCGCCCTTCTTCTCCACCGCCGCCACCTCAGGCGCCATCCTGCCGCGGGCGCATGAACACGTTACACAGTGTGGTCACGGGACACGCGTGAGATCTGTCATAATGCACACCTAACCTCTTTGCGAAGTGTTACGGTAATCTCAATCGTCATGCAGAAGTGTACAGGGAGAGACAGCACAAAGTATGTGCTTTATAAAGACTGTCATTGAAGGCCAGTTATCTTACCAGTAGGGCGTTCCTATAAAAGACTTCCTCTTGGCTACAGAGGCACTGATCTCTGCGGCTACTCCAAAATCAGCTGAAGGGAGAGAGATCAGAGATGTTCTAATCGCAGGAGGACACAGAAAGATCCAATATGATTTATTTTTATCAGCCTAGTTAACCTCAAAATGATGGTGACAATGTGTGTGTGTGTGTGTGTTTGTGTGCGTGTGTGATTAGGATGGATAGTATAGATTCTCACTGACCCAATTTGACGTCTCCTCGATCTGTGATGAGGATATTCGCTCCCTATAGACAGATGAATGCAAACACACACGCACAGATACACACAAAGACATGCACAGACACGCACAGACAAACGCACACCGACACACACATGAGCTCACAACAATAAGAGCCACACACAGGCAACAGGAAACTGTGTTCAAAATTCTACCTTTATGTCCCGATGCATTTTACTTGTCTCATGCAGGTGGTACAAGCCCTGTAGGTCAAATAAAAACACAGAAAAAGGTTTTCTTATTTTTATTTATATAAATTCGAAATATTCTCCCCTCCAAATTTTCATGACGCACAATTTACGATAACGGCCCTGCATCATTGCACCATTCCTGTAACGAGATGCACATCTTGCCAAGCTATTCAGCTTCCTATCGCACTGCTTGCTCGTCCAAGAACCTATGCGCATGGTGGAGAGCGCATTCACCGGCTAACAACCCCTGCTTGGCTTGCAGAAGTCTGACTCGCCTCAAGGAGTTGCTAGAGCATGACGAGATGAGGCAACCTCGTCCAACATCCTACCTGCCGACAGGAACTCTGGGTCGCAATAACGCGGCAGTACTGGGATGCAGTGACCCCCACCCTTGTGTCATTTGGGAGCCCCAGAATCAATTTGACAAATCTGTCAATCTCATCAATAGTTCACCCCGCAAGCCATTTCAGCATAACTCAGTAGGGAGCAAAAAACACTAACAGCTGACAGGATTGTGGGATGTAATTTATGTTGCCGTGCTGTGCGGAGTCAAGAAAAAAATGCTGCATTGCTTTCCCGTGGTTACACAGAGACGTTTGTACTGTGACCATATCCCCCAAGTGCAGAGCTCATGTCTTATGACTGACTAACCTGTAGAGTTTCTCTGCAGACATAGGCTATCTGCTTCTCTTTTAACGGTCCAGTCACTGTGGAAACACCATAGCAACACTGGGATTAATGGCACAAACAAAGAGAGGGAGGAAACGACACAACTTCCGAATGGGGTAAATTTAGTTGTAGCTGTACGCACCATGGTAAATGTCCTGCAACGACCCTCCTCCACAGTACTCCATACATATCCACAACTTAGTGTTCCTGCGAAAAAGATACACAGTTTTATTGTGGGTCTTTTCTCAATACCTTTTTTATTCACTCTCCAGGCTCACATTTTTCCTATCCAAATAGGGATTATAAGTCTTTTTTTTTTTTACATATTTGGGAGATATGTGGGAGAGTTTCACTAGCCAAACAAATCACACAATTTTCTGACTTAGAGATGTTTCAGAGGTAAATACTATCAGACATTCCAAGAGGACGAAGCTAGATTGGAGAAAACTACCTGTGATAGCTGCCAAAATAGGCCACGATGTTCTTGTGTTTACACTCCTTCATCATAGTGATTTCCTGCTGGATGGATGTGATGTCATCACCTGAACAAAGGGCACGCAGGTCAAATGACCTGTTACGATTACTACTACTACAACTACTACTTTACCACTAATACTACTACTAATATTACTACTACTTACACTTCTACTACTCATACTCCTTCAATCGTTACTACTCATATTACCACCACTATTACCATTACTTACAATACTACTACTGCTGTAGGTAATAGTAGTTGTTAACTACATGGTACACCACTGTCAACAAAGAGGAATGTACTACACAAAGCATTCATGGTAGCAATGCTGGCAAGAAACTACAACACCGAGGACCAGTTCAGTCTTGTCCAAGACTGAGCCATTCACTTACCAGGATCTAGTTTTACCATTTTTATGGCTGCCATTGCTGAACTCTTGATGTTGCGAGCCTGGAAAAAAAGAGACAACTTCACTGTGATTGATTTCTACTCTGAACATTCCTGTGAAATTTGCAACAGGATACAAGCTACAGAACAGCGGGTATTTTTCAGTAGAAGAAAGGGTTCCAAAAGGGCTCTTCAGCGGTCCCCAAAAGAAAACCATTGTGGTTCCTGGAAGAGACATTTTTTGTTCCAAGTCAAATTCCTTTTGGATTCCAAGTCGAATCCTCTGTGTAAAGGATTTTTCAAAGGGTTCTATCACAGGGACAACTGAAGAACCCTGTTAGGTTCAAGATAGCACTTTTGTTTCTTAAAGAGTGTACATAAGCCTATAGTAGAACACCTGTATCACAGAGAGTGTAACAACACCCACAATGATCAATGTTTCATATTGTGGATGATGTATTGCAATGACCCTATTCATTACGGTCAATTTGGTGTTTGCATTTTTAAAGGGGCAATCTGTAGTCTCTAGATACAGATATATTCCCTCTCAATGTTGATCTTGGCCAACTCCATGCCAAAATGGAGCAGTGCACAGAGTCTATCTCAAAGGTTATTGCAACCAAGTTGTGGATCTGCCATACGGGAGAGCACCTCGTTCTTGGTTGTAGAGGCTGCACCGAGGGTGGTCTCCCAGATATGGGAACTGTTCGGCAGGGGGGCTGAAGTAGATCTTACGTATTCTGGGGAAAAAGCGCGACGACGAGCGGTCCCGAATCGGAGAACGAGAGACGAGATTATATCAAGGCGGGGCTTCCAATGGACTTGAGCACATCATTGTCCTTCAAAGGCGCAATTGTATAAAATGTTTAGGTGTGGACACGAACATACCCCACTGGTATTGTGTCTCCTTTCCTCTTTTAGGTGTTGGTGATTACAGTCAAAATTGTTATTCACTGATTCCAGTGTTAGCCAGTTATATCTGTACACAAAATACATAACAATTGTCAAATAACTGTTAGTGTTATCTGAAAACCAAGTATCTTTCGTTGTTACGAAAGGCCTCTTTGTGAAACTCGAATGAATATTGTTGACCTTCACAGCAGCCCGACACATTTGAACCAGAGCTCGGTTATCTCCAACGGATTGCATTTCCCATCCCATCCCTATAGGGAGCCCTGGGCATGTGTCCAAAACACGGTATCAGCATCTGGTTGTCTAACCAGGCTAGTTTGCTGCCGTCTCCAACCTTCAGCTTCACCTTGCATCAATTTAACAGTGGCAGACTAAGAGAGGGGCTGCTGCAGACCATTGCAGCAACAGTAGTAAGAGGTATTTTCTATGCGCCACCAGCCAGGTTTTAAATGGCCAAGTATTCCCTACATAGAATATTCATTGGCATTTAGAATTAAGATTGATGCAGCACCAGTCCTGTAGGGAATATCGTGTCTCCTTACAGACGTAGAACCTTGAGCGTTGAGGTCGGTGACAGTTTAAGTTGAGACTTTGGACACTAAGTTAGCGGAGGCATGAGGTAAATCCCTGCTGTTAAATCCGGAGGACGTGATTTACAACGTCTTTGTTAATCCTTCATTTCTTCCCGTTTTAACCTCTAAACATGGATTGCTTCCATTCCGTCAGAAAGGTCGAAGCGATCAAGTTCTAAGGCCCTCAATTCTCTCTACGCGCAACACAGCATTGAGTCAGGTGGCCCGTAGACAAAACCTAAAGCTTGGCTGCACCAACGTCCTGTGTTTTTTCCTGTCATACCGGAGAACTTCCTGTGACTAAAGGGACTGTAATGTCTCTTTACGGCTCTGCACCGGAAGCCTGGGGAGAAAAAGAAAACTTCACCACCACCTTGATCAAGGTTCCAAAAGATCTTTCTCACATGGTAAGATTATTGAAATTCCACCTGGTAAAAAACATGAAAGGTTTTTCCCTAATTTTCAACAGAACCCCTTCAGGAGCATGTTGCACTTAACTTGCCTCAAATCACAATAGATATTCAGTGAACGATGGGCCTAGTCCAGCAGAAACAGTGAACTGTATAGCTGGGGCACAGCAAACCAACAAAATGAGGGCAGACAGCAAAATTTCTTCTTCCTTCACCCTCTTGGGCTGACTAAACCGCACTCGCTTGTTTCTGAAAAGAACTATTCTGTCTGACTTCTTGACTTCCCCTCCCTGGCCCATGCCTTCCGTCCTCCCTGCCCTCCCAGAGGTCCTTGGCAGCGGTCATCTATCGCAGCTCCAGAATGGTCTCCTCCATCAGCCTCAGAAGGCTCTCTAATCTCCCTGTGGCCTGCTGGAAACCTGGTTCCCCCATTTTTGTCAGATCTGTGCGTGCTGTGTGATGTAATGCGCAGCATCTAATGACCCAGAGCTTTGATGACGTTGACTAGTCTCTGCAGTTCTGCTGCTGTTTTCTGTTTCTTTTTCTGTTCTGTGGGTTTTCCCCAACATCTAACCTCAGGAATTCCAAGTCCGGCCATAACAAGTTCATAACTCTGAATGTACACGTTTGACAGCTTGCCTTCTGCTCACACGGGCCTAGTTTTACAAAATATGACATAGCTATTTAAACGGAAAAGCAACTTCCAGCTGAGGTCTTTGAGATTATTATCGGCGTACTTTAGAGGCATGAAATCCCTGCTTTGTGTTCTACATTCTCTATTCACCTAGCTGTAACAGATCACATACTCGAAAGCCAAACCACCAGCTGAGGAGTTTCCTGTGAACAATTGTCATCTCGTGAATGTCCACAGAGTAAGGGAGCCCACTAGGTCACATGTCCAGTGGTTTTACCCGACCTCCAACGAGGCTGAAAAAACAGAACCATGGCAGCGAGTAGGCCAGCCAGCAAGGTAGTAGGAGGTGATGATAATGGGCCATTGTCTATGAGACTGTAACAGTTTCCCCTTTCACAGCAGGCAGACAGGCAGACAGGCACAACCCAGGCAGTGAGACATCAATAAGACATGGCAGTTGTTCAGGGTGGCAGGATAGCCTAGTGCTTTAGGCCTGCATACGAAAGGTCACTGGTTTTAATCAAACAAACAAAAAAACCTGTTGTTCTGTCCACGAGCAACACAGTTTACCTTAGTTTCCCCCTGGTCACTGCTGTAAAAAAGAATCCGTTATGGGTGAATTAACAGTTTGAAAAATTCAGAGGACGTACAACTTTAGATCATGTGAAATTAAGGACATTTTCATCGGTTTTGATTGTTCATAAAGCATCATCTGAAAAGTTCACATAATTAGGCTTCCAGCAAATTTTGTCTGTTATTTTTTTAAAACATGGGCAGCATATTTGATACCAAATCAAGGCGGGGTTAAAAGGCACACAAGAATCTGAGTCTGTCATTCTCACAGGATGCATGTAAGAGACATTCAGGGTGGGATTACAGGATGTTTGTATCCCGCGGCTCATATCAACTCCAAGCAGCAGTCAGACACATGACTGATATTTTTATTCATTAAATAAATTAGGTATTGGTGGCAAAAAGTGTTGATATGTCACAGAGACCTCTAGACTGACTATACTGTAGCATCTGTCTAAAAAATTTTATAGCCCACTTCAGTAATAATAGACAGATTAACAATGTTCCCAAGAGCTTTTCGGAATTGGTGTGAGAGTTCATAAAAAGCGCAATCCACTGTAACGGAGTGTGTTCAACCCTGTGTGAATGTCCCTTTAATAATAGCTGGGTCCTAATGGATGTGGCACTAATGGACCTGTCCGGATGCCTTGCTTACTGAACAGAAAACGAACTACCAGTTATTTTCTTTATCCATGTCCCCGAACATGTCGCTATCGTGCTGACACGAACCTACACGCATAATTCTCCCGTTAACCGTAGCTGTCCGAATGGGGTGGCATGTCATTTAACCTGCACCCCTTGTTGAATAATAAAGTTGACGTTTGCGCAATAACGTTAGATATGATTAGAAATGACACTGCAATAACGTCGCCTAGCAGTTCTACCCAGTAAGAAAATGTCAACACTAAATGCACACAATATTAAACATCTTGGAACAAATAAACGTTTACACTCCTAGGCTGGAGTGATTAACCGCAGACGAACAGGTCAACCGCGCAGTCCCTAAACACCTACGTAGCCAATCAAAACGCAAACGATCAAATCCAAGCCGATCGCGCATTTTCCAACGGCCGACTCACCTTGTAGACATCCCCGTACGTGCCACTCCCGATACGATGAATTAACTCGTAATCATTCAAAGGGTCCAAAAACGACACCCCAATAGTGGTATCCATACTTGCAGAGACAACGGAGTCTGGTCTCACACGCGCTTCTGTTCGCTCATGTCTGCACACACCAAGCCAACCACTGTACGCGCGGTGGGCTACAGCGGCAGAAAGCCCTGGGGCGCAATGTCTTGTGAATACTACTAGTCAACACTACGATTGTCTTCACCAGATAAACATAATACATGAACAATGTCCGTAGACCCAATTACGTCGCCAGACACTGGATATCACCGTTGTTTCCCCCAGACTTTCATGTTACAGCACGTGAGCAACACCAGATCACGCACTGCCGCGTATTGGAGTCAAGGTAGTACAGTTCTCAAATCTTCTGATGTTTGCGCATTACGTAATGTCACCGTTCAGGAACGCAGGGTAGCAGGTTACATAGCTTACATGTGTGAATAACTAATCATGTCATGTCAAAAGTATTTGTTCCAGGAAAGAAATAATCAGATTTTAACTTATTTTTATTATCTGCAGATAAAAAACAAGTTATCAAGCAAAAAACTATTTTATCTATCTAGCTGGGACACCTACAGCAATCCCCTTTAAACAGTGCGTGGTCTTTCTGGTCGCTTTCTAATCATGAGGTTGCCTATTGCAGCTTCGGCTTATCAGTACTAAAGGCCACCTAAATTAGAAATAAAAAAGGCGAAGTAAGGCAACGAATAGCTAGCATAAGAGACAACACAGACAGAGTAGGACATTGTTACACGGTAATAGTACGAATCACTTCCAGGATTTTCAGTAAAAAATAGAATGACAATTAACATTCAAGACTAGAAAAGACAGACTGGAATACAGACTGTTTGCTAAGAGAGTAACTGCCCCACCCATTTAGATCTTTAAAACGAATCTAAATGCCCATTACTTTGGCTTTTGCAGAACTTCCAAATATCATTCAACAAGGACTCAACAGTTGAAGTGCACTACTGCCAATATGCCACAGAAGCTATGACACATGATCATTATTGAATCACAAGATAAAAAAAATAAAAATAAACTAAATCTACTGGTCAACAGCTCTGTTCAAACTTGATTTAAGTGACCACCATCACTCCGTTACACACTTGATGCGCTTCCTGACACTTGTGTATCCTGATGGGGGTGGGGTGGGGTGATATGACTTTAAAAAGAACCTTTCGAAGAAAAAAAATAATAAATGCAGAAATGCGCACAGAAGACACAAGCAGGTCGATGCGGTAGTCTTCTAGCGTTGCCTTGCTTCAGTCAGGGGACAACGGAATATCTACCTACAGACAGCAGCTCCCTTTATTTTCCCCACGAAGGAGACAAAGTCTATTCTGGTCACAGGCAAGTTTGTGCTGTACAGTTAAACCTGGTCACAGGTTTTTGTGCTGTATAGTCTACTCACAAGAGAACATCTTGACCAGTCAACCCCTATTTTCTTTACTAATTTAATGATTTCCAATTTGCTCTAATGGTCTTGTCCTCCCCCACTACCGCTCTGGAGCTCGGGCAGCGCTGAGCGAATTTGTGCCGCCACTGCGGTCTCCCTCCTGGCATAGCCGGTACGCCACAACCCGGATTCAAACTGACCGGTGCCTAGACAACTCCTACTACAGCCACGGCAGTTGGGTTAGTCAGTGATTCTTGACTCCAGAGAAGAGGTTTACAAACACTTATCTACACAACACCAGACCTGGGAAACGGTCTAGACAAAGTCCTTAGAGAGATTTGCGCTGGCGTTTCATGAACGACATGGTGTAGTCCCCGGACGGCGAGCTCTTCTGCCTTTTCATCTGCACCTGCGACTGCGCCGTGAGCTGCAGCTTGATGGCGCTGGAGTTGACCTTGGCCGCGGACAGGAGCTCCTTCATGCCCTTCATCTTCTTGCTCTGGAAGGCCACCAGGGGGCCACCACCGGGGGAGGGCGTCTGTTGGGGAGGAGAGGGCACCGGGCTGGGGGACTTGGCCTTGCCTTCCAGGTCCCCGCCGCGGAGACCCGAGGAGCGCCGTCGGGTGCCACCCTCGCCGCCCACTTTCCGGGCCTGAGCGGGCTGGGTCGGGGGCAGGGCCGGGGTTGCGGGGGTGGACTGCGTTGGGGGCGAGGCTTGGTCTTCCAGTTTGGACTCGCGTCTCGGGCCGCGCCTCCGGCCCTCCCGGGGGTCCTCGCTGGACTGATCGTCGTCTTCTTGGGGCTCCGGCTCTTTGGTGATAATGGACACTTTCTGACGAATCTGCGAGGGAATATTTAGTGAGCACAAGCGGAAAACAAAGAAGGTTTGGCATGCACATGGACACGTGTGAAGGTACGGTCCACTCTAAGCAGTACGGGAAATGATCTCCTCGGCTCGAGTGGAACATTCCCTCAAAGCGAACAGCCTTAAAATCCGGTTTGGAGGGGTTTTACCTGAGCGTCAAAGCGACTGAGAGACTGGACCAGGTACGTGGCCCAGCCCACGTGGAGGACCGGTGTGGGACTGCCCTCCTCCCATTTACAGATGCCGTCGTAGAACCGCAGAAGGTGGGCAAAGCACTCCGGGTCTTGGAGGGCAGAAAGGGCCGCCGCCTGCCTGGGCTGGTCCTGAAGAGAGGGGGGGAGTAGAAGAGAAACGTGAACGGAAAGGAGCAGGTAATAGACTTGGAGACGGGGGAACGAGAAAGGGATTCATTTCAATATGTCAGCGAAAGGCCTCGGCTGCTCTGAGACTTGAGATGGAAAAGTGAATACTGATCATTGCCTTCTCTCCACCCTCACTCCCTTCCCCTCCACTCTCAGCTGCTGCCGCCGTCTCCTTCAGCAGAGTGGGGATGACGTCGTTGGCAATGTCAAAGAACTCCTTGTAGATCTCTTCGTCCTCACGGAAGTAGTTGTAACTGTCAAAGACAGGTACATAGGTGAGGAAAAAGCAGTATACAGTCTGTGCACGTCAGAGATCAGTCGTAAGTACAATTATCAGTTTGTGATTATTATTCACTAATAAGATTATGGGTTCTGTGAATTTGTAAACACCTGTATTCTCGTCTCGGTTGGAAATGATCAGAGTGGCAGAAAGTTAACACACACACAAAAAACGGAAATGTAGAAAGTGAGCGGGGAGCCCTGAGAGTGGAGTGGGGGGGGGGGGGGGGGTTGACTGACTGCTGGTCTGGGTGTGTCCGGACCACAGATGACAGAGAGCCCTGTTGGTCGTTCCCTGTGATCCAGTCAGTGAGTATTTTTAGCGCAGACAGGCTGAAGAATAGTGTTTATGGGAGACTGAAGTGCAGGTTCACCACCACCAAGGACCGGCGCCACCACTGAAGGGATGTTTCCTGCGATTCCCTGTCCTGAGGTCGCTGTACACAGGCTGCGCTAGCACACTAGTCAGACACATGACTTCTCTAGAACAGAGGTAGGAGTTTTTAGTCCAAATTCACTCTGCTTGTCAGTTCCTTGAGTTACCAAATGTAACAATTGCTGCCACAAATCAAGCTCAATGGAGAATCTAGAGTGAATTTGATTTTTGTTAGTCCAGGTCTAGGCTTATTCTGTGTCTGCGAAACCTGCCCTTTGTCTTCCAGGTTGGTCCAATCTAGATCCTGCAGACCCTGAATCACAAATACAGAAAACCTGGTCTGGATCTAAAACAACAAACAGCGTAATTGACTGTAACGTTCTGAAGGGTTAGGAAAACGTCCATGACATTTAGGGATCTGCTGCTCTCTGCTGCCCCAAAGGTGGAACAGCAACAGACATCAATGGTCACTGCGTACCTCAACCTGACACGGTCAGCAGGCCTTCCCACAGAATCCACCAGGGTTTCAAAACATGGGTTGGCTGACGACGTCACGAAATCATTGCGTGCGCATCGAGAGAGAAGGCTGTGACTTGTCATAATTAAGAATGGTCAAACAGGCGCAGAAAAAATGACCAGAAGGTACCACGTGGCGAAATGTACGAGGGTCGTGTCAACTCAGACATGGCACAAAAAAAAAAAAAAAAAGATATATATATTTTTTTTAATGTTACATTAGAAATGCGGTTACATGACTACAGTTCCACTAGTGGGAAGTTACAGAGACACCTAAAACAACAACACCCCCAATGGGGTTTTCTCAGCGGGTCAAACATTCGTATTGCCATTAAACTCAGACAGCTCACAGTAAGGAGCAGGACTCATATAGGAGGTGGCTGAAATAACTCACTCCTGCATGACCTGCGCCGCCTCAGCCCAGGCTCCCAGCGCCTCCCGGACCTCCCGGTGTCGGTAGTGGTAGCCAGCCAGGTACATGAAGGGGTATATGTGCTCATTGTTGTAGTACCTCTTAGCAGAATCCACAGCCTTGGGAACACAGAGACACGGTATAAATAACTGCTCGAGCGGGCTGACGACATTATATCGCGTATTTTAACAACGGCTAATAAAATGCGGTCGCTCGTTGTATTTTTCATGTTGGTGTGCAGAAAACCAGGCTCTCACTTTAAGGTGGATGGCGTAGGGGCTCTCGTTGCCCGGGATGGGCTCCTGGTCCTCCAGGTCGGCCAGGGTACCCATGGCCATCGGGTATCTGAGGTAGAGCGCGGGAACAGAACGTCCGTCACATGGCAGAATGAAAAATAATTCTACGGAGGCCATTTCGTGAAAACAACAGTCTTTAAAGATGACTTGTTCCTGAAAGCATGCGACCCACCTCTCCAAGTCTCCTCTCTCGTATAGCAGCCATAGAAGCCTCTGTAGGGGACAAAGACGAGAAACGGGCAAGGATGAGAAACGGGCAAGGATCACAGAGAGAATCAGAGAAAGAGAGACAGACGGAGAGCATCAGAAAGAAGAACACCAATGCGGTATACTAAATAAAAAAACTACAGCTCAAACATGCTTGACATCTGGTACTTCGATGAGGCAAGCCGGTGCAAATTGTCCCTTACAACATCAGGAGCTCCCACTCAATATACCGGATTCCAGGCACGATCGCCAGTGCGCTAGTCCACAGTACATTTCTACGGTTGACCCTGGTATCAGAACCAACCTGTTGGAGCTGGAGCAACTCGGAGCTGTCGGTGTGCAGGTCCAGCGAGGGGTTAATGGCACACACCATGAAGGCCACTTCCATGTTCCTGTTGCACTTCATGTAGGAGCCTTTGAGGTAAAGCCAACTCTGGGAGACGGGGACGGCCGCGGGGTCAGGGTTACGTTTTGACCAGTTCCAGCACACACACAGTGGGAGGGACAGACAGACAGCGAGAGAGAGAGAGAGACAAGGAGACAGCGGTTTTATGCTGATCTGTAGCTCCATGCGAAAGGCGGCGTTATTATAATGCAGTGTTTCTGCGCGGAGGCGAAGAGTCTCTGTACCTTACTTACCCGCTCACTGACGCCTGCCGCAACGGTCTGCCCCCGTCGGTCCTCGTTGCCCTTGCCGTGCCAGGTGACCTCGGCGGTCTCCTCCCCGTTCTTGCCAAATATGACCCAGGCGTGGTCCTCCGACAGGGCCAGGTGCACGTCCCGCAGGCCGAGCGTTTGACACGCCGCAACCACCGCGAACGCCACCCCTGAGCTGTCCAACTTAGTTCCTGTTTTACCGAGACAGACATCAATAGGTTTAAGTAGCTCTGAATCTGCACACAAGCAACTTGTATTTTTTTTTGCGTAGAGACACGTCTTCCAAAGGAATGCGTGGATGTTCTATAGACAGTAAAACTACCTGTTGATAAGCAACTGATTGCTATGGTTAGGTTTAGGGTTAAGGTTAGAATGAAGGGTAAAGTTTAGGGTTAGTAGATAGTTCAAATGTTACTAATAGTAAGTAGATAATCCGTCAAGCAGCTAAATAAACCATTTGGGGACACTCAAAATAAAGTGTTACCCAATTCTATACACGACAAACGACTGTGTCACATTGTACTGTACCCTGGTAAAACCCAACCCGTACCAGTGATGAGACTGAAGAGGGATTGGATATGGGCACGGTCCTTAAAGTAGGATCGGCTCAGGCTGTTCCAGATGACGTCTGACACCTTCTTCACCAGTTCCCTGCTGGACCCACCGGCGGGCCTCCGGTACTGGGACAGGTCCACTGCGCCCCGTATCTGGGCTGTGAAGCGCTCGTGCAGGGCGGAGATCATCCCCAACTCCACAGTGGGAAAGCAGGAGTTCGGAGAGTCCGGCTCCAGAGGCTCGAAGCGCACCCCGGGGACATTTGTGGGTATGACCCGGTTCACGGCCAGGAAGTGTTCTACAAAGCCCAGGACCAAGGAGAGGAGAGCCAGGTCCGGCTCCGGTTTGCGCAGCTCGGCGTCGAACAGGGCCACCACGCCATCGATCCCCTTCAGGGGAAAGTGCTTCTTCTGGGCGGAGTGCAGCCCCATGCTGACGCCCCCCTCTCTCCTGCACCACAGCTCAATCACTCACTAGGAAGGGGTGTCTTCTCTACTCTCAGCTGCTGTGATGTCATAGGGCTGGTTGGGAGCAATATGGAAATCAGTAACAACACACACTTAGAAGTCGCTTATGCTCCCGCGAAAAGATTCAGTGATTTTGTAGGGCCTTTTCCCCTTAATGAAAATAAATACAGAATAAATTCAAATAGACTACGTTGCTTAAGACAAGTGGGCGTGGCACTGATCCACGGATTCATTCATTACACGAAATGTTTAAAAACAAACTGATGGAGAAAACAAATACTGATCCCACAAAAATGGGATACAGTAGCAAAGAACGTTAAAATTACCAATCCGGATTATAGCCATAGCTAACTAACTAGAGAGATATCGAGCTAACTAGGTGAGATAACTCGTTAAAGCTATCCCCACACAACACAAAATAAGTATAATATATACGATACATGTCTTGTTAAGGCCAATTTCAAGGTGAGGAAATTGATTATACGCACAACAGCCGCATGCCACTTCTATAGTAAGCAACAATATGTAAAATAATTTACAATATGGCTAGCTAAGCTACAACGCTACGCTAGCAATACTCATTCCGAAATGTAAAACTGCATTTAAATAAAACTCTGTGAATTTCAATCGCGTTACAAATAGGCTCAAACTCTTATCCCACCGCTACACTTACAAATATTTTAAAATACATATAATACGCACCCTTTTGTTCAAAGCTGCACCCGCGTGTTTTTGTTTGTGCCTTGCTTTTGCCGCGCAGTTCAATGACTGTGTTCGGTCTGTTCAAACGTGTCACAACTAGGACCTTTGGCGCGTCTTCATAAAGCGCAAAGATGCAAACAGGCGTTTTATCTAGATAGCTGAATGTTGTCAGTTAAGTCTTAGTGTTTGTAGATCTACAAAGTTGGGCTTCCAGCGCCCAATTTAAACCTATTTGAACAAGCCTCCTTGTGTCTGGTCTCCGCGGTCTCCGTAGTCGTATGGATTGAGCAGATGCATGTATGGAGATGTAGTTCAATATTGCGCCATGTTTGCTGAAATATGCATTTTCTAAAAAGGATCACCAGCAGAGGGCAACATTATAACGCTATATTGATATGTTGTTACAAAATGGCAAGTTTGTGATAAACATTACATAATGGAAGAGGTGTGGACACCCCCCATGTGAAATGAAATGGCCTTGCAAAACAATGTTTCAAGGGAATGTTTTTCGACTATAGTATGTATTACGTAGATAGATCGACCATGAAAACATATTTTCCAATTAAGATAAAACAGTTCTAGGCAATACACTCTTCAACATTTCAAAATAAGCTTCAATTTGTAGCAACTGAAATGGTTTGCAAACACAAAAAAAAACTGTATACATGCATAAATGCACGGCCGAGCTCATTCAGAACCAATCCTATATCATGCAACCTAGTAGTCCTGCTGGGCTTCATTTTAATATAGCCTAGCCTAATCTCTTCATAGTCCTATTTGCATTCTGAAAATAACTAAAATAGAATCATGTTAACATGGTAAAATGCAATAAAAATTGTTCGGAGTTTTAGCATAAATGTTATGCCTAGACTACCACATAATGTAATGTTGGCCTGAAACACAATGTTGTGTATTGCCCTTTAAGTGAGCGAACGTCAAATGTCCGCCTTGCAGTGGCTTGTTCTAGCCCTTCCACAGTCAACCGTGCTTCAGTACTTGGTACGTGCGCGTGAAGGTGCACAGGTTCGGTGACACTGCGTCCCGCTCGTGGGGAATACGAGGAAACTCGGAAAAACTTTTAAGGACAGCAATAACAGACAAAACACCGCTTAGTATATTATCGCTGCCATCGTGCAAAATTGTTTGAATTTATAGAAAAATGGCAGATCCCATGACCCAGTCCGCCCAGATATCATCGTCGTTGGGGCTTGCAGATGGACAGAACTCTGTTGCGGCCAAAGACTCAAAAATGTCCGGTAAGGTATAGATGTCATTCAACAGAAACGTTGAAATGGTTAAGATAGAAATTGTGTTCAAACCTCAACTTTAAACCTGTACGGCTGTGCTTTGACGTAAAGTAGCCCATTGCTTTAATTTAGCCTGTTATGAGTTTTTAGGACAGTGAAGAGGACATTGAAAGGCTTAGCCAGGGCATTTATTTGTTGGGTACGATAAGTATTATGACATCTTGTCGGACACTTCATATGGAAGTTGTTGAACAGGTAGCAGAACCCCGGCGATATAAGCCAAAATTAGGTATTTGTTTTAGAATATTATTTACTTTAATGTGTTAAATATCCCAATTTACGACAATGTGCTTGGCCAGCAAACACCCACGGTAGACCATGGAAACAAACGACGCGCCACACTGGGAAGAAAAAATGTTCTAGAACCGATTGTTGGCTTGAGAAACACGCACCATGATTTGATGTAACGCCATAGCAGTCGTCCCCAGTTGGTTGCGAGACCTCGTGTGTTGTAATTTGTGTGATTAGCCAAGGTTCCCTTTAACCTTTGCTTTAAACGAACTTTTTATTTTTTTTTTAATCAGACGGGAACCCAAACACGGCGACACATTTTATAACCACTTCGGGTTGCGGTGGAATCGTAACCTGCTGCGGCGACGGTAATCTGCAGTGCAGATGCATTGTTACTGGGCAACGGAAAATGAAGGCAGGACCTCTTAAAGGCGCGCTGTGTTTTTCATGTTGCCAAAATCGCATTTTGTCCAATTCCACATTGGTAAACAAACCCATGCGAGAAGATTGGTGCTTCACATTACAATCCCTGTCATTCGTTTGCAAAGCTGCATTGATTATTTGATCTGTTTTCATCGTTGGATACGTGTGTTTTGCAGGGTACATAAAACAAAGGCGATCTCTGCGAACCATCTTCAAGCTTTTGTTTATTGTCCTTTAGGGAGGGGCTTTTCAAGTCGATTATTTCATTTACTCAGATCAACATGTTTAACTAGCTTCTTTTGGGGAGTATTTTTGGAACCTATATACCCCTAATACAGCTTGATTGTCAAGTGCTGATGAAGCAGTAATGCGTAATTTAACCCGTTAAACCTTTAAAAGTGGCGTAACCAGAATATAGGCCAATAATGTTCAATCTATATTGAAAATTACACTTGGTTGACTTACAATGTATTGGAGGTCTATGTTGAGAAACCCCTCTGAAATATAGTTTAATTAACACACTTTTAATAAATAGCTTTCAAGAAATGAATTGCTTTGGCATTTTGGGGAGTTTTTCCCCAGAAAGTTAAACCTCCAAGCCACCTTTTCAAGCTTTTACTTGTCTTTCTCATTCTTTAATGTGACCTGGGTCACACCCACTCAGACCATTTCTGATGTATAGGGGCTTTGTGACAGATGTCTGTTCCTGGTTATTAGTTGTTACCGTTTCCTCCATCTTACCTGTGTTGTATGTTAGTCATGGTGTCCTCTTGGAGCTACTGACATACAGTGTCAGATGACATGGCAAAGTTAACATATCGCCTTGTCTAGAAAACCAAAAACCGATCAATATAAATCCACTGATGCTAGGAGAAATTTTAACTGATGGCAGTGGTGCACCGAGCAGCTTAGAGCTGTCATTCTATTGTGTGATGTACTTTGCTATTATGCTAGCTGTTGATGTCCAGTTTTGGCTACCAGCCAGTCCCCAAAAAGAATACTTCCTTCACAACACACTTGTAGCATCGGTTGCTAAGGAAGTAGCAGAGAGATCAGCCTGAGGAAATCTCAAGCCGCGAGATCTCCGGTTCATTTGTAGGCTATTGAGTCTGTTGATTGTCAGGGTTATTTAGTTAAATAAAAAAACACCCTCTGCATTCCTTTCATTGCCTTCAAGGTGGCAGAATGTCATAATGTATGTCTCCTCTGTGATAGACATGACAAAATAATGTTAAAACTCTGTGAATAACTCAAGAAATACACTTCATTAAGATCAAGCTGTCCCCCCCTGTGCGTGTTTGACTGCCGCTGCAGTGTGAGAATTTCTTCTGTTTGGGGATCATGTGCTGACCCGTCTATTAATAGTTCCAGAGGAAGTCGAAGCACTGCCGGTAAAACCAAATCAACCACTAGACTGAAGATGCGTTATTGAAGTGCATAGATATGGTATTTTCACTGTCCGTTACCCGTTCTAAACCCGGTGCTCTACCAGCTCTCCGGTTTCATAGGCTATGGATATTTGATCTGGATCCGCAGCTGTTCTTAAATCCTATAGAGCGCCAAGGTCAGTGACTACAGAGAGGTACACGTTTACTTTACCAGGCACGTGACGCAACACTAAATATACAGCTACATGACCTTCGAGGGAGCCCTTGGGACTGGGGTTCTTATCGGATGAAACCCTATTTCCCTGGGTAGGGAATCAACATTCTGCTGGTTTTAGGATGAGCGCATTAAGATGCATTGAAACGGATGAAGGGAGATGAATGATCCAGAGCCCAGGCCTGTGCGCTGAGAAGCCTGCAGATTAGGCCCCGGTCGGGGGTTTGTGTGAGGGAATGTGGTGAGAACATGGGGTACTTTTGGCTGCCTCTCTGTGCCCCTCTCATTTTCCTCCTGCTCTCTCCTGCCCCTAGTTTTTTCCCCTCTCGCTGGCCAGCACCCTGCCTGGGTGGACAATATAATCTCTAAGGTCAGTGAATCCGGCTGAGGCAGCAAGCTGGTGCCCGGGGGTTTCGAGTGACATGACTCGACTCTCCTCGGGATGGGACCAACATGACTGGGATGCCATGTTAGTCCCTGCTCCAGTCGAGTACTGCCAGTGGGCTCCCGACTCCACCCCCCCCCCCCCCCCCCCCCCCCCCCCCCCCCAGAGGCCCACATCCAGGTATAATCATATAGTTCCAATAAACTTGTCTGTCACCCATAGATTTGTCACACGGCTGGGATATATCAGCGAGTATTTACACCTACCAGGAATAGGCAACCTTGTTCCTGGAGAGCCACAGGATTTTGTTGGATCTGACCAGGAAGACCAGGTGTTGAATTCAATCATTGGATAGGGGGAAAACGAGTTCCCTCCCATCTGACCTTTTACTCCAATCAGTTATAAGAAAGGAGATGAGGAGAGGGATGTCGGGAGCATGACATTCAAAATGTCCTCTTATCTAGACCTGTGGTCAGTCTGAACAAAGACACATTTTTCTCATTTATTTTTGTCAACAGCTTGGAGGTACGAGGGGGGTATTTCAGCCTGAAGTAGTTAATGTATTTGCACAATAACACCAATGTTTTCGGGGTGGTTTGGAAATTTCATCAAAAGAAGACTAGCATTGACTCATGGCTGATCGCTGGCCTAGCTGAAGGTGTGGCTTAGTGAGAGTAGCTTTGGGAGAGTCAGGGCGAGTTCCACGTGGAGGAATGCTGCATGGCAAGGTCTCGCCAGATGTTTTCCTGGTGGCGGTGTTGCCTCGTTCAACCAACGCATTAGTTGAACCATCCCTTCTGGCCGGCGGTGCCCTCCGCGATCCCTAGGTTGTGCTGCTAATCTGTGCACTCCCAGGTTGATATTCAAAGAACCTGTTAGATGGCTCTAATGTCACACAAAGGCTGTTCTTGTTCTCAGAGATCACATGGGATGGGAAAATTAGGCAGAGAAATGCTCTGGCTTACATAATTGCCCGGCAAGTAAGTGCAATGTGAGCGCGAAGCGGTTGCCCGGAAGGCGCCGCATACCGTCAAAACACGGGGGATGTGTGTACACGTTGCATGGAAGATGCCGTACAATTGTCTCTTACGGACATGGGTGCAGTTGTCGGATGCATCGTCACTGTTTGTGTGTGGTGAAATTAAAAATTGTTTGTCGTCTGCTTAGTCATGTATCTGTTGTTGTCTTGTCCTTGCTTGCATAGGAAACGCTAAGTGCATGGATTCAGTTGATCCTAGTCGTTTACTGGCAGTGAAGAGGATGCTAACAGTTGCATGTTAGTAATGTCTTTCACTGTCGCTTCTGACACAGCCTGGGTTAAGGAACATGGAATATTATACGGGTGATATACGTTTGAATGGGGAGAAGTCCTCCAGCTGAAATGTGGTTATTTTGTTAATGTATAAGTTTGGGATGGGGTGGGTGAGGGTTATCATGGGGATGGGCCGGTTATTTCCTGCTGTTATAGGATGTTCATTCTTCTGTCTTTTTTGATTTTTTCAGATTCCTTTCTTTCCTCTTCGCCTGTATCTCTCATTCAGTCTCCTCAAGGCAAGTGTATGGTTCTCTTACGCTGCTCGCCTGCTATCCTCAGACCTTCCTCTACCTATCCCCCTCTCTCCCCCTGTCCTCTCTTGCTCGGCTGCCGCAGTAATGCCTTCCATGCTGCTCTCTAGTGGCCCTGTCCTATCGCAGAACCCACCAAGAACTTCATACCATGGAGACCTGCAAAAGAAACCTGCAACCCATCACCCCCCCCCCCCCCCCGTGCCATGCAGTTTTCAAACAGCCCCTCAACCCCCCCATCCATCCCCCTAGAACCCCTGCAACGGTCTCCCATCTTTTTCCAGTGTTGCTGACCCTTTGGCTCCTCCTCTAATTGCAGTTTTGCAGGGTAGCGATGCTTCTCCCTCTTTCTGCGTTTGACATTTGGAATTTTTTTAATTACTAGCTGCGGAAACAGACCAAGCTCCTTGACTGACACCCGTGGTGCATGGCATGGGAGAATCCCTATTCATGGGGATGTTTACGGACCGCAGGTTTGCAGCCTGTTCAGTCCAGCGCCAGAGGAAAGTTGTCACGCATGCGTGTAATGCAGCTGACCTCTGTACCACACAACGTACAGCCAGTCAGCCAGGCACACTGCCTAAAGGGGAGTGAAGCAGTGGATCCACAGGGCTAATCGCTAGGCGCCGTAATCAGTCACGCCTAGAGGACATTGATTCCCAATGGAATTAATTGGTATTCCCAATTTAGACTGACATTCCCATCGCAATTGATGGAATTTTGTTTTGAATAAATTGGTGTCAAGCACTGGGTGGGGGGCTTTTTGCTTGAGTGAGATTATGTACTCAAACAAAAACCACTAGAGTGCTTTTTTATCATTCCCCAAGGCCCTCTGAAACCCCCAGAAGCGCCTGCTACCACTTGTTGCCCTCCTCCGAAAATGGGCAGGACCTACCAAAAAGAGGGGAAAAAAAGCATCTCCGCTCCCCACAGAATGACGGCAAGCTGACCCATCTCCAGTCTTACTGCCGGCTCTGCTCCGTCCCGCGGCTCTGCTCCGTGGCGTTATTTAGGTTAACAGCGCTGTAGGTCCAAGATAATCCCAAGATTGCAGATTTATTTTAAGAAAGTGGAGACGAGTTCAAGCTCACTCTGCGTGCACGAGGAGCATGAAACTCTAAGAATGGCTCAGGTTGGTTGTCTCTGGGGGGGCTCCCAAGTGTCCTTGTATAGATGTCCCCTTCCCTGAGGCCTTAGGCCCTATCTCTTGGAGGCCCCCCCCACCCCAGAACCTGTACCAACACTGAAGGATGGGGCACTGAGGAGGGATGGACCGATCGCTACTCTGTGGGATCCAGGTCAGGGTGCGAGCCCTCCATCCTGGCTGCTTGTTGCCTCACCACCTCTGCTTATGGCTTCTTAGGCTTTTTGCATGTCACCTCTGCTGGAGCCTAATAGTAGGTTTTATTTTAAGGTATTTTCATTTATTGTTTTAAACCATTTTTATTTTGTTTGCTCATTTTGATTTTTGCCTTTTCAGTTGATTTTCTACAACACAACTGTGCCAGTATTTTACATTACACAATGTGTTTATAGGCCTGTGTAGTAACAAGTTGAATGGGTAGATTAGGAAGTGTTACACTTAAGGTGGCCGAGATTACCAGAATCTGCTTGTCTAGTGCTAGGATATGCACACAGTCCAACACAGTGATCTAATCACACACACGAAGTGACTCATTCCTTGGACCTGTTTTCTTCATCACTGATTGGATCGGGTATACCCAATGGAATTTGATCTCATCTGGTACTGCGATGACAACTATTCTGCACCGAAGGTTATTGTACCGGGTTCACGCTCTTTCAGATGTGTTGTGGCCTACTAGCATCACTGCAGTGGAATGGACTTAAGACGGGCAATATCCCCTTGCCTTTTTAGTGCATACCCAACATGTAGTTCTAGTCCTTTTAAAGATGTCTAGCTTTTGCTTGACTTGCTAAGCTGTGATCCCTACCGGAATTTCTGGAACGCCGTGTCTGATCCCAAAGGCTATTTGAGTCTTTGTCGTAGTGTCAAAATGATTGAGACCACTCCTCGTCATATGGATGTTGCCTTGCAAGGCATAGAACGTTTTGTGAGATAGTTGGTGTGTGTTAAATAGGGCATTTGAAATGGGAATTGGTTGTGTCCCTTTTGGAAGCCTACGTACTTCAGCAATCTTGCTGAATTTACTTCATTAATGTGGGGAGTTGATTTTGTAAAAGGGAGTGGACTTGGTGATGCTGTGATTGGAGGATGAAGATTAGTATTAGTAATAATAGTGTTTCAAAACTGTTCAGTTGGTAGATCGTAGATGAAACTTCCCTTTGTCAGTGCTTCTTCTTGGGTTTTGTGCGGTTATTAGTTCTGTTTTGGGTTGGTATTAGTGGTCTTCTGGGGTGTTTTGGTTTGGCGTTAGTGGTCTTTTGGGGTGTTCTGGGTTGGCGTTAGTGGTCTTTTGGGGTGTTCTGGGTTGGCGTTAGTGGTCTTTTGGGGTGTTCTCGGTTGGCGTTAGTGGTCTTTTGGGGTGTTCTCGGTTGGCGTTAGTGGTCTTTTGGGGTGTTCTCGGTTGGCGTTAGTGGTCTTTTGGGGTGTTCTGGTTTGTGCAGGTATTAGTGATTCTAATCAAGGAGTGTTGGCTCCCTACTGCCTCTGGTTATTTGCAGTGGTAGCCTGTCTTGGCATTTGTTTGTTAGTGTACAGCCAAAATACTACATTGCTTTCAGCTAGCGATCTACTCGTGTATGTGGCCCAGTTTGAACAATGCATAATGGGCCTCAATGTGCTGTGAAGGCGGGGGTCCAAACCAGGACAAAGTCTACCAGTGAGTTGTGTACCGATAAACAACATGTCCCCAGTGTGCGGGGTTCAGGGTAGCTGCAGGCTCATGGCTCCCCCTGGGGGAACCAACTGAAAATAAATCCATACTACAGCTGATTCAACAAGTTATCCGGGTAGTTGGTGGAAAAACTTTCATATGAAATGAAAATGCTATTGATTTATTCTCATCATTTTTTTTTCTTTTTTTCTTCTGGCTAATTGATACAAATGATTCCCAGAGGAGGACCGCCTGTTTGTCAAAACGTTGGTATGAATAAGTTATTTAACATGGGATAGGCTTAGATAAGATGGCCACTGATGTCAGTGTTAAAAATGGCAGCAGGGACAATCATCTTGGACTATGGATGTATGCCCCTGTCCCAGGATGCACTGTGTCATGACTGGATCCTTATCATTGTTGGAGTCTTGTCACATCAGCTGTACTGTGAGGAAACGGTGATGAATTAACAATCTTTGTCATGTGATTAGCACAGCAACACAGGGTGATGTCATTATTTGGGAGGTCCCTGTGCAGTTTGTCACTGTACTGGTTATCTGGAGGCCTATGTTGTTGTTGAGCCACGATGTGGTTGAGTTAGGTCTTCTTGTTAATGAACTGTGTGCGTGTGCGTGTGCGCGCGTGCGATGGGGCCAGAGACCAGAGTTTTGGTCCACTATGTCCTCTGCAGTTGAGACTAGTCCTATAGATCAATAACTTTTTAAATGAATTTTCTATTGGTCATATTTTGGGCTCTTGGTAAGTGTAGATTACAGGGATGAGTCATTTTAGAACATAAAAAATATTGGATTTATGTTCAACTGCTTGATTTCAAATTGTACACAATTGACAAGATTATGATGCAGTGCATACATATGGCTAATATATTGTCTGCATCACTTACACAGACATCTGTAGTATCTGCAAAACATGATGAAGAGAATTCCCATTGGTATGTAGGCGTAGAGTTTGTGTTCAAATGGGAGCCACAGCTGAATGAGTTGTCAAATAAGGTGCTAATTAGGTCACTATATAAATAACATCATTTTTAATCTTCCGCTTCCTATCAGACTGCAGTCACATGACCTGAACTCTAGATCTAGCCTGTGAGAGGCACTGTGAGTTAATGGCGAATGTTTCTCCTTACGTGACCATTTCTGTTAATCCCCTGGTCTTTGTGAGTCCTCTAGAGAAGTGACTGCACAGCGGTTCTCACAAGGTTGTTGATATTACCCAGATAGAGGAAGGAAGGCCGGGGATGAGCACTGTATTTTTACACTATCTCTTCCTTCAGATGTGTTAAAATTGAGTCGATATGCAAACCGCTAGACACACCAGTGCTTTTACGTTAAGAGTTGTGTACAACATACCAAACAGAGTACCTGATTAACAAAACTCCGGGCTGTGTTCTAGGCAGCCGACCTTACATTTTATTGAGATAAGAATGCGTATACACAAGGCTTAGTACTGTTTACATATACAATTTTATTTTGTTTGGTGCTTCTTCATTTTGACCATACAAGTCATTTCCGATGTTGCCTCATTGAAAAATGCTCTTCAATGGCAACCACTGAAGATGTTAGGTCAGCATGCTGACTGACAGCCTCATTCATTACTGCCAGGTTCGCCGTCCCATGCTATGCATGACTGCTTGGGCTGCAACAAAATGGCATCCGCCGAATTAAACAAAGTGCATGGGAGTTGGAGTGTGTCTGTGATTTTTATTACCTACCTCCTGTTCCCCTTTTCCCCTCCTTGCCTCTGTGCATGGCCGATGCAGACAAAAAGGTGGTGCTGGGCTCTGACAAACCCTGCCCAGAAGGTGTGGCCACCTCACTTCGCTTCACCGGGCCTTCTCAGCCAGGCTCGTTTTCCCCTGCGAACCACGGGCGTGACGCGTCATCGGGTTTGCCTGATGGTAAGCCGGATGATTCGCCGGTCGTAACGTCCCCAGTGTCTGAGAGGATAAAGGCTCTAGAGGCCCTGGCGGCCAAAAAGAAAGAGCCAGAGCTGAAGAACGAAGGGGGCTTCCCCCACTTCAAAGAACGTCACTATGAGAAGTCTCCTCCTGAGGTGATTGCAGAGACCACCTCACCTTTCCAGAAGAAGGGAGCGTCCACTGATCAGGAATCGCCAGAATCCCCATTTGAGGTCCTGGGGGAAGCTCGACAAGGGAGCGAGTTTGAAGACACTGCAGACTGGATGAGAGCTCACTTGCCACCTGTGCTGGACTTCGAAGACAAAGAATATGCAGGCAAAGATGATGATGATGTGTCAGAGAATGGTGGCAAATTCAAGGAGGTGAAAGTGGCAGATAAAGTGGTGCCTGACGTTTCGGAAGCATATGCATGTGTCCCTGATGCTTTCATGGACTCTCCCATTGAAGGTCCTAAACCGAAAAATCTGTTCAAAGACCCAGGGCAGCACTCTAGCGTTGAGGAAGAATCTGAATTTGACCTGAGCTTTCTACCTACAGCTTACATGACTGAAACCCAAGGTCCCCTTGACGTTGAGCTGCCAGCCTCACCTGCCCCTCCTGCAGGTTTTGACACTCACTCTCCCCCTCCCTCTCCCCCACCTCCCTCTGACTCTGAAGAGAAGGTCTCGAAGAATAAACAGGTCCCATGGGGGGGTGACCTGGAGCCCCCAGAGGTTGTCGAAGCCGACAGCTCCGGAGACTCCGATGACACTGTCATTGAGGATGCCGCCTCCATCCCTGCTTCCTCCCTTCCATCCATTCCTGACACCTCTTCGTCAGGTGATGCTGTACCTGCACCCAACCCCTCTGTTCCCTCTGTCCCTACTGAAGAAAAGGAAACCCTGCCAGCAAAGCAGCCAATGCGTGTCCCTACTATTAATGTAATTGAGACAGATGAGCCAAATTACAGTGATATGGAGATGGAAATGGAGGAAGAGGAGGAGGAGGAGGAGGAGGAGGAGGAAAGTTATGAAGTTGTAAAAGACTCATCAAAGTACTCAATGCAAGAGGCACCAAAAACCCCTGAGCCACAACCAAATGTGACTAAAAACGAATCGTCCAACATTCCACCATTAGAATATCAGGGTTACTCTCCTCCCTCCTCTCCTGTTGATTCTGATACAGAATACTCACCAAAACACAAGATACTTAAATCTAAATACGATCCAGATAGTCAAAAGACTGTGCCGACTAATGATGGGTTGCAAAGTAGTGATATGACAAAAGACTCAAGTTCTGATTCACAGAGACAGAAAGTGGAGTCTGAGAAATCACAGACATCCAGTGAGTCTAATGAAAAGTCTACCCTCTACACTGGCAAACCATCAGAGAAAGCCACAGAGAACCTTTCAGACTTTCCTGACTACGATGACGATGACTGGTCAGCTGATGCCCGAGATATCTTGTTTAAATCTAGCTCTGCCGACAACACTGCTGAGCAGCTTCCTTTCGAAGAGAAGCTAGGAGAGTCGTTTGCTGAAAAGTCTGATCTTAAAGATGATTATATGCAGACAAATGAGCTTTCAAAATCCAACAACACACTGGAAGGCTCAGTCCGTAAACATGACAGAGAATCTCTTGATGAAGACCCACGACTCTCCATTGATGATTCCATTGGTGAAAAAGGGCTGAACGTTGACGCCGTACCTGAACCTTCTCCTCAGGATCAAATCTCTGAGATCCATATTGGACAACTACTTCCTCAAAACAATGGAACCACAGTGGAGGAGGATATCACCTCAGTGGATGAAGAGGACTCTTTCCCCAAGCCTGTTGGAGGCCAGCCGTCTCCCAGGGAGTTCCCCAGAGATCCATTCTCCTCTTTCCAGAGTGAACCGCCTGGGAGCGACATTGAGTCCTTTACTGAGAATAAACTTGGTGGTGACATTCTCGCAGATAGCACGGCCTACAGCAAGACCCTCCCACCTCAGGACGCTGGGACAAAGGACACTAAAGCGGGACACCATTCGCCAGACAACACCAGTGACCCAGAAAGCATTGAACCGGACTGCTCTGTTGCTGGTGCCACGGACAGCTTTGTTGAGTTCATGAGGGAGTGCCTGAAGTCACGGCAGGACGAAGATCCAGAAGATCTCCGTCAGGGTCTCACGGCCCAGGATGAGTGTCCTCAAACGGGCGTTCCCCCCTCCCAATCCTCCCCAACCATGGTCATGGATTTGGAGCAGGAACGCCTCACTATCGATGCCCTCAAAGAGTTGGGAAGCAGCCAAGAGGAGGACGACCTTCAGTCTGGCATCATGGCCTCTGGGAAATCACAGTCTTCCTTTACCTCGGCAACGACTGACCAGGTTCCCCAAAACAAGCCTGCTTCCGACAGCACGTATTCCAAAGAGGTGGAGGCCATCGACGTGTGGGTAGCCGAGGCCTACCACCTCGCGGAGCATGTCTTGGCAGCCGTACTAACACACTTGTCAGGTAACAAGCCTTCTCTCTGGGCTCTATGCCTGCTAACCTCACGCAAGCAAAACACAATGAGCACACTCTAAACCCCTCCCTCACCCCGTCACTTGCACTTCTCTCCCAGCTTGTGGTCGTCCTATTCAGACTGAGGACAATAACTACATAACACACAGCTGCATGTGTGAGATCTTAATGACTTTTCGATTTGTTGTTCTTACACAACGTCATGGCTGTATGTAAATACGTGCAACGCTGACTTTTTCTTTTACAGTCAAGCCCGCTGGAGGCCTTCATGCTGTCAGTTCGGTAACCAAAGTCCAAAGAGTTAAAACATATTGTCCTGGGTGATGTATGAACATGCCAGCCGTATTCTAAAACGATCCCCTTCCTATTTGAGGCTTTGACCCTGTGCTAACCCACTCTCCCATGTCCTTGCAAGCGTGGCGGTAATCCTGGTCAGACAGTGGGAGGTGGGGGGAGTTTAAACATGGAGTCCCGGTGTCGGCATGCAGTGCCTCTGAGTGTCAGACGGAACAGTCTATCCACCAGTGTTAGGTTTCTGCTTTTGATGCAACTTTCTGCACGGCCCTTATACAGGACCGGAGACTATCATTTCAGAGACATAAACATTTAGTAATCTAGCAGATGGGTTGTTTGCCGAAAAGATGTATGGCCTGACGGATTTGGGCTAATTGTGCGCAAAAACAAATGTAATATTCCTGGGCCGCTGAGCCAGCTCTCGGATGTCTGTGCTTGGGTCATTGGTCACTGCTCATCCCTTTACGTGACATTGTGTCTGCAGGCTCGGGCTGAGAGGCACAGTGCCAACCTCTCTAATTAGCTTGCCGTTACGAGGGCTTTTTGTGCCCTCCTGTCCAGTCCTTTTGAGTTGCGACACGGCCCTCCCTCTCTTCTATGGAAAATTACATGCGTAGAATATTAGGTTTTTCCTTTTTGGCCAGTGACCTCATTTTCACATACTTCAATTATTTAGTTTCTTGCAACGCCACCAGGTAAAAAAAAGAAAGTGCTGTATTCAGCAACCGTTTACAATCCAGTCTGATTTACTGAGTAGTCCTGTTCATTCTGTTTAAAGGGGTTCTGAATGAGGTTTTCCTGCTATATCAGGAAGGGGGGTCATAATATTTGGTAGCTTAAACCATAAAGATAAAGCCACATTTGTAGGGAACAAAAAAACGTTCTACTGTGATGACAGGTTGTGGCAATCGGGGTCTTTGTACCAATATGTAGTTTATTTATTTTTTACCTGTAACTGTGTGATCTGAGCCACTGCCTTCAGTGAACACATATGGTCTCTTCTCAGTCAGAACCATAAAAAGCCAAATAACTTGTAAGTTTCTCTTTTCACATCCCGCCTCACAGGGCATCAATGTTGCCATTCATGTACCAGCTTAAAAGGTGTTTGTCGTGTGAGATATTGTCTACCCGGGGGCAGGTTATCCCTCTAAACCCCAGTGAGTAGCAGAGCAGCCCACCCGAACAAGGGATCACTACCCATTATTTGCTTGTATAATCCAAACGTGAGTGTGAAACCTGCCGTACAGACTGGAATCGAGGCCGGATACCAGACGCTCAAACAAACGCTTACTAATGGTGGGCTAACTAACACCGCAGGCGTGTTCTAGTGCTTTAGGTCATCACTGAGGCAACCGGACACTCCGGGAAACAGTAGTCCCTGCAGATGGAGAGATTTATAACTAAGTATTCCTGTTCATTACTGTTTGAACAAGGTGCCTTTAGCACAATGTTAGAGGCTTGAGGAATGTTGGGGCGGTTTCCCTTTCAGATCTTTCCCTCAGCCAACAGCTATTCTATTGTAGTCATTGTTCTGCTGTGTTGTGGCCCTACCAGAGTGTGGAACCCCCTGGCTGGATGAGTGAAGTTTACATTAGTAGGTGGAACTACCTGTTTTAGTTGGCTTAGCTCGATTTTTGCACTTATGAGGGAGTGGGCATACTAGTTAGCCATCCAAGGGCCTTGTTACTTTCCTACCAAACAAAAAACGACACTCAAATTCAAGGGAGCTAACAGAAACTATCCCTGACAAACTAACAGAAAACAGGAAGGGAGAAAAAAAAATTCTGGAAAGGCATCCACGGGGTATAAATCTTATAAATCTTTCCCAGAAAAGAACAAATATCCCACAATTCGAGACAGTTAAATCAAAAGTGAACAACAATGCAAAAGTTTCAGGCTTTGTGGATTTCAGATCAAAGTGGCAGAGAACCACGAAACCAGAAATCAAAGTGGTAGAGAACCACTGGAGACATCACTCTCAGTTCTGTGAATGCCAACTGAATCACTGTGTTTCCTGTTTTTAAATATTAGTCGAGCCTGGTGAATAATATCTTAATTAATGATGCATAGCCAGCACTGTGAAACCCAGTGTATCTAACTAGCGGCAATCTAATGAATAAATAGATATAAAAAATCCTTTTGAGCAAATAACTACATTAGGCAAAATGCTTCTAAGTGAGTTGATTTAATCACAGCCCATAACCCCCTCAAAAACACCATTATCACATTCTTGTGTGAATCTATGTTCCTCCTAAATATACATTTTGCAGAGAGAGCTTTTTCTTCACTCCTGGGCTAGTTTGAAACTTTAGTTCGCTGCCAGGCGTTTTAAAGCAAAAACTGGCTATGGCTACTGGACAAAGTTGGCATCTTACCTTATGTTTAAAACCTGTTAACTTGTCCAATCCTTGTTATATGTAACCAAAGCATGAACGGGAGCAGGGGAAAAACATTTTGAAAACGCTCACCTCCAACTTGCATCTTAAATGGGGGAATGTTTCAAAAGAAAATGGAGTATGATGTAATACTGGTGATGAGGACGACATGGCTGATCGGAGAGCTGCTCGTATTAATGAGCTGTATAACCCCACACCACTCCAACACAGGAAAGCTGCTTTTTAATATGCTTTGAAAAATGGAAGAAAAATCCCCAACATGTTCACTCACATTGTAAATCATTGAATATCACGTTTCATAGGATGCTGGAAACATTGAGCAGTTTTAAATATTGATTCAGATAAGACAGTCCGGTTGTAGTAGGAAGATAAGATTTGTGTTAATCCCTCCTGCATCTTTGTTGACTGGTAGGGTTAGGATGGGGTGGGAGCCAGCCAGCCAGCCAGCGAGTCAGTCGGAAGGGAGTGGATCATGTGAATGTTGGATTCAGAATTACACGTGTGTGCGTGTGGTGTGCGTGGTGTGTGTGTGTGTGTGATCACCTAAGGCGTTTGACTCACTTAATAAAGCTTTAGAGGCTGGTTTAGCTTTGCAGGAGTAAAAATGTCATCTCTGTAGCCAGGCAATGTTGTAATAGGGCCACGCAAATATATTCACTGGACACACACACACATACTTGCACACTGCCAAGCACGCAGCACGGTGTGGCGCCTGTACCTTTAAGAGCTGCTCTCTGCGCAGTGAGGTAGAAAGCAGGCCACTGCAGCTCTGCTACCACTGGGACCAACTGCTAGAGGGAGGGAGGGAGGGAGGGATGGGTAAGGAACCAGGGCCGTCAGCCAACAAGGCTGCCTCCCTGTGGGTACCAGCAAAGCATGCTGGGAGGGACTCAGACCCCTGCAGAGTTGGTTGAGGAAACCCCGCTGGTTCACTGAGCACCACTCGTAAGGCAGCCAGGCAGAATGGGGAACAATGGAGTGCTGTCTGTGTCTTCCTCCAGTGGGGCCATGCTGATATAACAGTACATATTTTTCTATTGTAGGATACTTTATCTAATAACGGAGCAGTGTTAGTTAAGTAGGACTATTCTGTTCATGTAGTTAACGTTTAGTTGTTGCACCAAAGCAATAAAGGATAGGGAGAAGAGGATGGACTGTTAAATTAAGTACCCTAATTTAGTCAGTCGACCCTGCCGCGTTCAACCAGCGTAGTTGTCAATAACTTTATATTTCTGGAAAACTATCCGTAACAATTTCCAAATACTAAAGCTGATATGATGCAAAACTAACCAGTCGCTGCAATTTCACAACACAAAATCTACTGTTAACAGGATTTAGATAAATGAATAGACCCCCCCCCCCTTTTCTCCTTCTTAAATTGTTGTTTTTACTATTCTGCCTTATTGTCCTATGTGGCAGCTGCTTACAAGCTGACAACATATGGCGGCATTATGGGTGGGTTGGCATGTCTTCCCTGCAGTAAGCCTGGACCTGTCCTGCTACACGTCTTCAGCGTTAGTCTTCGTTGCCAAATGATGCCATCTCTACACTTCAGTACACACACACACACACACACACACACACACACCTGAGTTTGCTAATGGTGGGAGAGCGGCATGCCAGACTGTGGAGAGCGTGGAGTGGGAGGGTTGTTGTGTGCCCGGCTGAAACGCGCAGTAGCCCGGGACTGGAGCCCCCACCAACCCCCAGAGGCAAAGCCCCACGTAGAGTCAGCTATTCACACAAGGCTTCCTTAAATGGCCCTTTTCATGCAGAGGAAGAAGGGAGGCCAGTTGAACGTGCTATAGAACAGTGTTGCGTAACAGCACTGTACAGAAAATGTCATTTCTGCATGGTTGACGTTAGTGTACGTACACACACACACACACACACACACACACACACACACACACACTGTATAATACAGGGAATCTGTATTAATGCAATCTGTTATTCTTAGACTCAAGTTTCAAAAAGGGTAAAAGTAATTTTCTTTAAATATTGGTCAGCGGTCCGAGAACACCTTCAGCTAGTCAATATGTTTGTTGTGCTTTAAGTAACTTTAAATTCTTCCCTCTTTTCTCCCTCCTAATCTCTCTTAACACACACACACACCTACACACCTTTTGGTCCTACACACCCCTTCCTTTCACCCACTACAGTCCAGGACCTGGTTCACTGGCGAGACCCCAGGAAGTCCGGCGTGGTGTTCGGCCTGTCCCTCCTCGCCCTCCTGTCCCTGGCGGCGTTCAGCGTGATCAGCGTCGTCTCCTACCTGCTCCTCGCCCTGCTCTGCGTCACCATCAGCTTCCGCATCTACAAGTCCGTCGTCCAGGCCGTGCAGAAGTCCAACGACGGGCACCCCTTCAAGTAAAGCCTCAGTCCGCAGGGAACGTGGTGGCCACGCTGGGGCCACTGAATCTCCTGGTCACGTGGCTGTCAGAATATGAACGAGCCAGCGGGAGTAGAGGGAGGCGGTGCGGGTTGTCATAGGGAGTAGAGGGAGGCGGTGCGGGTTGTCATAGGGAGTAGAGGGAGGCGGTGCGGGTTGTCATAGGGAGTAGAGGGAGGCGGTGCGGGTTGTCATAGGGAGTAGAGGGAGGCGGTGCGGGTTGTCATAGGGCGCCCAGCCGTTGTTTATTTGAGGAGTCTTAATAAGTAGGGCGCGACCAGGGAGAACCGTATCGTCCAATTGTTTTGTGTCCTTGTCGCCTGGTTTTTCTAAGTAAACGTGGATGTATGTACGCACGCATGTCTCAATACGCTGGTGACAATACTACCTGCCGAAAACCCTCGGATGAATGGGACGAATGCCAGCCTCCCGCTGCATGTCTGTGTGTGTGTCAGCAGAACCCTTATCCGAGGGAAGGGTTTTCTAATGGTTCCACGAGTAGACCCGACCTTCACAGATCCAGAACACGTTTGAGATGAGGGTTGTTGTCAGTGCAGAGCAGCAAGGCCCAGTCGTATGGTTTCCCCTGGTTTCAACCGCTATAGTCACAAATGCCACAGCTGGGGAAAGTATGTGTTTTAAAGGCCAGCCATCTGGGGTTAAACATTTGGCTGACCGTATGATTATAGGTGGGATTAGCGTACGATTTTTTTTAAGGAGAGACATTATTGAGATGGGTGGGGTTTAATACTGTGGTGGTGTTGAGCAGTGACGACCCAGTTGGAGAGACTGGAGACTTTTACAATGGCTGCCGTCTAAGACCACCTACACACTGCAGCCGACATTGGGCAGATTGTCAGATAAGTCTTTGATGGGGTTGAGAACTGGAAACGGCTGCATAACATGAGTGAATTCGTCGAATGATTACATTCAAAGCAGCTTTGTTGAATTGTTATTTCTTCTTTGTTTTGATTAGCTCTTAGCAGTTTAGAGGGAAATTTTGGTTTAGCTGTTAACTTGTAGCAGGTTGGGTTAAAATGATCAAATAAAACTCTGGGCAGTGTTTAAGTGAACACTGCCCAGCAGGTTAGCCGGAAAAAATATCAAACGAAAGCAATTTGTTAGGTTAGCATTTAATGCATCCCAGAGGAGCCTGATTGGAGGTCACAGCATCACTCCCGCTGTGGTTGGTCCTCCGCAGGGCTCTGATCGAGAAGGATGTCAGCGTTCCCCCCGAGACCTTCCGCAAGCATGTGGATGTCAGTCTGACCTACATCAACCGATTCCTCAAACAGATGAGCCGACTCTTCCTGGTCGAGGATCTCATCGACTCCCTGAAGGTGGGTTTATCTTGCCTGGTGACTTGTTCAGTGGTGTGGTAGTGACCTGAACTAAATCCGTTATGTATGTGGTGGACGCTAACAGAGGAGACGGACAAGATCATACCCCACCAGTGACCGTCCTGCCTTGTTCCCATATGCCTGTGTCTGTTCTCTCCTTTTAACACTCCTCTCCTGCGCCACAGTCTTTTTATAACTCTCTCTCTCACACACACACACACACACACACACACACACACACACACACACACACACACAGAACACTAAGCTATCCCTGCTGTATGTGTCTAAAATAAGCCTCTCCACCACCAACCCAGGTCATGAAACAACTCAAGTCTGGTCCTGTACTGTAGTAGTAACAACTCTAGCCTGGTCCTGTAGTAGTAACAACTCTAGCCTGGTCCTGCAGTAGTAACAACTCTAGCTTTGAGATCCTCATGGTGTGACTGTGGAAGAGGAAGGTCTCATGATACGGCATCGTCATACAGGACAGCAGCTCCACAACCCCACAGGCCCTGGGTCAGCAGCGCTGCTCTCAGCCATTGTGAAGCAGAAGGTAGAGAACAGGGAGAGGCATCTGCTGCCTCATTACAGCACAGGCAACCAGGCCGGGACAACTGTCGCCAGTCCATCCCCCAGCCAATCAGGTTGGAGAGTTTTTTTTTTTCTCCCACCCTGTTAAATCAACGTTCCTTCTCTGGCAGTGTGTCAAGGACATGTAGGGTCAGATTACCATGCCTCCATACCCTGACCTTAACCGACATGGGTGTTAGAAAATATAAAAATATTTGCCCCTAGATCTGGTTGTTAGGGGCAACCTCCTACACGTTCACGCACACGTGTCTGTGTTTAGCCCAGAGGGGCTGCATTCAGCAGGTTGCATTTGACAGAGAAACGTTCTCAAAGAAACGCAGCGCGCAGAGCACCCACAGCTTTCTGTTCCACGTGACTGCATGGCGCCTGTTATGCTTTCACATTCGAACAGGCCCTAAGGCACCCCGTGTTTTAACCACTGACTCAGTATGACATCACCGGCTCTCATCAAGCCTTGTTTTCTTCTGCCCCCCCGACAGCTTGCGGTGGTGATGTGGTTGCTGACCTACGTGGGAGCTGTCTTTAATGGCATCACCATCTTCATCCTGGGTAAGTGGTTGCTGAGATGCTGCGCTGTGGAAAAATGCAGCGTCAAACACGCTTTGCATGTTTTAAACCAACTGGGGCATTTAAAGGTCAGAGAATATGCTGGAAAACAATCATTGAAAATATTTCATCGAAAAGCAAATTGGATTTTTAAAGGGTTAGTCCAGTCCAACTGGCCAGCTCAGGATCAAGCCTACTAATTTGTGATTGACGTGATGGATGATACGGTCTGGGGACCCTGGAGGAACAGACCGTTCCTTCGTCTGATTGGCCAATGGCCTACGGTTCTTCCAAACATGTCATGGATATTGATCTATATTAATTTAATGGAAGCTTGCGGCATGCCATTTTACTGGCTGCCAAATCCAAATTGGTTGTTTTGCTAGGGGGAATTCTTACTGGTGTCTCCCTGAAAGCAAAATGATTGTGGTGGCATATCAATCCTCAGGGCCTGCGAAGTGCAGCTGCTGGTTGTTCCTTGTGTGTTATTTCAACGTGTTTCGTCTTTCTCTTCCAGCCGACATCCTCCTCTTTACCGTGCCCCCCTTCTATGAGAAGTACAAGGTAAGAACCTGACCCTTGACCTTTTTGTCTTGTTAGAAGTGGGTGGCTCACAAAAACTGGGATCATCAACTTTTATATAAACTTTTGAGTCATACAGGTGAATCATACAATGTACCCAGAGCTAGACCGGGTATATGGTTCTGGATCTACCCATGATGATGATGATGATGAGGACGACATCTTACAGGCACATAAGTCATCACCTACATTTCCGCTCCATGTGAACTCACCAGATGACAGTGCTCTTTAATCGTTGGAGAACATTTGCATCATTGTCATTGCCGTCGCAGCACATTGGTCATGCAAAGTCAGTTTACTGACACAGTAACAAGATGGCTTTCACTGTCCAGTTTAATAAACAACTCTTTTACATAATGATCCTCTATAACCATAAATTTTCCATGAACACAGTACTCGCATGGCTGTACTGAATTCATGGACGACTAGATTGAAGGAGGCATGGTTTTAACTGTTGAACACACGCCAACTCGGTGCAAAGTGACCATAGCAGCCCGTAGTATCACAACCCTAATGTCCTAACTGTCATGGTGTCTTACCGTAAATGTCACTGCCGTTGTCTCTCCTCCACAGACCCAGATTGATCACTACATCGGAATTGCACGTACTCAAGTCAACACCACAATGGCCAAGTGAGTGACAACCAATAACCCCCCCCCCCCCGGCCGTACTAACGCACTCCTCTCTGCCTGACAGGCTGGCTACGGTTTAGTGTAGGTACGGTTGTAGTTCACACAGGTATGTGATTGCTGTGTTTGTCTTCTGTCTTCCAGATTGCAAGAGAAACTTCCTGGAGCCATCAAGCGTACGAAAGCTGAATGATCGTTGCTTGGATGTCATCCTATTTGTCCTGTCTTAAACCGCTTCCATTCTCAGCCAGTGATCCCTTTTCCATCTTAACCCCCCCCCGACCACCAACCCGCTAGGTAGAACACAAATCTGGAATGCTACTCAATATTAAATGTAAAACGCGCAGCTTAACTAAAAGCATTTAGAAAAAGAACTGCGCCTATGGTGTTGACAGAACACACGCCTCTAGGGGGAGGGGAAGTGATTTTTAATGCCGACACAGAACGTGTTTCAATAATGCAGGGTCAGGAACTAGACTGAACCTATGACCTGGTTTTGTTGTGTGGGATGGGTGGTGTAGGATGGGTGGTGGTCTGGCAACAAAGCAAATGTCTGTACTGTTAACTATACATTTAGCTGAAAGGAAGAAACAAGAGGGGAAAGAGGAAAAATACAACTTATTCAAAGTAACTTTTGGGTGTAAATTGTGGCTAGTCTTTCTTCTGCTCTCTAACTCTCTGTCTGTGCCAGTTGTATGGATAAACAAAACAGTTTGTGATTGGAACGTGATAATAACAAGAATTCACTGTTACAGACTGGCCTGTTACAGCTTTGTGTTTCGTTCACTTTAAAGGCAGTTGTCTTTTTTTTTTTTTTTTTTGCAATGCACTGAACTTTTTAATTGTTAACTTTTAAATCCCCAGAGCAGGTTGAAATAAAAGGATTGTAACACTGAATCAGCTGTAATACTTCGGATGTAGTTCACGCTGTTGTATTTGGATGCGTTTGGTTAAAGGTTTCTGCATACAGTGTCCAGATCTACAGCAGACATCCTCAGTCTGTTTTCTATAAACACAAGTTAGTATTGCTTTTATAAAAGGGGAGAGTCCCTCTTACCATGGTCAACCTTTTTTTTTTTTTGTTCAAGTCAACAATGTCAGTTTTACATTCACCTGTAAATTATTACTATTATTGATATTATTATTATTATTATTATTATTACTAATAGGATTGCTGCTTTTGACTCCCTTTAGCTTTTTAAAGGCTTCATAAAGCTTCACAGCAGCTTCATAGAGCCTCATAACTGCTTGGCGTCTTCAGTGAGGCCCCTTGGGAAAGCAGTTAGGTCTTTGTTCCCTTTTTGGAGTTAGCTGAAAAGACAACAGAACGATAGATGCAGACCTAGACGTTATCTAGTGCCTGTTGTAATGGTCCTGTTTTGTTTTGAATAGAAACATTATCACTCCTGATAGGCTGTATGCTATTCTTTTTGTTTAAGATAATTATTTGTGAATGCTTCAATGATCGTTTAATTTCAATAAAAAACATAGCCATCTATTTTAGCACTACTCACATCTCTGTATTGGCAAAGCGTCTTCAAAAAGGGATTTGTAAAAGCAGTTGAAGATGAAAGGTGTACAAATAAAATGGACGTTCCAGCTTCTTTTGTGACCGTCAGCACTCTGAGACATTGTGCCCAAAGTGAGTTTGTGTGTCAGTTGTAATTTTTGGAGCAACCCCTCCTTTCGCATCGGATCGCCACCAGAACTTAAACACTAGTGCTGTGACATAGGCTGTACCGTGATCAGTCTCACATTGCCTCAGTGCATTAACTACTGCTCATGTCTGTTAACTGCTGAAGGTTACCCAGCAACGTCCATAGAACATTCCTTCCAATGCATGTGAACACATGTTGTCAGTGGTCACGATTCGCTCACAATCTGGTTCCTGTTTGCATGCGCGTGTCTATATATCCAACGCCG